>CM035407.1:101617227-102029727 GCA_020310875.1 Ceratopteris richardii
ACAACAAGAAGAACTCGCAAAGGGATGTGATTGGGAGTATTCTAAATATAAAGCACTATGGTCTCATGGATGACACTTTCGGATCGTGCGAATCGATAAAAATAGGTCTACTTTTGATAGTGGGGGGATGGTGAACTTTTTGCAAAAAGGTAGAGCGAGTGCAAGAGACGATAATGCTCAAGAAGGCAAGTTAGATCATCGTGGAGTGATTCAAGATATCTTGAAGCTATCATTTAGGAAGTTTGATTACTTTGTTTTTGATGTGAAATGGTTCAAAGTAGTCACTCTAGAAGAAATGCAATAGTGAGGCGAGATAAAAGTGGTTTGCTTCAAGTCGGCTCCACAAAATTATGGATGGATGAAAGAGATACATTTGTACTTCCCGAACACTATGAGTAAGTTGTTTTTATACGAGATTCAAAAGAACCAAAGTGGCTATTTGTTTTACAAGTCTCCACACGTAGTAGAAAAATTTGTGAGAACATAGATGTAGAAGAAAGTACATCTATAGTGGACTCTGAGATTCATTCGATAGTCGAGGAGGAAGAGATCATTGTTCGAGAACAAGAGATCCTTGAAGAAGACGAGATACACAATGAAGCAACAGATGATGATAAAAAAGAAGCTAGCATACCAAGAGATTTAGAAGTCGCCAATATAGAGATAGATAATCTTTGTCCATCGCATCTCCAAGAGGATGCTAGAATAGAGGCGTTTTTAATCAAACACTTGTACGTACTATATTTTGTTTATTTCTTTTTGTTATGTTCTTTTGTACACTACCATTTCTCTATATTACCTTTATTATCATATGCTAACTATTTGAGTTCTTTTGTTTGAGAACACGATGGGAGACAATCCTCCAGTCACTCCACATTCCATGAAAGAGGAACAGTTCTTATAGTTCATATCTCAGGTACCTCCTGCCTATATGGCCGCTGCATCATAGTACTGGATCGCTCATGGTAGCACTCCCCCCGGCCTCACTCCTCCCGGTGTCACTCCTATCGGCGTCACTCCTGCAGGAAGTGCTACTCCTGTCGGAGGTATGTCTCCTAGCTTTATGAATCCACCATACTATCTTTTCAGCCATCTCCTAGTGGCTCTAGTAGTAGACGTGTGCATTCCACACCTCAACATGATACAGGTGCTAGCCCGTCTCCTAGGTCGAGGTCACACTCTAGAGCAGGAGGTTATAGGAGTGCATCTATAGGTAGCTTTGGAGGAGGCGACTGTTGTGGAGGCAGTGTGATGGACATTATGTCACCCACTTCTACTCCTAGAGCGAGTACCTCAGATGCAGGTACGACACGTGGTGTCATGGACAAAGGAAACCATCTTGAATCCTAGATTCCATGTGAATCCTATATCTCATGATTGGTTCAGAATTTGATAAAATTAATGCTTCCATTGTGTCCGAAACGTGCCAAAACCCTAAGATCGACTGTCTTCTTGCTTGATTCTGACATCTAGAGACCATGCTTTGAATTGATGACATCATCGATGACATCATCAATTCGTAACCGCCCTAGAACCGCCCTTGGAAAACCTATATAAGGAGGGGTTGGCCACATTCATAATCAGTCTTGCCAATACCTGTCTTAGGAGCTCAAGGAGTTGTGACTGCCAAGTAAGTACTCTCCAAGTTCTAGTTCCTGTTCTTGTCTTGTTCCTTGTTCCAGTCCTGTCTATTCTTGTATCCTGGACATCTTGTCTTGTCCTCTTGTAATCTCGTAGTATGAGATCTTGTCGAGTTCTTTCTTTTATCTAGTTCATCACCCATGAAGGGGAAATGATACAAAAATACATGACTGATACAAGATGTTCCACAACTCGTGACTGATAGGTATGAACAACTCGACTAGAGATGATACAGGAGATCCCACAACCCGGGATTGTAAGTATGAAACAAGATCTCTAGATTAGAAGAACTCCCTTCTAGGAGATGAACTAGATACAAGAAAGAACTCAACAAGATCTCATACTACGAGGTTACAAGAGGACAAGACAAGATGTCCAGGATACAAGAATAGACAGGACTGGAACAAGGAACAAGACAAGAACAAGAACTGGAACTTGGAGAGTACTTACTTGGCGGTCACGACTTCTTGAGCTCCCAAGACTGGTATTGGCAAGAGTGATTATGAATGTGGCCAACCCCTCCTTATATAGGTTTTCCAAGGGCGGTTCTAGGGGGGTTACGAATTGATGATGTCATCAATTTGAAGCATGGTCTCTGGATGTCAGAATCAAGCAAGACGACAGTCGATCTTAGGGTTTTGTGCATTTCGAACGCAATGGAAGCATTAGTTTTCCCAAATTCTGAACCAATCTTGAGATATAGGATTCACATGGAATTTGAGATTCAAGATAGTTTCCTTTATCCATGACATTACCTCCCCCTCAAGTGACGAGTTCCATGAGGAGCGGTCACGTTCTCTGGTCTCGGCTTCATTGGATTTTTCTTATGGAATTCTTGAACCTTGATTGGTGCTCTTTGAAGGTTTTCTGCAGGTTCCCAAGTACGATCACTGATGTCATACCCTTTCCAATGAATAAGGTACTCTAATTTTCCACAAGATATTCTCGAATAAAGGACATGCTCGACTTCAAATTCTTCATGATCATCAATCTCGATAGGTGGTGAAGGACTAGGTCTCTCCCCCCTCAATGGTGAAATCTGATATGGTTCCAACATGGATACATGGAAAAATGGATGTATTCTCATGGTACTTGGTAGCTGGAGCTTGAAGGTGACTGGATTAATCTTGGCCAAGATGGTAAATGGACCAAATCTTTGATGATATAACTTTGCACAAGGCCTTGAAGTTTGCACATTGTTTCTGAGTAACCATACTTTATCCCCAATTTGATACGATGGATTTTGGACACGATGTTGATCTGCATAGTACTTATATTGTTGTTGAGTTTTATGGATCTCTTCCTTGAGTTCTTTGTGAATGTCCATCAGGTACCGGGCCTTGTCTCTAGCAGCTGGGTTCTTGACATGATTTGAGAGTTGTATATCTATCCTTGGATGTTGTCCATAGTTTGCAAAGAAGGGAGTTTGCTTAGTAGATGCATGAACACTATTGCTATAGGCAAACTCTGCAAAGGGTAACAACTCAAACCAATCATTTTGGTGATAGTTGCTAGTGCAACAGAGATATTGCTCTATGACTTGATTCACCCGTTCTGTTTGTCCATCAGTCTATGTATGATTTGCTGTAGATAGTTTAACTTGAACACCAAGGAGCTTGCAAAGACTGTTCCAAAAGCTGGATATGAACTGTGGACCTCGATCAGTACTGACAATATCATGAGGAAATCCATGAAGTCTAATGATGTATCTGAGAAAGAGTCTAGTAGTGGATGCACCTATGATTGCCTTTGTAGTTGGAATGAAGTGCCATCTTTGTGAATCTATCCACAGTAACAAGAATGACATCATACTTTTCTGACTTTGGTAGATCTGTGATGAAATCCATAGATAATGAAGCCCATGGCCTTTCTGGAATAGGTAAAGGTTGCAAGGGGCCATGAGGCTTATGTTGTGGTACCTTAGATCTATTGCAAGTGTCACAGCTTCGGATATATTCTTTGATTTCCCTCCATATTTGAGGCCACCAAAAATCCTTGGATATGAGTTCTATTGTTTTATTTACTCAAAATGTCCTGTTGCAAGGTTGTCATGACGTTGTTGAAGTACTTGGATCCTGGGCTTTCTTTGAGGGGCATACAATAGGTTCTTATAGAATAGTAACCCGTCCTTTTCTTGGAATTCTTTTACTTCTTGGACTTTTCCTTCTTGAGTTTTTTGCTTAACATTACAAAATAATTCATCTTGTGTTAGATTCTCATGAATCAAATGATTCAACGCTGAATCTTCAGGATGGGTTGAAGAGATAGCTGCTAACTGGAGATGCTCATGCTTGAGTAATACACTCTCTTGTTGATTGAAGGCCTCTTCACCCTTCTTTGGTGCAAGGTAAGTTCTTCTTGACAAGGCATCTGACTGACACTGTTGCTGTCTTGGACGATATGTGATGACAAAGCCGAACCTGGATAAAAAGTTACTCCATCGAGATTGCTTTCTCTTGAGGATGCGGGTGGTCATAAAATACTCTAGGTTCTTGTGATCTATATACAGGATAATAACTTTATGAGCTGCTCCTTCTAGATGGTGACGCTAAGTATCAAACACTTCCACTATGGCAAGAAGTTCTTTATCATGAATTTCATAATTAATTTCTGGAGGAGAAAATTTCCTTGAATTATATGCAACTGGATGTAGGTGTCCATCATCTCCATATTGTGAGAGAATGGCCCCTAGGGCAAAGTATGATGCATCTGTTTCTAGGAAGAAGGGCTTGGTAGAATCAGGATGAACTAGAATTGGAGCAGTAGTGAATGCTGATTTCAAGGTCTAAAATGCTTTTTATGCTTCTTCAGTCCATGAGAATTTGGAGTTCCCTATAAGCTTGGTAAGAGGTGTCACTATCTTGGAGTAATCTTTGATGAATATCCTATAGAAGTTGACAAACCCCAGAAAACATTGTACATCTCGAACACATGAAGATGGTTGCCAATCAAGGATTGTCTGAATCTTCTTAGGGTCCATAAAAATTCCTTTATCTGATACAATGTACCCTAAAAATTCCACTTCTGTCTTATGGAAAGAGCACTTCACCAATTTCGCATATAATCCTTTTTCTCTTAGTTTCTCTAGGACTATCTTTACATGACATTCATGATCCTCTATATTTTTGGAGAATATCAAGATATCATCAAGGTATATTACAACAAAATCATCTAAATATTCGCAAAAGATATCATTCATCATATGTTGGAAGACAACTGGAGCATATGTAAGACCGAATGGCATAACTACATATTTAAAATGGCCATACCTTGTTTGAAATGCTGTCTTCCATACTTACGATCCCGGGTTGTGGGATCTCCTGTATCATCTCTAGTCGAGTTGTTCATACCTATCAGTCCCGGGTTCTGGGACATCTTGTATCAGTGACATATTCTTGTATCATTTCCCCTTCATGGGTGATCTTGTAATCAGAAGTGTATTTCCGAAATCTTGTCTACTGTAGTCAGAGAGCACAATCTAGTGCTCTCCTGACACGTGGTACACCACGTACACCTTGGGGTGCTCATGACCATGATGATTCCAAGGTTTATAATATCCGTGATGGAGCTCGGGTGATGGATGGAGCCGAAAAGGCCATGCATCAGCATATACGAGAGCTTTGCTCCATATAGTTTGGACACTCTATCATGTTGAAATAGAGTGAGCAAGATAAAGATAAAAAAATTATATCATCGAAACTATTTATCATGAGTTCCGGCCAGCACATGGACATGCTCTTGTCAGTTCATAGTGGATTCTGCACACTGCACGTGAAGTTATGTTCCATCGATGATCTGAGGCTGGTGATGCTTTCAGAGCAGGCTTACCAAAGCCTGTATGGTTAGATGCTGAGGAGTGGGATATGATTCGCAAAGAGCAACAATAGACTCCTGACCGATATTGCCAACAACGAGATGCCGTAGCCACACGTTTAGATACAGGTGGACTCACATTTGGGCAGCGATGGATATGACATTGTGCATCATGAATTTATAAGTACCATTTGGTTTATTGAATTTTTTTGTGTTAAGCATGTCATATATGTTCATCTAAAATTTTGTATATTTGTTTTAGGACCTGGCAATGGATCGTCCTCCAACACAAACGTAGGACGCTTATGGATATCATCATGGATTGATCACTATTGGAGGACTTGGAGGGATGCGGTGCGGTCATTTCATGGGAGCATCTGAGATGAGGTGATGAATTTAGAAACTTGGTTTTTACTTGTTGTTTATAATCTCATGTGAATTTATCTCATTTCATGAATGTTCTTTGTTGCAAGACTACTGACATGGATGTTTCGATCCTTGTGTGCATGCGTATAATAATGGTGTGCCACAATTTTGTATTTGGCTCATATATGGCAATGGTTCACAAGAATTTTGTATTTGATTCTTATGTGGCAATGCTTTGCCACATTTTGTATTTGCCTCATATATGATAGTGGTTTGCCACACTCTTGTACATGCTTCATCTATGAAATATATAAGTTTTTTGTACATGGTTCATGGTTCATTCTAATCATCTCTTTTGTGTCGCATGTATTTTGCTTAATGAAATCATATTTCGGTTGCCATTAGAGTACACATCACATGTACTCGGTTTTTTTGGGCAGTGTATTGTCTTTTGCTAAACAACAACATGGTAATGTTGTTGTAGCAAAAGACAAGTCACTCAACACAAATTTTTTTTTGAAGATATGGTCATCGGTATGAGCGATGATACTCCCAGGATAGTTGTCGATATACACGATGGTACACCTAGCACCCACCGATATATGCATCAGTATGAGTTTTGGTACAAGCATTAATATTTTCGATGCTGATATCGATGCTCATACAGATGCATATATCGTCGCTTTGGTTTCGACGCCTACACCAACACTTACACTGATGCCGGGGCAAAAATGCGCCCATTGAATTTCCTCGGTAAAAGCCTCGGTATACGGCCGATATGTTGTAGTGATCAAAGTCAACTCTGAAGAAGTAGTATTCTTGGCTTTGTTCATTGGCAACCTCCAAGCCTTGCCAATAAGAGATGATGGCATCAAGGATGAATTTACCTTTTATGAACCCTTTTTGCTCAGTGAGGATGATTTGGTCCATTATGGGGCTAGGTCTTCTAGCCAAGGTGGAAGCAAAGATTTTATATATGGTAGTAAGACAGATAATAGGTCTCCAATTGTTTAGGTCTTCTTTATTACCCTTTTTGTGGATCAGTCTTATCATACTAGTATTCATATAAGCAGGGAGAGCACCTTTCCTAGCCACCTCTTCCCAAATCAAAAGAATATAGAGGGACAAGAAGTCTTTAAGGACCAAGAAGGACTCATTAGGAATCCATCAATACTGGGCGACTTATAGGGTTTCAATTTACTGATGGTTTCTTTAATTTGAATGGAGGGGTGGGTTCAGGATAGTAGTAGGGCTAAGAGAGATCATTTTTCTTCTCTTTAAGGCATTGGTAGCCTTGGCTCAATGAATATCCTCCCCCCACTTGGGAGAACTAGAGAAAACATCCATAAAGGAGCACTGGGCCTCCTATAAGTTATCCTCAATGTTGATAGAAGTCCCACCATCCGTCTTATTCAATACAGGAACATAATCCCTAGCTTTTTTATTCTTGCGCAACGAAAAAATCGATTTATTAGGTTTATCCAACTTCTCATCCCAGAATTCCTTTGAGTAGGAAAGAGAAATAGTAGCATCAAGGTACTCTTCAGATCTCAATTAATATTGGAGATCAAGAGCTATCAATACTAGCAAGCTTGTCTAGAATCTTTTATTTCCTCAGGACTCTAATGTTCTTGGAAAAATGCTTGTAGTAATTAAAAAGATTTTGAATCTCGAGAATAGAGAGTTCCCAGCATCTAGATTGGGAAGCACTAGTGGAGAATTGATTGGTAATAATGTTCTTGATTTTCTCCTTGATACAAGGAAGTTGAAGAAGGCTAGAGTCAAGATGCGGCCACCCCACCTTATAAATGGAGCGGCTGTTCCTAAGGGTAGTCATGACATGGTTATGATCAAAGAGCATGAGGGAATGATATTTGACATCCCAATAGCTATTAAGAAGGTTGCTAGCGATATAGCCTCTATCAAGTCTAGTGGCAAGGGAGTTGTTACAAGTTTGGTTATGTATCCAAGTGAAACCAGTTCTAGAGAACATTTATGAGGTCATGTTTATAAAAAAGGTTGTACCAATTGGTTTTTTCTTGGCCACTGATGATATTATCTTTACTTCCATGCCTATCAATATTAGAAGTCCTCATATTAAAGTCACTGGTGATAATGAGGGGTCCAGGGAAAGCATTAATATCATTCCAACAATCCTTCCTATTAATGACTACATGGGAGGCATAAGTATTGACCATGGTACAATAAAAGGGTGCTTTTAGGGAAACACCAATCCATTGGTTCTTGTGACAAACATGATGATCAATGATAAAATTGGGGAGAGAGAGGCAAATGCCAATAGCAACACCTCCCTTACCCTTAGGGTGGTTTGTATAAAACCATTTATGATTGCTCGAGACAATATTAAGATGATTGTGCAACTTTATGCCACTTATCTTAACTTCCTATAGGCAAATTAAATCAGGGTTTATGAAGTTACCTTTGAACCATCTGTTAATACACTTGGGTTTGACTAGATCCATGATACCTTTGGTGTTAAAAGAGACAATTTAAGTGCAATCCATAATAAGAAGGGACAAAGACAGAAGCAAAATAGAACTACTTCTTGCTAGCCTTGTGAGGAATGATATACTTGGCATTTGACATCCCAATAGCTATTAACAAGGTTGCTAGCGATATAGCCTCTATCAAGTCTAGTGGCAAGGGAGTTGTTACAAGTTTGGTTGTGTATCCAAGTGAAACCAGTTCTAGAGGACATTTATGAGGTCATGCTTATAAAAAAGGTTGTACCAATTGGTTTTTTCTTGGCCACTGATGATATTATCTTTACTTCCATGCCTATCAATATTAGAAGTCCTCATATTTAAGTCACCGGTGATAATGAGGGGTCCAAGGAGAGCATTAATATCATTCCAACAATCCTTCCTATTAATGACTACATGGGAGGCATAAGTATTGACCATGGTACAATAAAAGGGTGCTTTTAGGGAAACACCAATCCATTGGTTCTTGTGACAAACATGATGATCAATGATAAAATTGGGGAGAGAGAGGCAAATGCCAATAGCAACACCTCCCTTACCCTTAGGGTGGTTTGTATAAAACCATTTATGATTGCTCGAGACAATATTAAGATGATTGTGCAACTTTATGCCACTTATCTTAACTTCCTAAAGGCAAATTAAATCATGTTTTATGAAGTTACCTTTGAACCATCTCTTAATACACTTGGGTTTGACTAGATCCATGATACCTTTGGTGTTAAAAGAGACAATTTAAGTGCAATCCATAATAAGAAGGGACAAAGACAAAAGCAAAATAGAACTACTTCTTGCTAGCCTTGTGAGGCTTAGATAGAGTACCAAAGGCTCTCAAGTTGTCCTTCCGCTTGGTTTTAACCTGAGGTTGGTTCTTGGGATCCTTATTTTTTGTATGTTGCATCTCAACATCCTCCTGATGATCCACCTGCTCAGACATATTAATCAATCTCTAAATATCACAATTAGTTAGCTCTCTAGTAAATTGTGGGTCTTAAGTAGTATATTCAGATCCCATTTGATTATTATGGGAGGAATTACATGATTTCTTTTTAGTGACTACAATATAATCATCCGAGTTAGAGTCATTCGAGACGGGGTTTGGGTTACTATTTCCTTGAACATCAACATCCATTGGAGCATTGCCAATATTAGGGTTAACATTCTCCTATATTAACTTATCAGCATCCATGAATTCCATAGGATCATCGAAAGGATTATATACTTCTCCAAGAAGAACATCAAAAGAATTGGAAAGTTTACTTGTTTTTCTCCAAGGAACTTTGGGAAAAGATTTCTTACCAGTATTTGATGATGAAGGAGGGGGCTCTTGAGGATTAGTCTTTATTGGGAGTTCTTTAGAACTTGGCGAGTCATCAGTGATTCCACTTTTAAGTAAGGGACAATCTTTGATGAGATGACAATGCTTATAAAATTTAAAACAATGGTTAGGAAGATTCCTATAAAGAATTCTTTGTTCATGTAGCTTCTTGCCATTAGATTCTTTTATGACAATAATATGTTTAATTTAGCCAGGTCAATCTTGATCAGTATCTGGGGATGCCATTTGCTGTTGATACAGCTCCCTCTTGTCTTTTGACCTACAATTTCCCTAAAACTCCACCTAATTTTTCAATCGAGGGGTAGAACTCAATAGGCGAATCCATGAAGTCGACCCAAATAGGTACTTTGGTCGGCTTGGGGTCTTTTGGATTAAAGCATAAGTACCACTTAAAAAATGAAATAGGAACATTTCTAATAAGCAATGACCCTTAGACATCACCTTAAACACATTATTAGAGTCATTGATGAAAAATATGAAATATTTGGGAAGTATTGAATGTGCTAAACATATAGACCATAAGACTCCCAGTTGGATTTTATCCATTGCTCCAAAACTTTTTGGGCAGGACGAGGGCGATGAGAGAGGCTGATAACTACTCTCTTAGAGAGTTGATGTTGCCAAGAACCAAAGCTATTTTTATCTATAATAAGCACATTATCTTCTTCCTCAGAGTCCGCTTCACCCACATTTTGGTAATGGGGATTCTCGTCTATTTTCTGTTTTCATTTGATTTCAACCAAAAAGAGAGAAGATGGGCACATACCTAATTTCCATAGTCCTTGATGGTTGTTGGAGGTAGAGGAAGAGGCAAAGGTAGAGGTATTCTACTCAGGTAGAGGAAGAGGCAGAGGTAGAGGTTTTGGAATTGGAAGAGAAAATAGTAACCAAGACCAAAGTCAACAACATCATCATGCAGGAGGAAGAGGACATTTTCGAGGCAGGGGGAGCCAAAGAGGCCGTAGAAATTTCCAAAGAAATGATTCAGGTAATCAGAGTAAAGGATGCTGGAATTGTGGTAAACCCGGACACTTTGAACGTGATTGCAGATTAAAGAATCAAAATAATCGAAGGTAGCATAATAACTATGCATCCACAAGTGCAAATGATTCTGAGAAGTTATTCATGGTTCAACATCACATGATGAATACGATGTCTACTGGTGTTTCAAAACCAAATGATAATGTTTGGTATGTTGATTCAGGTGCTTCAAATCACATGATCAGTCATGTAGAATGGTTTAGTACTTTGAAAAAACTGCCAGTTCCTGGATATGTTGAAACAGGTGATGACACATCATATCCTATTGAGCATACAAGAAACATAGCACTATCGATGGAGGATGGAAAGGTAAAACATCTTGTTGATGTGCTGCATGTTCCAAATATAACAAAGAATCTGGTTTCTCTTGGACAAATGGTTGACCAAGGATTACAAGTCAGGTTCAATGCTGATGGATTATATGTAGAAGAGTGCAAGCAGGATGGACGATTGGTTGCCAAAGGAAACAAAGTGGGTAGGATGTTCACCTTAAATGTGAAGATTCCTGAAATGTATGCAACCATGTTTGCAAAAGGTGTAGGAGTTATTGCAGATATAGAGATGTGGCACAAACGGATTGGACATGCAAACTTGCAAAGGCTGAAATGGATGCAGTCAAAGGAGATTGTCCATGGACTACCAAATTTCAAAGTTACAGAAATGCAAAAGGTATGTGCAACATGTCAATTTGGTAAACAGTCAAGAGCATCATTTCCACATGACAAGCATGTTAGTGAGAATGTACTAGAAGTAGTACATACATATGTTTGGGGTCTAGCAAAGACCACATCTATGGGTGGTTGCAGGTTTTATGTTACTTTTATTGATGACCATACACGCAAAGTATGGGTATATTTCATGAAAGAGAAGAGCGAGGTGTTCACTCACTTCTAGAATTTTAAAGCTATGGTGGAAGAGAAGACAGGGAAGTACATTCAGACATTAAGATCTGATGGAGGAGGTGAATACATGTCAACTGAATGAGTTCAGAAGTTTTCTAAAAAATCATGGAATTCGGCGTCAGTTTTCATGCAGGTACACACCACAAGAGAATGGCGTTACTGAACGCAAAAATAGGCATATTGCAGAAATAGCAAGAGCCTTGATGGATGAGAAGAATATGCCTCATTGTTATTGGGTAGAAGCTGTGCATACTAGTGTATACATCATGAACAGAAATCCTACTCCTGCTATACATCAAGTTACACGTGAAGAGAAGTTTATAAGTAAAAAGCTAAACTTATCACATCTAAAAGTTTTTGGCTGTATTGCACATGTACATGTCCTAGATGAATTGAGGACGAAGCTTGATCCAAAAGCAGAAAAGTGTGTCTTCATTGGATACTCCCTTGAGCAAAAGGGATATAAATGTTATAACCCACTCACACGGCAGGTAAAGGTGAGCAGAGATGTGGTATTTGATGAAATGTCAAGGTTCTATGCAGATGCCAAAAGGTCTGAATCTTGAACCAAATGACAAAAGAAAATGCTAAAAAATCAAGTGCAGAATCTCAAGTTTTGAGTGGACCGGATGTATCACCAAGCAATAATTCCAACTCAAATCCATGGAGTGGAAGATTGCATGGAAATTTCAGTCCAGAAAATTCATCAAATACATCCAAGAAAGGTAAACAAAAGCTTTCTGCACGTCATAACACATGTGTAGGTTTTGAAGGCATTGATGGAGATTCAGGCGGTTCAGAAAAGAGTCTTGATGAGGAACTTGGATTGCCCTTTTTGAAGACTCCAGGAGTAAGAAGGGCACACGGAGATGATACAAGGAGAAGTCACCCAGGACCAAGAAGATCTGGGAGGATGTGGAATTCAGTGCAACAATTGACGTATGATAGTTATATGGCTCGTCATTGTGCCTAGATGACAAAGGTAATACAAGATGCTGAACCTTCTTGCTTTGAAGATGCAATTGGAATTGTAGATTGGGAAAAAACTATGGATGAGGAGATGGATGCACTTTATGGAAATGATACATGGAAGCTCGTTCCATTGCAAGGAAAGAAACCCATAGGTTGCAAATGGGTTTACAAGGTAAAGCATAATGCTGATGGTAGCATAAGTAGGTATAAAGCACGACTGGTAGCTAAAGGATATGCATAGACATATGGCATTGATTATGAGGAAACATTCAGCCCTGTAGCTAAAATTTCTACTGTTAGAACACTTGTTGCATTAGCTATAGCAAAAGGACGGACGTTGCATCAAGTGGATGTGAAGAATGCTTTCCTACATGGTGAGTTACAGGAAGAAGTACATATGGACTAGCCACAAGGATATGAAAATTCAAAGCATCTAGAATATGTTTGCAGGTTGCAAAAGGCTTTATATAGGCTAAATCAAGCCCCTCATGCATGGCATGCAAGGATTGCTAATTACTTAACCAGCGTTGGGTTTTCTATGTGTGATGTAGATCACTCACTATATGCAACGAAGGCTGATGATGGCATCACTATTGTGGCTATTTATGTTGATGACTTGATTGTAGGTGGTGATAATGAAGGAAGCATCAAAGAGGTAAAGCAACTTCTTATGCAGGAATTTGACATGAAAGATCTTGGTGTGCTATGCTATTTCTTGGGTATTCAGTGTATACATACATAAACAAGTATATGGATGTCGCAAAGGCAATATGCCTTGAATATGCTGCAAAAGTATGGTATGGCTGATATTAAGCCAATTTTGATGCCATTCGATCAGAATTTGAAGTTGGATACTACATCAAGTGAAGCATTGGAAAATGCTACTATGTACAGGAAAATTGTGGGAAGTCTTATATATCTCACAATTACAAAGCCTGATCTAAGTTATATTGTTGGACTTGAAAGTCAGTTTATGTAGGTATCCATGAAGCCACATTTGGATGCTTTGAGGCGCACTCTACGTTATGTGAGTGCTACTTTGGATTATGCATTGTCTTATGAGTGTTGGAGCAAGTCTATGACAAGCCTAAGTATTGGCTTGAGTCCCACAAAGCCATAGAAGAAGCCTTAAAATGAAGACTATGTAAAGTTCACTTGTGAACTACCTCTTGTAACCTTTGAAGAGTTTACTTAATGTAAAAGTGAAAGAATCTTAAGTGGTTGAGTCCACTTGATCAAAAAGGGAAAGAGGAGCCACGAATTCGTGATTTGTGGTAGGTAGAGAATCAAATCAATCACTGATTGATTGGAGAGTGATTGAGGGAGGTTAGCCTCCCAAACTCAACTATAAATAGATGGCAGTTTTAGTGGTGGTTAGAGAGACCTATGTGAAGACCTCCAAGAGCTGAGCTTTATGCCATATCAAGGTGTCATTCCAAGGCACACATATGTATCAGTAAGTCCATTGTATTGTACAAGCAATATACTTTCATTTTCATGATCATTTGAGTTCATATTTCCATGTTCTTGTGAAGTGTACTACTCATTGCCATAACTCTCAGTTTTCTCAGTCAGATTGCAGAGATGGTTTCTCTGAGCTTGGTGCATCATTTTCAATGATTTAACTTGATAACGTTAGCTCTATAAGTCTACTATATTCTCACCAATTTTCATTTCATTTGGGTGTTTCAATCTTCAGTTATGTTCAATTGAAGTCAATAGTGTCTGTTCATTTTCAATTCTCTGTCAGGTACCCGACTTTCTTACTCATCTTGTCAGAGCTATTTCTCAGTGTTTACTTACCCAAAATCAATGATTTAAAGCTTATTGGATTCAACATACTGTCTAGTATACGCATAGACATTTTCATAATCATGGGATGCTTAAATCTGGAGTTATGTTCATTTTTTTGCTCACTGTTCTCATTACTGTAGAAGCCCGTGAAAATCGGGATGATGTCATCACTTGTTAAACATCTTTCTCAGTGTGTGGTTCATTATTTTTGATGCGATTACCCTTGAAAGTTAGCTCTTTAAGTTAAATAAACTTCCCCAAGAGGAATTAAGCTAATTGTTGCTGTGCTCAGAGAATTATGCAAAACACTAGACAGGTGTATGAACCAAAATAGCAAGTTCTTAACCTCTGAGCTAACTCCAACTTATCTATTTTGATCTATCTTTTTGAGAGTGATCTTCCAAGGTACATAGGGTGTCTAATACATCCATTGGCAAGCTAAGAGGGCCCACCATATACTCCTGGAGTTCATTTGGCTGGTGTAGATCAAGGATTTTGCAACACCTCTTCATCTTCAAGCACATACCTATCCATCTCTTCACAGTGGTATCAGAGCAAGGTTGGACAACATGGCAGATGGATTTCCTTCATCAATTGACAAATTGGATAGAGCTAATTACTCAGCTTGGTCATTAAGGATGGAAGCTTATCTCCAAGGTAGAAGTTTATATGGTTATGTGGCTGGAGATGAAGTTATGCCAAGTTTCAGGAACAAAAGTCAACCAACACAAGAAGAGCAAGAAAGATTGAGCACATGGTGCTCCAAGGATGCACTTGCAATGTCTTATCTCCTCAACTCTATGTCAGATTTTTTGTTGCCTCACATTAGAAGTTGTAAGACATCTCAGGAAGTGTGGGATGCACTTGAAGCTTTCTTTTCTTCAAGTACTAAAGCTAGGAAGCATCAACTATGGCTGAATTTCACAACTCTCAAGAAGGCTCCCAAACAAAATGTGACTGATTTTGTCACAAAGCTCAAGGACATAGCAGATCAGTTGGGAAGCATTGGAGAGGTAATAGATGAAGAGCAAATTGTAAGGCAGGTCATCAATGGCTTGAAGACAGATGACAAGTGGGAATCATTCACCACAACTATGGATTTGTACATGGACATGCATGTACTTGATTTCAATACACTCATTGGACAACTACTTATTCAAGAGGCCAAGCTTATCAAAAATGGAGAAAGCTCTAAAGGTAATCAATATTCAGCTTTATACACTGATAAAAGCAAGTCCAAAGATAACAAAGGAAAGGCAAAGAAAGTGGATGATGAAGCAGGTACATATCAAGCTAACTATGCAGGTAGAGGAAGACATGGTAGAGGTAGAGGAAGAGGAGGTAGACAAGGCAGGGGGAGATCCCAAGACTCCAACTCATGTTCTATTTGTGGATTAACTAATCATTCAACTGAAAATTGCTTTAGGAATTCCAAGAATCAAAGAGGCAGAGGATACAATAGAGGAAGTTATGGCTACTCAAGAGGAAGGTTCAACAATTATCATGGCAACTACAACAACTACAATCATTTAAACGATCAAGGAGGCTACAAAGGAAGGAGAGACTTCAATAACTACACAGAAGACTCCAACAAAGAGGATTCATTATTGATCATGAACATGGCTATGCCACAAGGTAAATCTGATGAGCATGTTTTCTACATAGATTCAGGTTGTTCAAATCATGTGGCAGGAAATGTGGCACTCCTATCAGATTTAGAAGATCCAAGGAATAAGCATGAGGTACAAACAGGAGATGACACAAAACATCCTGTAGAGAAAATAGGCAATGTCAAAGCACCTGATGGAAACATCAACCTACTCAGTAAGGTACTCTATGTCCCTACCATTACAAAGAATTTGATAAGTGTTGGGCAGATAGTAGAGAAAGGGTTGCAAGTCAGGTTCACAAAAGCAGGAGCATTTGTTGAAGATCCAAGTCAAGGATTCAGAAAAATTGCAAAAGGTGAAAAGACAGATAGATTGTTCACATTTGAATTACAAGACACTAGAAACATTGCTCTCTTTAATTATGGTAGTCAGACACTCACAGAATTGGAAGTATGGCATAAAAGGTTAGCACATATTGGTGAAAGTCATTAAAGCAAATTTGCAGGGACCAAAGTGTACTTGGACTCCCTAATTTGTCAAAACAACATATGATTTATAAGTGTAGTGCATGTCAATTTGGAAAGTCTCACAGGTTACCATTCATGAAGAAAGGTTATATGCATGGAGATCTCTTGGAGTTGGTTCATACAGATGTATGGGGACCTAGCAAGGAAGCTTCAATATCTGGATCAAGATATTATGTCTCTTTTATTGATGATTGTAGCAGATGGACTATCCTATTCTTTATGAAACACAAAGATGAAGTTTTTCCATGTTTCAAAAGATATTTGGCTCTTGTGGAGAATCAAACAGGTAAATCACTAAAAAGGCTAAGGTCAGATGGAGGGGGAGAATACTTCTCCCATGAGTTTGATTCTTTTCTTCAAGAAAGAGGAATCAAAAGAAAGGTAACTACAAGGTACACTCCTGAGCAAAATGGAGTGGCAAAAAGGAGGAGTAGGACAATTGTTGAAGCTGCAAGGTCTATGTTAAATGAAAATCATTTGCCTAATTATCTATGGCTGAGGCTGTATCTATAGCCACTTACTTGATTAACAGGTTGCCTTCAAAATCCCTTGATGGGATGACTCCATATGAGGCTTGGAATGGAAGATGACCAAGCTTAGATCATTGTAAAATTTTTGGATGTATTGCTTTTGCTCATGTTCCTTCACAAGTAAGAGGCAAGATGGATCCAAAGGTAGAAAGGTGTGTATTTATCCAATATGACAACAATCAAAAGGGCTACAGGTTATACAACCCTACCAACAAAGGATTCTTGGTAAGCAGAGATGTAGTTTTTGATGAAAACAATTCATGGTATGAAGATTCATGCAGGAAGGTCAATTTACCATATGTTCTTGAAGAAGATTTTCCAAAGCTTGGTAGAGAACAACCAAAGATTGAAGAACAAGACACCTCAGAGGATGATGAAGAATCTCAGATGGAAAAGATCAAATCATGGAAGTCTAAAGGTAAAGCAAAATTGCAGGAACTTGGACATGAGGCAGAATCATCACATCATGGCCTAAGAAGATCTATGAGGGAAGAGAGAAAACCAGAAAGGTATGGGTTTGAAACCTCATTAGTAACTAAAGATTCTATCTACATAGCACAGGACATAAACCAAGAGGAGCCATCATCATTTGAAGAAGCCAAATCAAAATCAGAATGGAAACATGCAATGAAGGAAGAGATTGAAGCACTTGACGAAAACAACACTTGGGATTTGGTGCCCAAGACTTCATCCATGAAGGTAATAGGCTCAAGATGGGTCTATAAACTCAAGAAGAATTCTGATGGTTCCATTAACAGGTATAAGGCAAGGCTTGTAGCAAAAGGCTTTGCACAAACTCAGGGAATTGATTATGAGGAGACCTTCTCTCCTGCGGCAAAGATGCCTACTATTAGGGTTTTGCTTAGTATTGCCTCTTCCAAGAATTGGAAGATACTTCAACTAGATGTAAAGAATGCATTCTTGAATGGTTGGATAACATAAGAGGTATATATGGCACAACCACCTGGTTTTGAGAATCAAGTTTATCCTGATTATGTGTGTAAACTTAACAAAGCATTGTATGGTCTCAAGCAAGCTCCAAGAGCTTGGAATTTCAGACTTGTTTCATTCTTGCAAGACAAAGGCTTTCAACCAAGCAAGGCAGATCCTTCACTCTTTATAAAAAAGAGTAATTCTGAGATCATCTACCTATGTGTATATGTAGATGATATTATATTGACAGGAAATGATGCAGATGGTATGAAGAAGATCAAAGATCAAATGAGAGAAGAGTTCAAGATAAGTGATTTGGGTTCACTTACCTACTTCCTAGGTTTGGAAGTTGTCTACAAAGATCATGGTTTGTTTCTCACTCAAAGAAAGTACATTAAGGACATGTTGGCAAAATTCAAGATGCAAGATTGCAGGTACTCCAATGGAGTTCAATCACAAATTGAGCTCACATGAAGGTGAACGCATAGAGGACATCACATCATATCAAAGTCTAGTGGGTAGTCTCAACTATGCCACATTGACAAGAGTAGATATATGTTATAGTGTGAGTGTGCTAAGTCAATTTATGCACACACCAAGGAAACCACATATGGATGCTGCCAAAAGCATTCTCAAGTATCTCAAAGGAACCATAAATGAAGGACTTTATTATCCTTATGTATCTGATTTAGGTTTGAAGCTATTTTCTAATGCAGATTGGACTGGCTCCAAGGAAGATAGAAGGAGCACTTCAGGTTATCTTACCTTTGCAGGTTCAAAGCTTATTTCATGGTCATCAAAGAAGCAACCCACAATTGCTCTCTCTTCTACTGAAGCTGAATATAGAGGTCTTGCCATAGCTACACAAGAAGCTATGTGGATGAAGACATTATTCAAAGATCTTGGATTGGAGTTTGGAACTCCAACTATTTTTGGTGACAATATGAGTTCTATTCATTTGGCTGCTAATCCTATTTTTCATGCAAGGACTAAACATATTGAAGTTCCTTATCACTATGTATGAGAGAAGGTTCTAAGAAAAGAGATTCAAATATCATATGTGTCCACTCATTAACAATGTGCAGATATTCTAACCAAAGCATTGGATGGTACAAAGCTTTGCAAATTCAAGGCTATGATTGGTTTGCAGGTAATCTTGGAAGATTGAAAACCTCAACCATACTTGGCTTGAGGGGGAGCTGTTGGAGCAAGTCTATGACAAGCCTAATTATTGGCTTGAGTCCCACAAAGTCATAGAAGAAGCCTTAAAATGAAGACTATGTAAAGTTCACTTGTGAACTACCTCTTGTAACTTTTGAAGAGTTTACTTAATGTAAAAGTGAAAGAATCTTAAGTGGTTGATTCCACTTGATCAAAAAGGGAAAGAGGAGCCATGAATTTGTGATTTGTGGTAGGTAGAGAATCAAATCAATCACTGATTGATTGGAGAGTGATTGAGGGAAGTTAGCCTCCCAAACTCAACTATAAATAGATGGCAGTTTTAGTCATGGTTAGAGAGACCTATGTGAAGACCTCCAAGAGCTGAGATTTATGCCATATCAAGGTGTGATTCCAAGGCACACATATGTATCAGTAAGTCCATTGTATTGTACAAGCAACATACTTTCATTTTCATAATCATTTGAGTTCATATTTCCATGTTCTTGTGAAGTGTACTACTCATTGCCATAACTCTCAGTTTTCTCAGTCAGATTGCAGAGATGGTTTCTCTGAGCTTTGCTAAAGTTAGCTCTATAAGTCTACTATATGCTCACCAATTTTCATTTCATTGGGGTGTTTCAATCTTCAGTTATGTTCAGTTGAAGTCAACAATGTCTGTTCATTTTCACTTCTCTGTCAGGTACGCGACTTTCTTACTCATCTTGTGAGAGCTATTTCTCAGTGTTTACTTACTCAAATTCAATGACTTAAAGCTTGTTGGATTTATTATATTGTCTAGTATAAGCATACAAATTTTCATAATCCTTGGATGCGTAAATCTGGAGTTATGTTCATTTTTTTTCTCACTAGTCTCATTACTGTAGCAGCCGTGAAAATCGAGATGATGTCATCACTTGTTAAACATCTTTCTCAGTGTGTGGTTCATTATTTTTTATGATATTACTCTTGAAAGTTAGCTCTTAAGTTAACTAAACTTCCCCAAGAGGAATTAAGCTAATTTTTGCTGTGTTCAGAGAATTATGCAAAACAATGGATATGTGTATGAACCAAAATAGCAAGTTCTTAACCTCTGAGCTAACTCCAACTTATCTTTTTTGATCTATCTTTTTGAGAGTGATCTTCCAAGGTACATAGAGTGTCTAATACATCCATTGGCAAGCTAAAAGGGCCCACCATATACTCCTGGAGTTCATTTGGCTGGTGTAGATCAAGGATTTTGCAACACCTCTTCATCTTCAAGCACATACCTATCCATCTCTTCACAATGAGGCTGATGTAGGTTTGCAGGTTTATGGATACACTGATGCAGATTGGGCTGGGAGCATTCCAGATAGAAGATCTATTAGTGGTTTTCTATTCTCACTTGGGAGTGCCACTGTTACATGGATCAGCAAGAAGCAACCCACTGTTGCTTTGTCGGGTACACAGGCTGAGTATAGAGGTGCTGCAATGGCAACATGTGAGGCATCATGGCTAGAAATGCTACTTGCAGATTTAGGTGTGGAAGTGGGAAATCGTATCACTATTTATTGTGATAATCTTTGCAGCATATAGTTAGCACGGAATCCTGTTTTCCATGCTAGATGCATATCGAGGTACATTATCACTTCATTAGACAGAAGGTATTAGCAGGTGATATTGATCTTGTTTATGTGAGAACAGATGAGCACGTTGCTTATATTTTCACCAAAGCACTTGGAGCTGAGAAGTTGAAGAAGTTTCACGAGATGCTTGGATTATAGGATATGGCGTTGAGATTAAGGGGGAGTGTTGAGATATCAAGCTCAACATGTGATGATCCAGGATGACACACACCAATTTTTCGTTTCTCTGACATGTGTAGTGGTCACGCCGGCATATGTCAGGGATACTTCATTGAGCTTTATTAGATTTATCTACTGAGAGTGATGGCACATTTGTTCCTTGCGAGATCACTCATTCACGAACATTAGGTTTTTTCTTATGTACGAAACTTTATATATTGCACTTGTTGTATTCTTTTTTTCAGGTCATTCTTGTACATTCCTTTTTATGTAATAGAAGAAGAAGAAGATCATTCTTCCTTGCCTCAATCTGTGTGTGTGTGCTTCTCCTTGAGAGTGAGTGTGTGTGTGAGCTCTCTTCCTTATCTCATTCCTCGTGACAATAACAACATCCATTCTTTGACAAACACCCAAGAAGATTTCCTTATAGCAAAGAAGAAAACCATTATTTTGACGATAGCGAGACAACAATTGTCAATACTTCTTCATTGAAACAAGTGATAAAAATATGGGTAAATCCTCCTACATGTCACAAAAAGAAATTTTCCCTCACCAATATTAATCTTCTTAGCTTTGCTGCCATACCAAAGATCATTATGAATGGTGAGCCGCTATAGGAAAGAGTACTGGATATTGATGGTGAAGCCCGAGATGCTAGTGAACCTCTATCTCCATTGAGTTGCATTCTACTTGGTATTCCACCTACTATTCAATGTCTTCAAAATACTCATGATATAACCTTTCTGGGATTCCTTGTGTTTACAAGCAAATGAAAGATTTACCAGAGCCAGTATTTGGGCATCACCCATTAATTCACCATTGTGAAGAAGCATCCTCATTCAGTAAACCCTACTTCTCAACATTTGCGTTCTTTGATATTAAGATTATAATTGTGCCAAAGAGAAAGCCACCCTATCCTAAAATATTCTCCAAGAAAAAAAAGAACTATTACGACTAAAAACAACACTTAATTTATAAGATCTTTTTCCAAGCTAATCACATCCTACAACAAAGAATACTACCCACAAGGGTAAATATATATGGTAATCCAATGATGTTCCATAGAGGATGACCTTTCCAAGACTTGTAATTGTGTAGAAAAAACGTAATTGTATAGTCAAGCCTTTAAACCATTATAATTCATAGCCTTATAAATCCATTTATCTTCTAAGTTCTTGGCCATCTGAATGGGATAATGAATACCAATACAACCCTCAGGTTTAGGCGAACAAAAGGATTCCTAGCATACTTTTGGGATTTTGTAAACTTGATTGATCCCACCGCATAAAAACCTTCTAGCCAAGATACAAACTGGATTAAATGTTTGTTTGAAGGCATCCAAAAGGCTAAGAAATATGTGAGACATGGAAATATAAAGTGATAAAGAAAAAATTCTCTATAAGAGAGAGTACACTAAAAACCTACAATTTTAAGACTTTTTCTCTGAATTTGTTCATCAACTAGTCTCGTCTTTGGTTGAAACGAAAGTTCAAGCCCATAGGAATACCCAATAATATGAACACTTCACCCTCTTTAAGGATTTCATAATCAATTTCAAAAATACAATCAAGAATAATGTCGTTAGAGGATTTCAAAGAAGTTTTGTTATGATTGACTTTGGAACCAATAACTAAAAAAATAGTGTTCAAGTAGTTAAGGAAGAAAGAAATAGAAACCTCATCAATATTAGTCAACATACTAATGTCATTGGCAAACAAGTGTCCAAACTCACAAAGTGGTAAATCAAGATCTATGAGTCATTAAGGGTTGGAGAAAAAAGAGACAAATTCCCTCACTCGAGTGTACTAGTCAAATTTCCAAAAATGAGCCAAGTCATCCAATGGTATCTAGGGAGGGCAATCAGCGATAGACACCATTGGCATACAATGGTTGAAATTGAAGTGTTTTTTAGGGCACTTTTGGAGTTTTAGGCGTTGTAGCTCAGTGATGAGTAGCACATCCTTTAATGTCAATCCAGGAAGACATGAAGATGGTATGAAGACCTCGAACAAGTGAAGGCACAAGTGTGTGAGTGAGAAGCACACAAACATGCACACACATACACACACACGTGCACACACGACAAGAACAAAGAGAGAGAGAGACAATGGAGTAGCTTCTATTACAAAAGGGTTCTCATACAACTTCACATCTACAACAAGCTAGCTCAAAAATGAGCTCTCTAGCTCTATTTATAGTTTTTGACTAGCTTTGGTCCTGTTCAGACCTAGTGTTCGACCTAGTTAAAAATTAGGTTCCTAAGCACTTTTGGAGGCTCAAACAAGCTCTGAAAATTATGAAACTTGGTAGGCAAATATTACTTAAGCTCCTCAATCTCGAGGACTCCTCGGCTTGCACAAAATGGAGCTACAAAAAGGTGAAATGGTATTTACAATGGTGGTCAGTGATGAGAATCACTTTTATAATAATGTAAGGATTGAAAAAAATTGATGGGTTGCCTCAGTGCTAGATCTGCATGTATGCCCGTACTTCTTTCTTCCCGTATGATGCCAACACTCTCCCCCCCTAGTGTATGTCGTCCTTGACAGACCTTTGTTCCACAAGATGATCAATGTAGTGTTGGACTATTTCAGTGCCTAACTCTTGTTCTTTGATCCTGAGTCCCCTGACAAGATCGCGTTGGAGAGCATCCCAATTGACCGCGGCTGGAATATCAGGTTGTCGGGTGGTGTAGAGCTCTTAGTGCATTGTCTGTTTGCATGCAAATAGCTGTAGCAGATGGGTTGGACATGGCGCGAACACCTCTGAGTGAGATTCCCAAAATCCAGTGGTAAACATATCATCAAAGGTTTGCTTGTAGCAAGCTGGGAGATATCTAATCCTTGCATGCCAAGCGTAAGCAACCCTAATACTTGGCGTTGTACCAGATCATTTAGTAAGTTGTAATTTCCCTTTATAAAGCCCGGGATTGGAGGCTGGTTGATGCTTAGCTAGACTTGTGTTGAATCAATAGTGACCTTCTCATTTGCCCATCTTCTCATGAATAGTGTATGTCTATAGTAGACTTAGATGTTTGGTAGTTTTATAGTGGAACAACCAAACATATTACCTTGGAGCAAAATTACTTTAGTTCACTTGAGCCTGCTCCTATAGGCAATACTATCAGATGCACAGAAAATTCATCTTATTGTGTCATGGGAGTTGGTAAGATCATTGTGACTACTACTGATGGAAGTTCTTTCACATTTTTAGATGATTTGTTTGTTCTAGGGTTAAAGAAAAATCTATTCCTAGTTTTAGCATTAGCAAAGATCGGCTTAGTTGTCAAATTTTTTGATCACATATGTACAATTCATGTTCTATCAAATGGAGATATTATTATTGCTTTTGGCATTTTATGCCATGTGCTATATAAGCTCATAGACTATGAAAAATTTGTGAATGATTCAACATGTGGAGTTTAAGATTCTTAGGCTATCTCAGATGTAAAGGTTTGGCATGCATGCTTTGGTCATATGAAATCTGCTAGCTTGGTATGCCTGCAAAAATTTGAAATGTTTTCCTCTCTGCCCAAACTTGAAGCACCTAGTAAACATGTCTATGAATGCTCTATTTTGGAAAAAATGTAGCATTCTTTCTTTCAAAAAGATGGTTCAATACAAGCTACTCAAAAAATTGTAGCTTGTTCATAGTGATGTCTGTGGTCCTATGTAGACACCTTCTTTTGGGAACTACCTTTAATTAGTAACTTTTATTGATGAATTTTCCAGGCATGCATGGATGTATCCCATTGAAGGCAAAGTCTGAAGTTTTTATGTGCTTCAAATAGTTTTTGGTTTTGGCTGAAAAATCTTTTAGCATGTAATATGTACACGTTCCGTTCCGATCAAGGGGGGAGTACATGTCTTCTAATTTTAATGCATTTTTGCCTCAATGTGGGATAAAATACCAGTGTAGAGTGTCATATAGACCTCAATAGAATTGATTTTCTAAAAGAAAGAATAGGTGTATCATGGTGATGGCAAGGTGTACGTTCAAAAGTCACGATTTTCCACATAGCTTCTCACTTAAGGTTGTTATGTGCGCAACATATGTACTGAACAAGTGTCCCACCAAAGGCATATGAGGCTTGGCATGATTGCAAGCCATCTTTTTCTCATCTTCCTATCTTTGGTTGTCTGACATATGCATTAGTGTTAGAAAAATAATGCAAAAATTTGATGATAAAGTAGTAAAATGTATTTTCGTTGGGTATAATTCTGAAAGCAAAGGCTATCATCTATATCACCCACAAACTAGAAACATTTTTGTTATCTATGATGTTTTTTTTTGTGGATGATGCTATGCCTAAATGCCTAGTGTAAACTTTGTGAGATAGCAAATTAGATGCAACCTTTTCATATCATACTCATTCAAGATCTCATAGTGCTTCTTTTGCATCAGATTGCTATGCTATGGATACCTCTAGCCTTTGTGATGTGAAGCACAAAATTCAAAAAATTAGTTGGTTGTTATGCAATCAAAATATGATGCTATTATGAAGAATGGTACGTGGCCTTTATGTGATTTTCCTCCTCGACAAAAGTCCATTGGCACTAAATGGGTATACAAGATAAAATGTAAAACGGATGGAAAAGTTGATAGGTATAATGCTAGGCTTGTTGCAAAAGATTATGCTCAAGAGAGAGGCATTGATTTTGATGAGACCTTTGCACCCTTTTGCCAAATGATCACCTCTAATAGCATCTTTGCACTTGCAACTCGTTGTGGTTGGAATGTACATCAGTTGGACATTAAAACTGCATTTTTGAATGGTGACTTACATGAAGAAGTGTATGTATTTCAGCCTCATGGTTTTGTGCAAAAAGGGAATGTAAGAAAAAATTTTAGGTTGGAAAAAGCATTATATGGTTTGAAACAAGTAGCATGTGCTTAGTATGAAAAGATGTATGCCTACTTTATTGCACATGGTTTTGAGAATAGTCCAACTGAGAGCACCTTATATGTTAAGCATGTAAATGATGTGCTTATGATCATTC
Source organism: Ceratopteris richardii (assembly GCA_020310875.1). Lineage (NCBI taxonomy): Eukaryota > Viridiplantae > Streptophyta > Polypodiopsida > Polypodiales > Pteridaceae > Ceratopteris > Ceratopteris richardii. The sequence goes on from CM035407.1 coordinate 101,643,142, forward strand.
TTGTCTATGTTCATGACATGATGATTTGCACACCTCTTTTAAGATGTCAAAATTGGGGCATTTGCATTATTATTTGGGCATTCAATTTATGCAAGTGGCAGAATAGCTTTGTGTCAAGAAAAATATATTGATACATTATTATAGTGTTTTGACCTAAATACTACAAACCTATTACCACTCCTATGGAAATAGATTTATGATTGAGTCTTCATGATGATGGAGATGGATTTGATGTTGTTCTCTATTAGCAAGCTATCGGATGCTTGATTTACTTATGCATCATAACTCGACTTGATATTCATTTTGCTATCTCTCAAATGAGAAGGTTTATGCATTGCCCATGTGTCAAGAATTGACAGGTAGTTAAGAACATCTTCTGCTACTTGAGTGTAACCCAACTACTTGGATTGTTTTATCCCAAGGGAGGATCACTACTACCAGATTTACATACTCTTTTTGAATGTGACTGGGCTAGTTGCTATGACACTCATGTATCCACTAGTGGTTTTTGACTCATGCTTGGTAGCTCATGCATATCTTGGTTGAGCAAGAAGCACCCTACTGTGGCCACTTCTAGTTGTGAGATGCAGTATAGGGCATCTTTCACAATGACTATGAGTGTGTGTGGCTTACATGCCTTTTGGCTAATTTAGGTGTTTGTTAGTCTTTTGCCACCACCATCTTCACCGAGAGTCATAGTGCACTGGGAGTTGTGAGGAACCTCATGTTCCATGCTTGCATAAAGCACATTGAGGTGCATTATCATTATGTTAGGGAGAGGTTCTTTGCTAGGGAGATTAGTGTGCACAGATGCCCACATTGGATAACATTGGAGATCTTTTCACAAAGGCCTACCTCAAGAGAAGTATCAGCACACCTCAAACTTGAACAATTGCAAAACATCATGATTATGAAAGTGTCTAATTTAAGTAGATGTGACTTGGGAGTACAAATATAAGAACTTAGTCTCTAAATGGGTAGAGCTCTATACACTTAGTTATTTTAGGTATCCCTCAAGATTCACTAAGGGATGCAACATTAAATCAAGGTACTTCTTAACAAGACATATTCCCTATAGACCGCATTGTATCCAACTAGCTAATGAATGCAAACACATAGAAAACTTAGGATGGGCTTCTAAAAGAGGCATATCAAGAACTCACACACCCTTGAAATGTTTATCTTGGAAAAAAACACCTATCCATCTTGTCTGCCTGGGTTTTGACATTTCAAAGGAGTCTCTCTAAAAAACTTTTCTAAAAGACTTAAGAGAGGAAGGGGACACTAGGTCAATAAGAACTTAGCTAATTCGGGAAGAGGAGTCTTCTTGTGTCCAAAATTAAATATTTATTTCAATAGATTTTTCTACTCGTACTTATGATAAGAATGCTTGTCTAGTACCCATCTGCACCTTTCTTTTAAATAAGCTCAATTGAAGCATGTCTAATGCAATTGATAGTGAGCACTCATGGTAGTGAGTAGACTTGCATTGATATATAAATTCGAGATTGGGAATTATTATAGGATGAAGAAAAAATTTTATTGCATAGGGGCCACACAATTGTTCCACAATCAAAGCACATAGAAAAAAGCATAGCATTGATAAAGGTAGTGTAAATTCATCTAAATTATGACCAAGTCTTTTATTTGATACTTTGAGTGAGTCTAGAAGTGAGACTCATGACATGTATTCCTCTCTCAATATAGATGAATTTCAAAAGGAACTAGCATTCCTATCCAAGTTAAAAGTAGAACATGAAATTGTTCTCATCGGCAACAAAGGCTACAAACATTGAGCACATATGTTTTGTGATACTTTGGGATATGTGGTTGTAAAGATCAAAACATTTGACATGAAGAGCATTTCCTGTCTTAAAAAGTTAGTGAAACAATAAGGGGATACCTATATTGATAAGAAGGGATCTTTGTATGTGCTCAATTGAAAGCCACATAAATTTGATGAGTATGGAACTAAGGTCATTGACATTGAAAACTGGAACTTTAGTGTAAGTCTTAGTGGATCCATAGGTATTCACCTTGTATCCCTAGGAGATGATATTAAACAAATATACATAATAAGGGTGTTGTTCTTAAGTGAAATAGTATTGGAAAAAATAACTAGAAAAGTTCACTACCATATGGACACCAAGGAGTCCTTTTGGACCCTTCCACTCATATGATCAATGAGTGCCTCCTTTCTCAAGGTTCAAGATATTAGATAATCCAAAGTGTTGAAGATTGCTATATATGAAGATCCTATTGAAAGAGAATTTTGGGCATTGTACCCATTCAAGTTTAAGCACTTGTGTCAATTCCAATGTGTCTTTGTGAATGGTGTGCATAGAGCAGACACACTCATTCCTAGGTTCCCTACTCAAAGACTTGGTGCTCCAGAAGGGAATGTGAGAGATCCTAAATTCATAAAAGCATACTAGAATGCTCTCAAATGAAGAACCATGATGATGGGAGACAAGAAAGCATAGGCTGATACCTCTTAAACCAAAAATAATTATTAGAAGGCTTGATCTCATCAAAGGCTCAAACCTACCCGAGCTTTGAATTGCATGAGAGAGTCCTATGAGGGTCATGGTGATCACCATGACTAAATCACTAAAATGAATTCTCTAGACTCCGCAAGTGGATGTTTTTTCACTCAACATAAGGTCTTTGAGATCACAATTAAAGGACCTACTATGGCTTGGTTCCAAACACATGATTGAGAACTTTGGAAACCTATATTGTCTAGTAGAAAAGATATCAAAGAATTCTTTAAAAGAGAATTATGACAAGGCACCTCTCTTCATTGGTTCATAGCTTGAAACAATTAGCTTTGAAAACTATAAGGTTGGCATTGCATTTCAAAGAATTTATCTCTAGATGTCCTCCCATGAGTTGTTGTTTGAGGAAAGATGGTGTAAGTATTCATTGATGGATTAAGCAATCTTGAAATCTGGAGACGGTCTTCACAAGATAAAATTCTATGGTGGAAAAATGTATAAAAAGTATTGACTTGGAAGATGATTTAGAGCTTTCAAAAGAGATTCTAAGAAGTAGCACTACTACTAGTATACAATCAAACTCATCCTTTTATGACTTAGCAAAAAATCTAGCAAAGGAATTGAATCTCTCATCTGCAACTTATAAAAATCAAGAGTGGTGACAACCTAGTAGAAATTTTCACAATCGTGATGAAGACCATTCTACTAACGTTTTTCCTTCATAGAATGAGTTTTATAAGGCTCAACAAAATCGTCATAACCCCCAGTAGTGGGACTTGGAACAGAAAATGAAGAACCATGCCATCATCGATTTTTAATATGATAGGAAAGTTGTAAATTAATGAAAAAGCAATGAAAGGACTTAGAATTATGAAGATCCATGATAGTATTATAGATGTAATCTCTATACCAACACGTACAACATCAACTGAGTCAATATGCTCAAAGACTATGTTAGACTAGGGATCAACACTATGACCACAAACAACAACACCATGCTCAATGTCCTAAGTACAATCAATATGGGATCGATCCTATACAACCTATGCTAAGGTAGAAACCCCCTCATCTCAACTAGTATGTGCCACTAAACTACATAGTGGAGGGAAAACTTGAGAGAGCCATAATGCGAGTTGCATACAAAACCAATCCAATAAGTAATTAATTGAACTCTCATTGTGGTTATAAGGCATCTAATGAAGATCCACGTGATTATCCAATGGGACAAACTCCTCAATGGGATCAAAAAAGAAATCCTTTATGATTGGAATGATCTAGAACAAGTGTTTGTCTTGTATACCAATCATGCACCGCAAGCTCTTGATCAAGATACTAAGTGGGCACATGCTTTCAATGCAACGGAGATAATTTCATTTCAAACTCTTCTAGAAGTGAACAAGATAGTTTGTAGTTAAAGTGAAAAGCAAACTGTATTATCTCCAAAGGCAATGCAAAAAAAAGAAAATCAACTTTGATAGAGAAATGTGCATGTAGAATAAACTCACTCAAGAAAAAACTAGATGAAATGGCTAACTCTCTTTCTTAATCTAATTCTTAGCTCCATGACTACGACTTAGAGCTTGCAGCTAGATCTAAGAACCAAGGAAAAGAAAATCTCCAAAAAGGGAGATATCATGCTCGAGGATTAGTAGATGTTATTGAAAGCATATCAAGCTAGTATAATGATAGGGCCATCGATAGAGCATCGTGAAAAATGCTATCAAGGAGCCGACCTTGAACAAGAGAGACTTAATGTGTGTAGGATAATGATTAAAATGGTTTAAAAATATTTAGAAAATATTCCCAATCCTTTTTCTAATACATGCATTCCTGAGCTCATGCTCCATGAGATGGCATATCCATTAAAATTCCTACATATTCAAGGTTACCTAGTATTCACAAACTCTAACGGATAGGCTAATCCATCATTGAATGACGTAAGAATGACTTCTCCACACGTTTGGAGTCTAGATTTGAACATTTTATCATTAAGGATCACGTATCTCCTCCTAAGGTCTTTGCTACATGAGAGTAGTTATGCAAGAAAACACATGAGTAATATAAAAGAAGAGAACATATATAGTAGAATTTCAAAAATTTGATACGAACATCAAGCATAAAGATGATGGCATTGTCCACCTCTGTGCTCTCAAGGTGGAGATTAAATGGTGATCTAGAAAATTCTAGTTAGGGGACTATAAAGTAGAGGTATGTTGGCTTGATTGAAGAGCAGAATAGTGTAAAAGTTATGTATATATAGAGAACAATGGAGAGATGTGTCCTTCCATGGATGTGTAGACATGAGAGATAGAACATAGGCAGTGAACGCTTGTGTAATGCCCATACTTCATCTAGGTCATTTCAATTGATGTGATAAATATGAATGATTTTTGAGTTTGATAGGGAAAATGTCGCATATGCAATGGCTATTAATACTTAAATATACAACAGCCTTTAGCATCACATATACAACGATTATATAAGTCACATATATGACTTGTTTACATTACTTGAGTGACACTTGATTTTGATCACAATAAAAAAAAGTGCATTGCTCTTCGATCATCATTTTACGTGTGTTTGATCAAAGAGGGAACCAATGTTCATAATTATAATATGCTTATGAGATCAAACCCACATGCACATGCACATGCATGCTCATACATATATACATGCATATACACACATACACATACACATCACATACACACATACACACACACACAAACACATACACATACACATACATATACAAATATAGATACACATACACATACACATACACATACACATACACATACACATACACATACATATACAAATATAGATACACATACACATACACATACACATACATATACAAATATAGATACACATACACATACACATACACATACACATACACATACACATACACATACACATACACATACACATACACATACACATACACATACACATACACATACACATACACATACACATACACATACACATACACATACACATACACATACACATACACATACACATACACATACACATACACATACACATACACATACACATACACATACACATACACATACACATACACATACACATGTGCCATACGCATACACATACACATACACATACACATACACATACACATACACATACACATACACAGACACATACACATACACATACACATACACATACACATACACATGTGCCATACGCATACACATACACATACACTTACACATACACATACACATACACATACGCATATGCATACGCATACACATACACATACCCATACGCATACGCAAACGCAAACGCATACGCATACACATACACATACGCATACGCATACGCATACGCATACGCATACGCATACGCATACGCATACGCATACGCATACGCATACGCATACGCATACGCATACGCATACGCATACGCATACGCATACGCATACGCATACGCATACGCATACGCATACGCATATGCATACGGATACGCATACGCATACGCATACGCATACGCATACGCATACGCATACGCATACACATACACATACACATACACATACACATACACATACACACACAGACCTAGACACAGATGCAAATGCATACGCAGATGCATACGCAGATGCATACGCAGACGCATACACAGATGCATATGCAGATGCATACGCAGATGCATACACAGATGCATACGCAGACGCATATGCATATGCATACGCAGACGCATATGCATATGCATACGCAGACGCATATGCATAGGCATACGCAGACGCATACGCATACGCATACGCATACGCATACGCATACGCATACGCATACGCATACGCATACGCATACGCATACGCATACGCATACGCATACGCATACGCATACGCATACGCATACGCATACGCATACGCATACGCATACGCATACGCATACGCATATGCAAACGCATATCCATATGGAAACGCATACGCATACGCATACACATACGCATACCCATACCCATACCCATACCCATACACATACACATACCCATACACATACACATACACATACACATACACATACACATCCACATACACATACACATACACATACACATACACATACACATACACATACACATACACACATACACGTACACATACACATACACGTACACATACACATACACACACATACACATACACATACACATACACATACACATACACATACACATACACATACACATACACATACACATACACATACACATACAAATACAAAAATATGCACATATATACATCTAAACATACACATACACAGACAAACCACACACACGTACATACATACATACACAAATATACATATATACCTACATGTACACGCACAATTAAATGCACATACACACTTATATACACACAAGCACACATATAATATGAATGAATTATACAATTCAAGTAATATATCACATCTTAGATATAAAATGTAAAAAGAATCATTAGTATATTTCAATCATATAATTCACTTCAATAAAATAAATTTATTTTAACAATCATTTCTTAAATTATTAAAATTATGAACTTACATCATAGAAACAATTAAACATAATTGATATATATATATATATATATATATATATATGTGTGTGTGTGTGTGTATGTGTGTGTGTATCAATGTATATAATCTATCGAATGTAAATAGTGTCTATATCACCCCCTTGATCATCATCATCCACATCATCATGATCATTCACATGATCTGATGTATGTGAAGAGGCATCATGGGTCGAGGGGTAAGTACCCTATGATGATCGATATCGTACCTCCTATGTCTGTCTCTCCACCTCATCCATATCAACCTCTCCATCATACTTCTGTATTACATATAACAAGCATAATTAAATAAAAATATAGAAAAATAAAATAAAGTATATCAAATTGAATAATAGTCACAAAATCTTCTAGAGATCTCTTATGTGCTCACTCATATGTTGCATGAAGATGTCAAACATATATGTTTTTGAACTGAATCTTTGTGGTCACAACAAATTGGGCCTCATGATTTGGTTAAACTTTGTGGTCATGTTAACGAGCCTAGGTGTAGATCATGATTGATGACTCTACAACTCATAATTTTATCAATTATGCTCTAGTAAAAAATCTCAAGATCCCCCAAACCCGATGCACATAAATACATTGTACTTATGATGCAAGGGAATGATAAAAGATTGATACTATGGTATCCAATTTGGAAATCAAGATGGAAGGATATGTTGATAATTTAGATTTCCAGATAATGAATATGAAAAGAACATACCTAGTTTTGGTATTCCTTCTTGCCTGAAAGAGTAGTTAAAAGTATTAAACAAATCATGTTTGAATATAAATATGTATTTCTTGTTGATTTACCCAAGGGATTATCACCTACTAGGGGAGAAAGTGATCATGCCATAGATCTAGTTGCTGATACTAAACCCATTTGTAAGCCTCCTTAGAGGCTTAGATTTGTATTCCTTCTTGCCTGAAAGAGTAGTTAAAAGTATTAAACAAATCATGTTTGAATATAAAGATGTATTTCTTGTTGATTTACCCAAGGGATTATCACCTACTAGGGGAGAAAGTGATCATGCCATAGATCTAGTTGCTCACACTAAACCCATTTGTAATCCTCCTTACAGGCTTAGATTAGCTCAGGGTTAGGAAGTAGAAAGTCAAATACGGGATTACTTAGACAATGGATTCATTAGACCTAGTAATTCTGCATGGGTATTGACAATGCTCCTAGTAAAGAAAGAAGATGGCTCTATGAGACTCTGTATTGACTATAGAGCATTAAATAAAGTAACTATTAGAAATAGATTCCCAATGCCTAGATTGGATGATTTATTTGACGAGTTACAACAAGCTAACTATTTTACTAAGCTTGATCTGAGATCTGGATATCATCACATATGCATAAAGTAGATGATGTACCTAAGACTACTTTTAGGACTAGGTATGGCCATTATGAGTTTTTATTAATGCCTTTTGGTCTTACTAATGCTCCAACCACATTCATGACTCTCATGAATATTGTTTTGAGGCCTTACTTAGGAAAATTTGTGATTGATTTTCTAGATGATATACTCATCTATAGCAAGTCCAAAGATGCACATTTGGAACACTTACAGTTAATTTTCCAAGTATTACGAGAAAATTTGCTTTTTGCTAAAGAAATAAAATGTGATTTTTTTAAAAACGAAATTCAATATCGCAGCCATATTATCTCTAAACATGGAATTCATATGGATCTAGCCAAGGTGCATGCTATTATGGAATGGCCTCACCCTAGAAACTTGGAAGAACTATAGGTCTTTCTAAGTTTGCCCGGGTTCTATCGTCGATTCATTAAGAAATATTCCAAGATAGCTGTTCTGATGATGGACCAACTTTAAGGAAAAAAGAAAGCCTATCATCGGGGCGATGAACAAAGAAGAAGTATGCAAAGATTAAAGCTAGCCATAGCTACATGTCCATTATTACAGATAGTAGATCCCAATCAACCCTTTGTGGTTGAAACTGACATGAGTGATTACACCATATGAGCAACTTCGATTCAAATTGGTTTACTAGTAGCATTTGAAAGTAAGAAATTAGAACCAGCTCAGCAAAATTACTCCGTCTATGAGAAGGAGTTGTGTGCTATTGTCCATGCCTCAAAGAAGTGGCGATATTATTTGTATCATGCCAAGGTTATGATAGTTTTTGATCAAGAGAGCATTTAGTGGCTTTCTAATCAAATAGACGTTAAAGCTAGTAATGCCCAAAGGGAAACTTTAATATAGTGGTTGATTCACTTAGCCGCATGCCTATTCTCAATGGCTTGAGTTTCACTTAGATCACTAGTGAGCTACTTGAGCCCATTAGAGGGAAATGTAGGCTTGATCTTGCATATTCCAAGATTTGGGAAGCCATAGAGAAAGGGGATTGTGATATATGGGTTTCTAGTGAGGATAAAGTATTGATGGGTACTCAAGAAGGATTCAAGTGGAAGAACTATAGTGTCAATCATGGATATCTATTATACAAGGGTAAGGTGTGTGTCCCCAGAGACCTTGAGATGAGACGGCATATTTTGTATGACTGTCATGACACACCTAGTGCGGGGCACCCAAGAGTTAACAAGACTTATGATCTTGTTAAGAGGTAGTTTTATTGGCCTTGAATTCATAAGGACATCCTAGAATATGTGCTTAAGTGCACAAAATCCTAGGTCAATAAAGCTAAAAGGTTAAGGATTGGAGGATTACTCCATCCATTGGAAATTCCCAATGGGAAATGGGAGACTATCTTTATGGATTTTATAGTTGGATTACCTAAGACACAGAGAGGGAACGACTCTCTGTGGGTAATTATTGATAGGCTAACCAAAATGGCTAGGTTTACTCCAACAAGTAGTATAGTGAAGACACTAGAATTGGCTAAGTTATTTGTAGAGAACATATATAAGCTATATGGTCTTCAATTTGGACTAGTTTTTGATCGGGATAGGAATGAACACCAATCATGACTCAGATGATAAGGTATGCCAAGATCTATCACTACAACAGATCGTCCGTATACCGAGGGTTTTACCGAGGGAAATGAACGCACGTATTTTTGCCCCGACGTCGGTGTAGGTGTCAGTATGCGCATCGGTATCAAAGCGCCGATATGGGCATCGGTATAAGTGTCGATATAAACATCGGTATTACGGACGCCCATACCGATGGCTGTGCTGGGTGTACCGTCGCGTATACTGGCACCCGCTGGGTGTACCGACACTTATTGCGATGACATTACTGGGAGTACCATCGCTTATAAGGACCACCATATCTGCAAATTTTTTTTTGGGCAGAGTGTGTTGTCTTTTGCTACAGCAACATTACCATGATGTTGCTTAACAAAAGACAATACACTCTGCATTACCATGATGTTGCTTAGCAAAAGACCATACACTGCCCAAAAAAAACCGAGTACATGTGATGTGTACTCTAATGTCAACCGAAATATGATTTCATAAAATAGAATATTATTGGACACAAAAGAGATAATCAGAATGAACCACGAACCATGTACAAAAAGAGTTATATATTTCATAAATGAAGCATGTACAAGAGTGTGGCAAACCACTGTCATATATGACCCTTTTACAAAATGTGGCAAAGCAATGCATTGCCATACAAAAATCAAATACAAAATTTTGGTGTGCCACTGCCATACACATGCAAAGAATGTTCCATATCAATAGTCCTGAAACAAAGAACATTAATGAAATGAGATAAATTCACATGAAATTTACAAATAACAAGAAAAAACCAAGTTTATAAATTAGTCACCTCATCGCAAACGCTCCCATGGAACGACCGCACTGCACCGCACAATAATCCCATCCCATAAAATGCGGAGTTCTTCCACAAGTGGTGCAAGATATACATCCATGTTTTTTACCTTATACTTACATGGTACAATAAGAGCTAATAATAAATGACCTTTCTTTGTGGCCAACCATGGTGGGATGTTATAATTGATCAAACATACATGCCATGTGCTCCATGAAGAACTATGTAAACCAAATGGATTCACTCCATCCATAGTTAGGCCTAGAGGTATGGATCGAGGCTCACTAGCAAACTGTGGCCACTTACTATCTATGTGCTTCCAAGCATCAGAGTCAGCAGGCACTCGCATTACACCATATGTAGACCTGCTCTTTGTATGCCATGACATTAACTCAGCTATAGATTTGCATCTAAACATGTTCTTCATTCGTGGAATGATAGGAAATTGGCGAAGAACCTTTGAGGGGATTTCTTTGCCTACAAGGTCTTCTCTAAATCTATTTGCTCCACACTTTGGACATACATGGAGATGCTCATACTCATTCCGAAAGATGATGCAATCACTCGGACAAGCATGAATCTTAGTATAATGCATACCAATGGACTGTAAAAGTTTTTTTGCATCTCCACATGTTGGAGGGATGTCATTGCCCTCTGGCAAAAATTGATCTTTAAGAAGCCTGCAATAAGCAATTAAAACCACATTAGTAAATAAAGTTATTTTGATACACCAATGAAAGTTTATTTCAAATCCACTTACCTGAACAATTCACTGACACTACTGTCTGACCATCCATAAATGGATTGCAGATTGAGCATCATGAGTGACGCACATAGTATAGATATCTTTGCTCCATTGTAAAGTGGTAAACGAGCTAGTCTTCACATGTTTTCATATTCTTCATCGACTTCTGATCGTGGAAAGTCTGTTGTGTCCATGAAACTCTCGACATCTTCTCCACCGTCATGATCTTCGTCCATCTCATAAAATGCTTCGAGCATCTCTTACATATGTTCATTCTGTGTAATGTTATTAGTACTTGCTTGTACTTCTAAGTCATCTTTTGTTCTCTTTTGTCCACGAGAGGTTATCGATGCAATGTCGTTTGGGTCCATCTGCTCACCTGGGGGACCATACGAATGGTAGCATAGCTTTTCTAGTCGACTTTTATCAAAGGATCCATACTCTCTAATATGTGCAGTACAAATCCGTCGTTTTCGATAAATTTGATACTTGCACTGAGTGTAAGGACATGCCATTCTCTCCTCCGGATCCAAACTAGCTATCTGATACAATATGGACATTTTAGAACATTTGTTTTTTTAATTAAACCTAAAAATCATACTCCTAAAGACTTAAACCTGAAATACTAAAACCAAATACTTAAACACCTAAAAAACCTAAAACCCTAATCCTAAAACACTAATCTATATAATTATCCTATTTTTTCTATATATTCAGATTTTTTTTCTTAATTAATCCTATTTTTATATATGTCTGCCTAAACCCTAAAACCCTAATCTTAAATAGCTAGACCTAAAATATGTATATTTCTATATGCATGTGTATATACATGTATATATGTATTATATGTGTATGTGTATGTGTGCATATATGTTATGCATGTGTAAAAACCCTAAAACCCTAATCAAAAAGACCCAGAACTAAAACATTTGTGTATGTGTACGCATGTGTATATATATGTGTATGTGTATATATATGTGTATAAGTATATGGGTATGTATGTGTAAATAGCCTAAAAACCCTAATCCTATTTCTATATATTTGATGTAAAAAAAAAACTTCAAAATCAAAATTTTATATATTTAATTATATATATTTAATTAAAACACTAGCTTATGTGTGTGTATATGTGTGCATGTGTGTATGTATGTGTGTATGTGAATGTATGCATGTGTGTATATGTGTATGTGTGTCTATGTATGCATGTGTGAGTATATGTGTATGTGTGTGTATGTATGCATGTGTCTATATGCATTCATGTGTGTGTGCATGCATGTGTGTATGTATGTGTGTGTGTGCGTGTGAGTGTATGCATGTATGTGCGTATATGTGTGTGTATGTATGCATGCATGTGTGTATATGTGTGTATGTATGCATGTGTGTACATATGTGTGTGTATGTATGCATGTGTGTACATATGTGTGTATGTATGCATGTGTGTACATATGTATGTGTGTGTATGTATGCATGCATGTGTGTATATGTGTGTATGCATGCATGTGTGTATATGTGTGTGTATGTATGCATGCATGTGTGTATATGTGTGTACGTATGTGTGTGTGTATGCGTGTGTGTATATGTGCGTATGTATGCATGTGTGTACATATGTGTGTGTATGTATGCATGTGTGTACATGTGTGTGTGTATGTATGCATGTGTGTATATGTGTATGTGTGTGTATGTATGCATGCATGTGTGTATATGTGTATATGTGCATATGCATGCATGTGTGTGTATGTATGCATGCATGTGTGTATGTATGTGTGTGTGTGTATGTGTGTATGTATGTGTGTATATGTGTGTGTGTATGTATGTGTGTATGCATGTGTGTGTATGTGTATGTATGCATATGTGTATATATGTATGTGTATGTATGTATGTATGCATGTGTGTGTGTATGTATGCATGTGTGTATATTTGTATGTGTGTGTATGCATGCATGTGTGTATATGTGTGTGTATGTAAGCATGCATGTGTGTACATGTATGTGTGTATGTATGCATGTGTAGATGTGTGTGTGTATGTGTGTGTGTGTATGTATGTATGCTCTATTTTCCTATCTCTATCTTCCTCTCTTTCATGTCTCTTTATCTCTCACTCTCTCTCTCTTTATCTCTCTATATATCTCTCTCTGTCTCTCTCTTTTCTCTCTCTTTCCCTCTCTATCTCTCTCTCTCTTTATCTCTCTATCAATAGAGAATAAAACAATCACTTACAAGTATGTCCCTCTTTTGGATCGTTATCGTCAAAGCATAATGTATGTCATCTATCGTCGAATTCCAAACAATCCACACCAAAGAACTTCTCCAAAATCAAAGAGAAGAGAAATTATAAGACCTAAAGCATAGAGAAAGACAAAGGCTAAGAGTATGTGCACCACTTACTAAGATGTGAGATCTAAACCGAGAGAGAGTGTGTGTAGAGAGAGAGAGAGAGATCTCTCTGCGTGTGTGTGTGTGTGCACAAGACAATGCAGTTCGCAATTCGGTTCACACGTGCAAGTTTGACAGAAGACAATGAGTACTCAAACATGCACAAAAATGTTTAGTTTTGCTCTCGGATTCCCAGTATGTTTAAAACATGGCCTCGGTATGGGCATCGATATGGGTGTCGGTATGGGATATTTATGCATATTTGATTCATTGAAAATGACATCACTACTTTTGATCATTGATCCTATTTCAGGATCCCATAAGTGATATCCAAATTGTCCTTCTCGACCATATCCAAGAAAAATGCATTTCCTTATCTTATGAACCAGCTTCTATCTAATATTCATGGGTATATGACCATATATTTCACACCCAAAAACTCATAGATGATCATAATATGGTGCCACTATGTTTCTTGAGTACATGAACATATGCTTCACACCCAAAAACTTGAAGATGATCATAATATGGTGCTATTATTTGATTTATGGTCCAACTTTTGTCTAAGATTCTTGGGGTGTATGAACATATGCTTCACACCCAAAAACTCGAAGATGATCACTAGTTCTGATCACTCATCGTGTTTCATGATCCTATAAGCGATATCTAAATTGTCCTTCTCGACCCTTTAATTTGGGCCTTTAGATGGAGCCTTTATCCAATGGCTAAGATGGGTGCCCATGATGATCTTGGGCACCTTTTGTTCTCCCGCCTTAGATCAAAAGATGATCCAACGGCTCACGTGACCCGCGTTGTGAAGATCAGCCCCAAATCTGGATATCCATCCAATTTGAGTCAATCCAAGAGCCTAAGATTGTGCAGAGAGTGCCCAAAAAAGCCTGCTTGAATAGGAAAAAACTCCCATGAATTTTTTTACCTTCTCTCTCTAGAGGCCCTTCAACTTAATCTAAGCCATTGAATTCAAATATCCAATTTAGTAATTTAAATATGAAAGCTATCAAATACTATTTTATTTGAGAATACCAATGGTGGTTTCGTATGCTCCCTCAAAACACTAGATTAAGCATTTAATCCCTAAACATTAGGAATCCTTACAAGGCCCATGCAGAGTCCATTTTTCCCCTAATGATGAATGCCCACAAGGAGGACACAACACTCGTGCAGGTAGATGCCTACAAGGAAGCTTTGTCCTCCTTCCTCTCTCTAGGATGGGAGAGATGCTTTCTTGCTCTTTTATTTGAAGACCTCTTTGCCCACTTCGTCTATGCATATGGTATTATTCTCGATAAGATCACATCTCTGAGCCATCGGTGGAAGACAGTTTGAATTTTGAGGTGAGAAAGGAGCTCAAAATTTTATTTTTCCTTAATCTTGAGTCAAGATTTGGTGAACATAGCCATGTTTTATTTCTACAAACAAGATATGTCTATGTTGTCTATGGCATGCTCTCTCTGAATCCATTTTTGTCCAACTTTTGGATCTCAAAATGAGTGCTTTCCGAAGCTTTAAAGTCATCTATGTGGCAAGATTCACTTTTCTTGCTTTCACTCTAGTCTAGGCTTACACCCTCTACTTCAACAAGGCCCTATTTCTCGCTTGCATGTTGGATAGCCTCAATTTTTCTCGGACCTAGAAGCTTACCTTTTAAGCTTTCCAAGGATACCAAGAACGTAAATTTTAGATATTTTTTGCAGGTCTAAAGGTCTTTGCAAATTCTCTACAAGAACTTATGAAGATGATAAAACCGTTAACCAAGAGACTAAGATATCAATGAATGATCAAGTAAAACTAGGTGATGATGCTGCAGAAGTCCACATTTTGCTATTTTACTTGGATTTGACTTTTTGTTACAAGATTTAGCTTTTGGATTTCCATTTGTTCTCTGACAAGGACTAGTGAGAATCCAAATTTGTCCAAATTTGGTGAGTTTTGGTGATTGTGAAGACTTCTTTGGTGATTTTCTTGGTTTCTAGAGTGCCCAATTATCAATGGGACATTTTGAATTTATTTTCAGGCCTGGCGAGGACGACAATCAATGACCACAAGCTTTGAAGATCCATCCAAGTTTGCTTCGAAAGCATAAAAGATTTGTAGGGGAGTGAACTTGAGTCTTTCTTTCATTCTCTATTTTTTTTTTAAAACTTGCAATTCCAAATTCTATTATTATTGTTCCAACCATGGAAACCATAGAGAAGCAAGCCCAACTTTCATCTTTAGTGGTTCCTTAGGTCAAGGAAAACCCAAAAAATTAGAAAACCAAGAAAAACCAAAAGAGGTAGATATGCAAGATGTTAAGGAGGAAGTGGATTTATATGATGAGTTTATTACTCATGCTCAACATCGTTCCATTCAAGACAGAACCACAAAATTAGAATCTATTTTAGAGAGCATGACCTTGGCCTTCGAGAAATTAAAAACCCCGTTTCTCACCTTAGGAAATCATCTTACTTCTTTTCTTTCCCAACAAGAGTTTGAACATGAGGTCTCTCATGATACTTCAATCATGGTTTGAAAAGAAGAAGAGTTTGATCTTATGCCCACTATACCTCTTACTACTACTGAGGAAAAGCATCTTAGGGATACACCTTTGCTCAAAGACCTCAAGCCGCCTACCTTCATGGGGGATGATAGAGACCACAATAAGGATGTAGTATACACTTTTCTTCAAAAGTTGATTGATTTGCATCAACTAAAAGGAACACCACCCGAGTATCATGTACTTGAAGCTAGCTTATTGCTTTTTGTAAAAGAGTTTGTGCCTGAAAATGAGGAAGAATGTAGTTGGAATGAGTGGGATAAAGTAATGCAGTGAGGAAGAACATTATTTGTTTACCTTTCACATTATCGTGAGATTGTACTAAAGCTAAAGGGTCTAGATGATTTTAAAACGGGATGTGGGTTTGTAAGAGGACTTGATAAAGCCATAAAACTTGAAGTGTGATGTAATGCTCCTAAAACTTTGGAAGATGCAATTAAGTATGCCCAATTGTATGAGAATAATAGTTGTGTTTCTATGGACATAGATCACACTTTGATACCTATGCAAATGACTAAGTTTAAGAAACAGGTAGTCCCAGGAAAGAACAAATTCATAGTTAAGAAATCAAGAGGGCCTAGATTTTCCAAAAATCAGATTGAAAAGGCTAAGAAGGATAATTTATGATTTAGATGTTTGTCTCCCAACCACTCTGAGTGGAATTGCCTAGTACGAAAGGGTGAAGAAAGGAAACAAGAACTAGGGATGAGTACGGCCTTAGATATTGGAAAAAAACCAGTCCACCTAGTGTAGACACTTCTTATTCATGGCAGTTCTACTTGCAAAGAAATGGAAGTTATGCATGAAGATGTCGAACATACATGTTGTTTAAATCAATCTTTGTGGTCACAATAGTTTGGGCCTCATGATTTGGTTAAACTTTGTGGTCATGTTAATGAGCCTATGGTGTAGATCATGATTGATGACTCTACAACTCATAATTTTATCAATTATTCTCTAGTAAAAAATCTCAAGATTCCCCCAAATCCCGATGCACATAAATACATTATACTTATGATGCAAGGGAATGATAAAAGATCGATACTATGGTATCCAATTTGGAAATCAAGATGGAAGGATATGCTGATAATTTAGATTTCCAGATAATGAATATGAAAAGAACAGACCTAGTTTTGGGTAGAGAATGGTTATGGGGTTTACGAGAAACACTTAAACGTAGTTATCAGAACAATACTATTGAATTTGTTAAAGCAAGAAGTAAATTTTGTATTCATGGTGAAAGGGATGTACCTAGTACACCTCTTATTTCATTTCTTATGTATCTTTTTTTCAACATAATGTAAGTAATTACATCTCTTTTTATCATTCCTTCTTTCCTGGAAGAGTAGTTAAAAGTTTTAAACAAATCATGTTTGAATATAAAGATGTATTTCTTGTTGATTTACCCAAGGGATTATCACCTACTAGGGGAGAAAGTGATCATGCCATAGATCTAGTTGCTGACACTAAACCCATTTGTAAGCCTCCTTACAGGCTTAGATTAGCTCAGGATAAGGAAGTAGAAAGTCTAATATGGGATTAATTAGACAAAGGATTCATTAGACCTAGTAATTCTGCATGGGCATCGACAATGCTCCTAGAAAAGAAAGAAGATGGCTCTATGAGACTCTGTATTGACTATAGAGCATTAAATAAAGTAAAAATTAGGAATATATTTCCAATGCCTGGATTGGATGATTTATTTGACCAGTCACAACAAGCTAACTATTTTACTAAGCTTGATCTGAGATCTATCATCACATAAGCATAAAGTAGATGATGTACCTAAGACTACTTTTAGGACTAGGTATGGCCATTATGAGTTTTTATTAATGCCTTTTAGTCTTACTAATGCTCCAACCACATTTATGACTCTCATGAATATTTTTTTGAGGCCTTACTAAGGAAAATTTGTGATTGATTTTCTAGATGATATACTCATCTATAGCAAGTCCAAAGATGCACATTTGGAACACTTACAGTTAATTTTCCAAGTATTACGAGAAAATTTCCTTTTAGCTAAAGAGGCAAAATGTGATTAAAAAAAAAAGAAATTCAATATCGCAGCCATATTATCCCTTAACATGGAATTCATATGGATCTAGCCAAGGTGCATGCTATTATGGAATGGCCTCACCCTAGAAACTTGGAAGAACTATAGGTCTTTCTAGGTTTTCCCGGATTCTATCGTCGATTCATTAAGAAATATTCCAAGATAGCTGTTCTGATGATGGACCAACTTCAAGGAAAAAAGAAAGCCTTTCATCGGTGAGATGAACAAAGAAGAAGTATGCAAAGATTAAAGCTAGCCATAGCTACAGGTCCATTATTACAGATAGTCGATCCCAATCAACCCTTTGTGGTTGAAACTGACATGAGTGATTATGCCATATGAGTCATTTTGATTCAAGATGGTTGACTAGTAGCATTTGAAAGTAAGAAATTAGAACCAGCTCAGCAAAATTACTCCGTCTATGAGAAGGAGTTGTGTGCTATTGTCCATGGCTTAAAGAAGTGGCGACATTATTTGTATCATGCCAAGGTTATAATAGTTTTTGATCAAGAGAGCATTTAGTGGCTTTCTAATCAAACATACCTTAAAGCTAGTAATGCCCAAAGGGAAACTTTTATATAGTGGTTGATTCACTTAGCCGCATGCTCAATGGCTTGAGTTTCACTTAGATCACTAGTGAGCTACTTGAGCCCATTAGAGGGAAATGTAGGCTTGATCTTGCATATTCCAAGATTTGGGAAGCCATAGAGAAAGGGGATTGTGATATACGGGTTTCTTGTGAGGATGGAGTATTGATGGGTACTCAAGAAGGATTCAAATGGAAGAACTATAGTGTCCATGATGGACATGTATTATACAAGGGTAAGGTGTGTGTCCCTAGAGACCCTGAGATGAGACATATTTTGTATGACTGTCATGACACACCTAGTGCGGGGCACCCAAGAGTTAACAAGACTTATGATCTTGTTAAGAGGTAGTTTTATTGGCCTTGAATTCATAAGGACATCCTAGAATATGTGCTTAAGTGCACAAAATCCTAGGTCAATAAAGCTAAAAGGTTAAGGATTGGAAGATTACTCCATCCATTGGAAATTCCCAATGGGAAGTGGGAGACTATCTCCATGGATTTTCTAGTTAGATTACTTAAGACACAGAGAGGGACGACTCTCTGTGGGTAATTACTAATAGGCTAACCAAAATGGCTAGGTTTACTCCAGCAAGTATTATAGTGAACACACTAGAGTTGGCTAAGTTATTTGTAGAGAACATATATAAGCTATATGGTCTTCAATTTAGACTAGTTTTTGATCGGGATAGGAAGTTTACTAGTCACCTTTGGAGAGCTATCTTCAAAAGGTTGTGAAGAGAGATGGTGGATGCAATCCAAAGATGAGTAGGTGCCGCTACAACCAGCTTCACACCAGCCAACTGAGACTTCAGAGTTGATTAGTAGACCCTTTGAGCTTCCTAAATCCACCAAAATATCAGCCAAGTACTTTGGAACATGTATCCCAAAAGTTTAAGTCAAGACAGACTAGTTGCGAAATGACTAGCTCCCAAAACTTGGTATTTTTGGACATACACCTGCTGGAATAAATGAACAGTGCTCTCAACCTGGTAGGAATTAGAAAAATTCCTTTTGGGCATAGCAAATGGACTTAGCAAGCTTCCCAATCCAAGTTAAAACACTTCAAATGATGGACTGAGCACTGAGAACAAGTTTCATCAATTTCTGGAACATTCCCACAATTCTCGGGCTCTGTAGAGATAGACCAGTGAGCAGTAAAATGCATATATCTCCCCAAATATTAATCCAATGACCATGAAAACGTATAGGTACAAAATAGACAGTAAGATCTATCCAACGCACTTTAAAACACTGAAAAAGAATCAGTAGAACTCGAGATATGACCTTCTGAAGTTACTGCTCTGAGTGAGTATAGCAGAGAACAAAACATAAAGGTAGATGATAATAAATGTATAGATTCACATATGATTACAACCACATTGGCAATGAATCTTTGCACAATGGGAGTAGAATTATAGAGCTATGGAGTAAGCCCTTCAATCTCTACAAAATGACATGAAGTGGTCACGTAAAAGGCTTGCTAATCGCCTCTTCCTTCTTACTTCTTTTATAGCTATTCTTGGAGGGAATTTTGAATTTGAATTCGAATGGCTCCACCTAAAAGTGATCCCCAAAGTTAGGAGAGATTCCCTCAGCTCAAAAATTCGTGATTTTGGTAGTTGGAGCCACGAGTTTGCTTTTACATCATGGATGAGGTAAGCCATCCTTTTCCTTTTTTCTTTTTCCATTTACAAGAGATAAAAATGAACTCTTTTACAAGAGGTGTTCACATGACTACACATGTGACTTACAAATGAGGATAATATCAAATATATCAAGCATGTAGGCTTGGGTAAAATGCACCAACAAAGGTTGGATACGAAACTTAGCATGAGTATGGCCGAGCATCCATAGTCAGATGGGAAAATTGAGAGGGTTAACCAAATCTTAGAAGATATGCTTCATACATATGTAAATGAAAGGCAAACTAATTAGGAAGAATCTTTACCTATAGTAGAGTTTGCATATAGTGCCAAGCACTCTTGCATAGGGTAAATTCCATTTATGCTTATGTATGGTTTTTAGCCAAGATCTCCTTATGCAGTTGGTTTATAGAATGAGAGAGTTTAGGATACAAAAGATTTCTTGGAAGAAATGAACAATATGCTTAAACTTACTAAAGACAGCATTAGGAGAGCTCAGGATAGAGCTAGAGCCTATGCTACCACTCAAAGAAGATAAATCAATTTTGAGGTAGGTGATCAAGTTTATCTTAGAGTTCCTTCTAAGTCTGCAACCATGAAGATGCAACCTTATCCTAAATTATCTCCTAGATATTGTGGTGAGACACCACAAGAGTGTAGCTTAGTGGCAAGAGAGCATGTCAATTAAGTGGGCTCCAGGGGGAAGAAACTGGGATGGGTAACCTCCGAGGAAGTGCAAGAACCTCCATCTTCCTTGATCGTTGAGGTCCTCCCTCACATGCAATGAACAACACCAATCGTGACTCACATTACAAGGTATGCCAAGATCTATATGCCTTGGTTACTACCTTAGTTATAAGCCTTGGAGAGAGCCATGGGTGGGTGGGCAAGCGCTGGCTTTTCTCGCACAAAAAGGAACAAAAATTTTGCCTCAAAATGCTCTAATACCAGTGAAGTATTTGATGGCGATGCACCACACTATACTCTCCTTGTCGAGAGATCCACGATGATACCCTCAAAGTAGCAAAACGAGCTCCAGGCACTGCACATAGTACCCTGCACAAAGGTTGCAGAATACACAAAAAACATAGTACACAGGGAGCATGAAGATAGGTTTTTAAGGTCATACAAATATGGTCAAACTTTGTGGTCAAACTTAGAGTGTGTGGCTAACCAAGCAACTATATGTTTTATAAAAGAGCATATACAAAAGATTCTAGTGGCCATTTGGCCTCTCACTTGGACTCTAATGGTAACATGTATGTATATGTATGTGTATGCAAGTGTATGCATGTGAGTGTATGTTTCTGTATGTGTATGTGTGTGTCTATGTATGTGTATGTATATAGGTGTGTATGTGTGTGTATGAATATGTGTGTGTATGTGTATATGTGTGTATGCATGTGTATGTGAGTGTATGTGTGTGTCTCTTATGTGTGTGTATGTATGATGTGAGTGTATGTGTGTTCTTATGTGCATGCATGTGTGTCTATGTGTATGCATATATGTGTGTGCATGTGTATGTGTGTGTATGCATGTTTTTGTGTGTGTATGCATGTGTATGTATGTGTGAATGTGAGTGTATGTGTGTGTATATGTGCATGTGTGTGTATGTATGCATGTGAGTGTATGTGTTTGTATATGTATATGTGTGTGTGTAAATATATGTATGTATATGTGTGTGTATGTGTTTGTATCAATATATGTGTGTATGTGTATCTATGTGTATGCATGTGTATGTATGTGTGTATATGTGTATGTGTGTGTCTCTTATGTGTGTGTATCTATGCATGTGAGTGAATGTGTGTGTGTGTATATGTGTATGTATATATGTGTGTGTATCTTTATGCTTGTGTATTCATGAGTGTATGTGTGTGTCTATGTATGCATGTATGTACATACTTGAATGTGTGTGTGGGAGTGTGCTCCAGAATAGCTCACTCATGGAGATGGTGAGGTGTATGGTCAAGAGTTAGGCTTTACCACATAGTTTCTGGCTTGAGGCTGTCAAGTGTGCACCATATGTACTTAACATGTGTCCCACTAAAGCATTGTAGTCTATCACTCCATATGTGGCTTGGCATGGTCATAAGCCACCTGTTTCTCACCTATGTGTTTTTTGTTGTCTCACATATGCATTAATTTGAACAACAATGCAGGATATTGGATGATAAAGTAGTGAAATGTATTTTTTTTAGGTATAGTTCTAAAAGAAAAGGCTATCATTTGTATCATCCACTAAGTGCATTCTGGTTTGCCAGGATGTCGTTTTCATGGAAGATGCTATTCAACCATTACTTTCATGTACTCAGGAGACATCTGTTAGCTCCAAAGATATGTACGATACTTTGCTGCCTTTTTTTTTTACAAATGGACAATATATTCATGGTCCAAATGAGGCAACTTCTCAGCCTTTATAGGTTTCATGTGATGATGCAGACCATTCCATTTCTGATGTAGATTTACATGATGCACTTGTTGATGAGAGAGCTCATATTGAGGAGGCAAAAACTATGCCAAAATGGCTAGTGTAGACTTTGCATGATAGCAAATTAGATGCACCTCTATCATATTGCAGTTTTTTTATGATATACTACTTCTTTTCCATCAACTTGCTATGCTATGGCTACCTCTAGTATGTGTGATGCAAATGAGCCTGTGTTGTTTGATGAAGCACAAAATTCTAAAACTTGGGTGGTTGCTATGCAATCAGAATATGATGCTATCACGAAAAATGGTACTTGGTCTTTGTGACTTGCCTCCTGGCAAGAAGGCCATTGGTACTAAGTGGGTATACAAGTTGAAGCATAAGTCTAATGGAACAATTGACATGTATAAGGCTAGGCTTGTTGCAAAGGGTTATGCTCAAGAAAGAGGCATTGATTTTGATGTGACCTTTACTCCTACATGCCCAATTACTATTGTTCATAGCATTTGTGCACTTGCGACTCATCATGGTTGGAATGTACATCAGTTGGAAATTAAAAGTGCATTTTTGAATGGTGACTTGCATCAAGAAGTGTATGTTTTTCAACCCGATGGCTTTGTGCAGAAAGGGCATGAAAACAAAGTGTGCAGGTTGAAGACGGCATTATATGGTATGAAAAGATACATGCCTATCTGATTGCACATGATTTTGAGAATAGTCCAACTGAAAGCACCTTATATGTTAAGCATGAAAATGATGTGCTTCTTATCATTTTTGTCTATGTTGATGACATATTGATCACTCGTCCTCATGAGAAGCATATTGCTAATTTGGAGGCTGATTTGCATGCCTCATTTGAGATGTCAGATTTGGGGAATTTGCATAATTATTTGGGCATTCAGTGTATGCAAGTTCATGGTGGAATAATTTTGTGTCAAACAAAATATATGGACACATTATTGGAGTGTTTTGGGCCTTGAAGGTTGCAAACTATTGCCAGTCCTATGGAGACAGGTTTACGATTGAGTCTTCATGATGTTGGAGATGCATTTGATGATGTTCTCTATCAACAATCTGTTGGATGCTAGATTTACTTATGCCTCAATTGGCTAGATATTCCAAATCACAACTGAGTAGGTTTATGCATTGCCCAGGTGTCAAGCATTGGCAAGTGGTTAAGCACATCTTTCGCTACTTGAGTGGTACCCGACTACTTGGATTGTTTTATCCCAAGGGGGGATCACTACTCCTAGATTTACATGATTTTTTTGACTTTGATTGGGATGGTTGCTGTAATAACCTTTTGATGCTCCCCACAGTCGACGACATCTTGCCATCACCACACAGAGATTGTCGCGTCCATTTCCTCCCAGCCGCCGAGCA
Source organism: Ceratopteris richardii (assembly GCA_020310875.1). NCBI lineage: Eukaryota > Viridiplantae > Streptophyta > Polypodiopsida > Polypodiales > Pteridaceae > Ceratopteris > Ceratopteris richardii. The sequence goes on from CM035407.1 coordinate 101,667,753, forward strand.
ACTCATCAAGTCTCTTGAATGAGACTTTCCCATAAAGAGTATTCCAGTCTTCTCTACTTGAGCCTCTCTCTCTATATGAGATAAATAATCTCCCTTCTTCTACCCATCATATAAAACAATGCTCCTCATGGAGCCATATGGCACAAAACCATAATATGACATTTCCTTCCCCTTGAAAACATTTTCGTCCTCGAAAATGTAAATGAAATATCCGTAATGGTAGAAGAAAGTGCTCGGACTCCCCTGAACCCCATGTACTCTATGTACATGGTCATCTCTGTGTGTTGTTTCCCCATATCTTTCCCCTTAAGAAGTCTCATATGAGATCATCTCAAAGGTGGGAAACCATATGAGTGGTGCCTATTATCTCCCATATACACTGAGTTTCCAAATTATCACTCCCATAACATACAACATCATCCAAATGACCTAGGTCCATATGATGTATCCTCTATGGAGTAATAATATGAGAAGCAAGTGTAAAGTGCCAAACTTATAAGCTTGGCCGTATCATAATGGAGATAATAAGCCATAGAATCCTCTGAAGTGTAGAACAAAGTCCCATAACAAGTGACTCCAAACCCAAGACTAAATGATAGATTTCCCTCATAACACTCCAAGTCTTCCTAACCTGGAGTGTGCTCACAAGTAATAGTTTCCTTTAAACTACCTTGTGGCTATGCAATTCCATCATCTAGCTCATGGTAGTAAAATGCAATCTCTACATTTTACCAGCCAAGAAATCTGTAGTTTGTCATCCTTTACCATTGGACTAGGTTCTATTGGAAGAGCATCTATTGGCACTTGTGCAAACTCTAATATTTCTCTTTCCTGTAGTTTGCCATATGAATGCAGAAAGCATTCCCTTTGAGATTCAGATAATCCCTAAGTACCCATCCTCCTAACTGATGTTTACTCATCATACTCATGATGTAACACCAACTAAGAGTTTGGTACCCTAATAAGTTATATATATTCCTATCTCCTGGAAACTCAAAAGAGAAGTATCATCAATCTACTCCCAGTCTAACTAATGTCAATAACTAGATTATCTCATCTAGTCAAAGACCATCACTGAAAATAGCATAACTGCTTCTTTCTAGAGTTTACAAGTGAGACTCAATCTAACCATCATGATTAACTGATCTCCCTCTTGTTCTAGATAGAAGAGTGCCACTTCTATCTAGACAACCTAAAAGTGAGAAAGTGAAAAACTCTCTCTCTCTCTCTATTCAATCTCTTCTAAGGGAAAGAGCTCTAGTAGTGGAACCTATTCCACTTTCCCTTTCCCTTTGAAAGAGATTCTGTTGAATCCATTTTCTCTACTCATCCATAGTTGAGAACATGCACATAAGTTCTCCATACTTTTCCTTCCAAAATAGTGGAGAATCATACTCCCACATGAATGAACTTATATTGACAAGTAGAGTAAACAAATTCCTTCTGAAATATAAACTAAGAGATGTTTTCTAAACACCTCTCTGTCTAAAGGAAAACATACTCAATTCTTCTCCTATGAAGAAATCATATTTTCCTTTCATTTTTTCTCTTTCAAAGAATAGGAGCTAAAGTGAGATCTCTCATGGATCTCTGAGCTGATTCCCACTCTCTCCTTTCCTTAAAAGAGAAACTCATGAATTTATTTAGTCCTTTCTTCCATAACTAATGCATACTCCCTCATTACACAGATTCTTATGAAGATGGAGAACAGATCTCCGGTAACTGATGAAGGTGTATGTAGTGAAGAGTAGAGGAAATAAATTCCTTACAAGGGTCAAATCCCTTTGCTAATGGAATTATCCTTCCTGAAAGCACAACATGAGTATGTGATATCCATGGTGATTACCACATTCTCTAGTGGAAGAATAAATCTTCCTATACTGTGAAAGATAACTCCCAATCCTAGTAGGAGATGTCTACTAAGAGCTCTCCTCTGATCTAGTGAGAGATGACGCCATGAATGATGAATCCTTTTCTTCCTGGCCATAGAAGAAGAGTGCTCAAAGGGAAGTCGTTTCCACCGTCCCATACCAGTGAAAACTTCTTCCAATTCACGGTGTCATACCTACACTAAACCAAATATCTATTCCATATAATGGAATATATAGGTGGACTCCAATGAATCCCATATACTAAAATCATATCAGTGGACTGAAATGAGTCCCATGTCCTCAAACTAGTTAGTTTGGTTCTAGTCAATGTGTGACAATGGATATCCCTTTCTGTTCCAAACCAACTTGTTCCTAGGTACAAAGACTGAGTCTAAGTACCTCTCTGTAGATCCTGATATACATATATATGTATTGGGTACCCCAATTATTCCTGAGTAAAGGATCTATGCTCTATACCATAGAGCTAGTGCCATGCCTATGACCTTCCTAACCATCACTCGAATCACGTAAGCATCCGTCGATGCTATCTCATGAAACCCATCTTTATGATCCCATCCATTTGGTTTCCTTAGTAGTGTAGCAAAAATGCTTCACTACTTGGTCAAGTGATGTGCATGAGTGAAACTAGTCACTCTTTGGGTATTCATCATGATACCCCATAGTCTCCTAATTCTACTGTGAGACTTTTGTGAAGATAAATAAATCTTCACTACCTTGGAGATTGTCCTAAATGTATCTCCCGAGCCTGAATGCAACTTCCTGAACCTATAGGATTGCTTGTGCACATTACTAATGGTGAAGGTGTAGCTCCTTCCGTTAGCAATCCTATGGTCTAAATCCATAAAGATTATATATAGGGATCCTGCTACTACCGAAGTTGCCTTATATATAATACTCTGATGGTCCTAAGTCCATCAAATACATGCTTATAAGCATGCCTAAAACTTATTGATGTTTGCAGAAAGGGCATGCTACGATGCCATAACATTCCTACCTAAAGGCAAGTGCGTATATAATGCCATGCGGTAGGAAAAATTTCGATAGCATTTCCCCAGGAAATGGAATCCCAAAAAAAAAAATTAAACCATAGCTCAGTGGCACTCAGGCCACCCAAAAACATAGGGCTTGACAGGCCCATGGCATGCACACCATAAACTTATATATGGATTCCATGACCTGCAAAAACACAAAAGTATTTGCTAGCAACCATTCCCGGTGTTGCATAGCCATATGGTTTCTGTAATCTTCTTTCCTGCAAACAATCAAAAAGTATACTTCCTGCATGTTGATCCATACTTTTAAGAGCTTAAACAATGATCAACACTCGATGTATGCAATCCCATTCATGCATGTAGATACAGAACATGCCATAACATAAATAAAATGCCAGAAAGCATAAAATATACATCCCTGAGTAATCTGATTTTGGAACTGCACGCATCCAATCGCTCTCGACAAGCTTCGAGACCTTTGCACCTTCCTCCTCAGGTCCTAACATACACTTTGAAGTGTCTGAAAATATCGGAGCACTCCTCAAACATAAAGCATGGTCAGGTGATTACAAAAATAATGCAAATTTAGCTCAAAAATGCATTAGTAATCCTTCTTTAGACCTGCAAAAACCACTTTAGGACCTGCAAATGTTCATAAACTGAAATATAAAGCATGTGCAAATAGGTCGAAGTGAAATTACTCAAATCGCCTTCCCGGTTTGAAAGATATGGCTCCCGGAACTTAGTGGCCAAAAACTGTTCAGACTTTGCAGACCTGTTCAGACCTGCAAAAATTTTTACTTTCCAAAATTTTTTCTCATAAACTAAAAGTAAACCTTGTGCTCTTCGAAAGGAGCCGTAGCACGTCCAATTTGGAGATTTCTAGCTCAAGATATGGCCATTCCAAGTGGGACATGCTAAACTAGTGGACTGTTGGAGGGGCTGGAAAAAGTGTACAAATGTGATTTTTGGGGTGCCCAAAAGCATTCTTCCATCATGCAAATCCTAAAATTCTCTCCATAACCTCAGAGAGTGGTATATGAAGATGCTTGAGCCATTTTTTACCTTTCCAAATCCTCCCTTCATGCATGCTAATTTGCTCCCCAAAAGAGGCCTAAATCAAGATTTTGCTTTTATGCAAAAACTTAAATGGGAGCTCTTAGCAAGCTTCTAATCCACTCTAAATGTGGATTTCTCTTGGATTATATACAATAATCCATGGAAAACCTTTAAATGATTTTTTTTTTCTTACTCCAAGAAGTGGAATTTGGCAAAATATTAATTTCTGAAAATTTTCCAAAAAGTGCGGGAAGGGGGTCTTTGAGGAAGTAAAATTCCTCCTTAACTTATCATTTTGATGAATCTAATGATTCGCTTAAGAAGTCCATGCACCATACTCTCAGTATATATACTTTTTCCCATCCATCCATATTTATCGCACCTCTTTTACCCTCTTCCAAAATGGGAATTTTTCAGATTTAGGTGCTAAAATTTTTGTCAAACTGTGATGGAAGGGGGTTTTGTAGAGCTTCAAACTCCCATCAAACTGAGGTATCTTTTGAATTTCTTGATCTTGCATGGAAGTCAATATGCTAGACTATAAGTGTGCATGGTTTTTTCCATAAAACTATGAAAAATACCTCCTCTTTTTGCCTTCCAAAAATGGCTATTTATCCAAAATAGCTCCTGAAATTTATGCAAAAATCATAAAAATAGAGTATTTTTTAGAGATACTCTAAACTTGGCCTTCTTGTAATTGGAGGGAATCTTTGATCCTAGATGAGAATATATATACCTCATACTCTCCGTACATATGATTTCCCTCCCGGATCTTGGCCTCCTAACAGTTCATGGTGCTTCTCGAAAATGCAAACCTCTCAAAATTGAAATAATAATACCTGTGATTAACATGAAGCTCCATGCCTGTAAATTTGAAATCAAAACCTTGGACAAGTCCTGGAGTATATGCTCTTCATTCGTAGACTCTTCATATGCAGCAGGTGCATCCCATCTCTCTCTCTTGTTTGTTCTCGATCTTCATTTGAAGACGCCTTCCGAGAACATTCTTCATCTAGTCCTCCAAACTATACATAGTCTGACGGACATCGAAGGTTGAGGATGAGCTTTTTCATACTTCACGAGCATCTGTGACTAAGGTAGTATGAACGGCTGTGGCCTTATGGATAGACGGACGCGCTTCAACACAGAGAAATAGAAGGAACTCTCTCTCCCTCTCGCCTCGTAGGCTGTCAACAGATACTCGCGGGCGGTATGCCCTCTCTTCGTGGGCGGCCAAGAAAACAAGCGATCGGGCTGTGCTTCAACACAGAGGTTCTGTGTTCGATCACCTGCGGGCTTAGTAGCGCTGAACACATGATAGAAGCATCCCAAGTTGATGGCGCCTTGGTTAAGCCATGCGCCTCTTATCCATGTGGCGTGGGTTCGAATCCCACCTTCTGCACGCGCGGAAACGTTGGCTGGATCGTGCGCTCTGATACCAGTGTAATAACCTTTTGATGCTCCCCACAGTCGACGACATCTTGCCATCGCCACACAGAGATTGTCGCGTCCATTTCCTCCCAGCCGCCGAGCAACTCATCAAGTCTCTTGAATGAGACTTTCCCATAAAGAGTATTCCAGTCTTCTCTACTTGAGCCTCTCTCTCTATATGAGATAAATAATCTCCCTTCTTCTACCCATCATATAAAACAATGCTCCTCATGGAGCCATATGGCACAAAGCCATAATATGACAGTTGCTATGACACTCATGTGTCCACTAGTGATTTTTGCTTCATGCTTGATGCTCTATTTTCTTCAGCTCTGCAAGAAAGGCCTTTTTTTACTTCTTAGAGTGATACTATTTGGTTGAATTATAGGCTGCATGCATGGATCTACTCCCCTCCCTTCATGCCTCCCCCCAAACGCCAGGGCTCTCCTTTCATATGATGGGTGTGTGCGGGATGATTTCCCCCCCTTGTATTGGACCTCGTTTTTGACCCCTCGCTGAGTTTGTAGCCTTGTGGGCATTTTCTCTATTTAACTAATGAAAGGATCTCTTTGTGGAAAAAATGAAGTAAAAAAGATAGATCACCTATAGGTGAAACGTTTTGTGGGTTTTTGTGATTTAAGAGTTTTCCTCTTGACCTACCCTCCTCGGCCTTGAATTATTAAAATTCTAGATACAACTGAATGAGGTTGAAATCTGTGAGACTTCAAATACCATAAAGCAAAAAATACAAAACTACTTTAAGACATCTGATCTTAAAAGCATTTAAATGAAGGTTGTCCCCGTAACCAACCAACTTGAGACCCTTTTGAATTGAAAAGTGACCCAAATTCCAGCTGAAATCATTTACTCCTGGCTTTTAAAATTACCCAAGATCCAGCTTCAATCATTCACTCTTCTCTGTGATTTCTAGATTCCCTTATGCCCAGATAAAGCAAAATATAAATGAGTACACATGGGATCAAACACTCTTTGAATGGTTGTTTGTTCAAAGAGGCTTTCAACATGTATCCTTGCCTCCTTTATTGCTTTTGCCTCAGCTGTCACTTCAAAAAGAGAACAATAAGGTCTTTTTCCCTTATGTGTCTACTTTACCATTCACCCATGTCTTCCTTCGGATAGAACAACAATGAGGTCTTCTTTTATGACAAGAATATCTCATGTAGCTATCTCTTCATTCTTTTTTCAAGGATGGGAAAAGAACTCAACAACTCTGTAAGGATGCGCCATTTTTATGAGGCAGCTAGCAAACTCTCCGTACTCATCGAGCATGACGTATCAGCATTACTGGCGGTCGTTCCTCTGTTTGTTTGGTGGTCGCATGGCATGTCGACACAACAGTTTTCAGAGCCTCTGTCCATCGATGAACGGCATCTACCAAATGTACTCGTTCCCGTAGATGTTTCCATATGAGACTCAACTGTTCATTTCGTCAAGTTGTGCTGGTGCCGTAGCACGCCATCAAGTCAGCTGTAAGCATCAAGATCACACGTCATGGAAGCTTTCGTCCCTACAGATGCCATTCACTGTTGATAGGTAGCTTATAGAGTTGCGCTAAAGTGATTTCTCATACAATGGTGAAGTATTTATTATATCAGACGGCTCGATCGAAGCTGGTGATGGCGAGCACGAGAGATACGGCCTCATTCATGTACAGACAAAACTCTCAGACTTGTAAGTTTACGAAACACGATGAACTGCACTGGAAAATACGACCGAGGACTTGGGCAACATGAAGATTAAGATATAGCGCTCTCTCTCTCTCTCTCTCTCTTACTGCAAAGCAGTGCTCTTTCTCGTGCTTTACCTGTTAGAAGTTCAGCAACTCTATCCTTTTATTGAACCTATTCTACCAAAGTATCTTTCTCCCCAAAGTTATTTCACTGTGCAGGCCATCAGGCTACTGCAAGCGTATACCAATAAAGTGGTCTCCTAGCCGTCGAAGATCACATGAAATCTGGCTTGAGAATCAGCACCCAATAAATATCCTAACTCCCCTTGCCGCTCTGATGCGCGCAAGAGGGCCTTGAGTAACGTGCTTGCCACATGATCGTAAAGCATTACAGTATCAGACAGCGGAGCTGGAGATGGCGATGCCGAAAGGTTTGGAGGCAGTTAGATAAAGAGAAACGTCCCTCAGACTTGTACGCACGCACAACAGGACTCTCTGATACCGATGGATGGAACCTCGCAACCTTTTGCAAAATCACGTTAAATTAAACTCAAGAGAAAAATACAAGGGAAGTACAAAGATGCCGGATGATCTTACCATCCCCTTCGTGCGTTATATCCACTTGCTTTTCATCTTGTCGATCTCTAAAACAAGCACCCTGCAATGCTGTTTAAAAAGGGGATATTTTTACAGTTCTTGATTCTTCTACTTATGAAATCTAGGGATATTTATGAAATCTAGGGATACTTTTATGGTTTCTTGTTGTGGTCCTCTCATGTGATTGCCTAGAAATCATATGCACTTGCTAGGAGTGATTGCGTGGAAAACCTAGCAGTAGTAGGTATTTCTAGGTACTAACCATCATGTATACTTATCATCTCCATGGTCTAGTCCCATTATGCTCCAAATCGACACTCTAAACTTAGAATCAATCACTCTTCTACAATTTCAATAATTCTTGGTGTCATTGATGGGAAGTGATCCTCAGAACTAGATATCCACATGACGGTTTGGTGAAGAAAGCTATGAAAGGTCAATTGTGTGCCAATCCTAGTCAATGATCCACCGTCATGAGATCCCACTAGTGATTCATGATTCTTGAAGCTGTAGGGCATCCATTATGATTAGAAGACATGTTTTGAGCATTGGGGACTAAGTGAATGATGGTGTATGTGAGAATAATACTTAAGAGATTGTTATTTAAGAAGTTTGTTTGTGATAAGTTGGATTGGGGGTTGATGCTTTGTGAGCATCAACTTGAATTAATGGCTAGAAACAAACATAACCTTTCTTGCTAGGAGAAGGCTTCATTTCATATGGGACATTACAACTTGGTTTGGTCCAAAGTGTGGATTGAAGAAGATCAAGGGCTATTAACAAAGAAAATTTAATCTTAATTTTACACCATTAGATTTAGATTGCTAATCAATGATCAAGATTCATTTGGCAAGAATGAAGCCTTCCACTATCTCCTATGTCAAGGTCGAGACTTGGGGCATTCATGAGACAATGTCTTAACAATCCCGATTATCCTATTGTCTTAGGGTGGGGAGGTTCACGTATAATCCATCTAGATTACCATTTAATATCCATAATGGGATTAGAAGGGTGACAAAACAATCTTTCTATCGTTTAGTCTTTGTTCTGAATTGTAAAAACGCCCTTGATTTCAGTTCACATCTCTTTAAGTCCGTTTTTATTTACTTGTTTTTCAATCTATCTATGTATTTATTCCAAAAGAGGAACAATCAACAAGACACACACACATTGTTGTTCTAAGCTAGGATAAGCTCCACGATAAGAAGTTCTACCTCCATAATTGTCAATCCATGGAAGAGATAGGAATGATACGAAGATCATGAACAGATGAGGTGAGTGAAGGTAAAGGTGAGAAGCATGAGAATGCACACACACATACACACACAATAGAGATAAGAGAGAAGCAATGGAAGGTCACGAGCTCTATTACTCAAGAACACTCTTATAAACTCCAAAATAGATCTAATCTCTAACTTAGCAAGCTCAAAAATGATCTCTCTAGCTCTTTGTATAGATTCTAGACTACTTTTGAATGTTTTCATACCTAGTGTCTAGCATAGCTAAAAACTAGGTTCTCAGGGTCATTTGGAGGTCCAAATGAGGCCTACAAATAACCAACATTGGTATGGTCCTACTACCTCGACTCCTCAAGCTCAAGGAATCCTCAACTTGCACAAAATGGAGTTGCTAAATACAAAGTTGGGTGTTTTATGGTATATCTACTACAAGAGTGATAATAATCACTGTTTGAAGTTTGAAAAGAATATCATGAAGTATATTTCTTGAGAAAAATGAAGTGGTTGGCCCCTGCAACTCATTGTATTTCCATCTTTACATGTTACCCTTGCATCGATGCTTGTGGCTAATATCAAATGCACTACCAACACCCCCCTTCTTCTTGCATATGTCATCCTTGATAGATCCTTGTTCCAGGGTCTATGTGATATAAGTTTGCAAGAGATCCTGGGCTAGGGTGTGCTCTACTATGTGAATACCTCCTGCTAGATCAACTTCTTGTTTTTCCCAATTAATAGCTTGAGGTTGCTCTTGTTAGGGGAGCACTAGATTGTGCTCTCTAACTACAATAGACAAGATTTCTGAAATATATGTCTGATTACAAGAATAGCCACGTAGGGAAAATAGCACAGGAATATGTAGCTGATACAAGAAGTCCCACAACCCGGGACCGTAGGTGTAGATAACTCAGCTAGAGATGATACAGGAGATCCCACAACCCGGGAACGTAAGTATGGAACAAGATCTCTGGATTACAAGAACACACCTCTAGGAGATGGACTAGATACAAGAAAGAACTCGACAAGATCTCGGACTACGAGATTACAAGAGGACAAGACTAGATGTCCAGGATACAAGACTAGATAGGACTAGAACAAGGAAGAAGACAAGAATAGGAACTAGAACTTGGAGAGTACTTACTTGGTGGTCATGACTCCTTGAGCTCACAAGACTGGTATTGGCAAGACTGATTATGAATGTGGCCAACGCCTCCTTATATAGGTTTTCAAGGGCGTTTCATGAAAGGCGGTTACGAATTGATGTTTCATCGATGATGTCATCAATTCAAAACATGAGCTCTAGATATCCGAATCAGGCAAGTAGATAGTCGATCTTAGGGTTTTGGCACGTTCCGGACGCAATGGAAGCATTGGTTTCTCCTAATCATGAACCAGCCATGAGATACATGTTTCACATGGAATCTAAGGTTTAGGACAATTTCCTTTGTCCATGATATCACCTCCCCCTCAAGCGACAAGTTCCACGAGGAGTGGTCATGTTATCTGGTCTCGGCTTCGTTGGATTTCCCTTATGGAATTCTTGAACCTTGATTGGCACTCTCTGAAGGGTTTTTGCACGTTCCCAAGTACGATCACTGATGTCATACCCTTTCCAATGAATAAGGTATTCCAATCTTCCTCGAGATATTCTGGAATCTAGGACATGCTCGAATTCAAATTCTTCATGATCATCAATCTCGATAGGTGGTGAAGGACTAGGTCTCTCCCCTCTCAATGGTGAAATCTGATATGGTTCCAACATGGATACATGGAAAAATGGATGTATTCTCATAGTACTTGGTAGCTGGAGCTTGAAGGTGACTGGATTAATCTTGGCCAAGATGGTAAATGGACCAAATCTTTGATGATCTAACTTTGCACAAGGTCTTGAGGTTTGCAAATTGTTTCTAAGTAACCATACTTTATCCCCAATTTGATACGATGGATTCTGGACACGATGTTGATCTGCATAGTACTTATATTGTTCTTGAGCTTTATGGATCTCTTCCTTGAGTTCTTTGTGAATGTCCATCAGGTATTGGGCCTTGTCTCTAGCAGTTGGGTTCTTGACATGATTTGAGAGTTGTTTATCCATCCTTGGATGTTGTCCATAATTTGCAAAGAAGGGAGTCTGCTTGGTAGATGCATGAACACTATTATTATAAGCAAACTCTGCAAAGGGTAAAAGCTCAAACCAATCATTTTGATGATAGTTGCTAGTGCAACGAAGATATTGCTCCAGGACTTGATTCACCCATTCTGTTTGTCCATCAGTCTGTGGATGATTTGCTGTAGATACTTTAACTTGAACACCAAGGAGCTTGCAAAGACTGTTCCAAAATCTGGATATGAACTGTGGACCTCAATCATTGACAATGTCATCAAGCAATCCATGAAGCCTAAATATATGCTTGAGAAAAAGTCTAGCAATGGCTACACCTATGATTGCCTTGGTAGTTGGAATGAAGTGTGCAATCTTTCTAAATCTATCCACAATAACAAGGACATGAGGTTTATGTCGGGGTACCTTAGATCTATTGCAAGTATCACAGGTTCGAATGTATTCTTTGACTTCCTTCCACATCTGAGGCCACCAAAAGTCCCTTGATATGAGTTCTATTGTTTTATTCACTCCAAAATGTCCTGCTGCAAGGTTGTCATGGGATTGTTGAAGTACTTGGATCCTGGGCTTTCCTAGAGGGACGTACAATAGGTTCTTATAGAGTAGTAACCCATCCTTTTTCTGAAATTCGTTTACTTCTTGGAATTTTCCTTCTTGAGCTTTCTACTTAACGTTACAAAACAATTCATCCTGTGGTAGATTCTCACGGATCAACTCATTCAAGGCTGAATCTTCATGATAACTTGAAGAGATAGCTACTAACTGGAGATGCTCAGGCTTGAGTAATACACTCTCTTGTTGATCAAAGGCATCTTCACCCTTCTTTGATGCAAGGTAAGATCTTCTGGACAAGGCATCTGACTGACATTGTTGATGTCCTAGACGGTATGTGATGACAAAGTCGAATCTGGATAAAAAGTTACTGCATCAAGATTGTCTTCTATTGAGAATCTGGGTGCTCATAAAATACTCTAGGTTCTTGTGATATGAATACACATTGACTTTATGAGTTGATCCTTCTAGATGGTGATGCCATGTATCAAACGCATCTACTATGGCAAGAAGTTCTTTATCATGAATTTCATAATTAATTTTTGGAGGGGAAAACTTCCTTGAATGATATGCAACTGGATGTAGGCGTCCATCATCTCCATATTGGGAAAGAATGGCCCCTAGAGCAAAGTCTGATGCATCTATCTCAAGGAAGAAGGGCTTACTGGAATCAGGATGAACTAGAATTGGAGCAGTAATAAATGATGATTTCAAGGTTTGAAAGGCCTTTTCTACTTCTTTGGTCCATGAGAATTTGGAGTTCTCTGTAAGCTTGGTAAGAGGTGTCACTATCTTGAAGTAATCTCTGATGAATATCCTGTAGAAATTGGCAAACCCCAAAAAACATTGTACATGTCGAACACATGAAGGTGGTTGCCAATCAAGGATTGTCTCAATCTTCTTAGGATCCATACAAATTCCTTTATGTGATACAATGTACCCTAAAAATTCCACTGCTATCTTATGGAAAGAGCACTTCTCCAATTTCGCATATAATCCTTTTTCTCTCAGTTTCTCTAGGACTATCTTTACATGACATTCATGATCCTCTAGATTTTTGGAAAATATCAAGATATCGTCAAGGTATATTACAACAAAATCATCTAAATATTCTCGAAAGATATCATTCATCATATGTTGGAAGACAGCTGGAGCATTTGTGAGACCAAATGGCATAACTGCATATTCAAAATGGCCATACCTTGTCTGAAATGTTGTCTTCCATTCGTCTCCTTCTCTGATCCTGACAAGGTTGTAAGCTCCTCGAAGGTCAATCTTCCTGAAGAATTTTGCTTTTCCAAGGCGTTCCAAGAGCTTGGATATGAGTGGTAGAGGGTATCTGTTCTTTATAGTGACTTTATTCAATCCATGATAGTCTACACACATCCAAAGAGTCCCATCCTTCTTCTTTACAAATAAAATAGGAGCTCTTGCTTGAGACTTTGAGTGTTTGATAAACCCCTTCGCTAGATTCTCATGCATGTTCTTGCGTAGTTCTATAAGTTCCTCTGAGGATAGTTTGTAGATTGGTCCAAAGGACGGTTGTGCTCCCTCTTGAAGTTCTATGGCACAATCATAGGGTCTATGCTCTGGAAGGATGTCTGCATTCTTCTTTTCAAAAACATCTTCAAAGCCTTTGTACTGATTGGGTAGCTGCACTGGATCATCTTTCTTGGATTCTTGAGCTGGTATGGCATATATCATACATGTTGGTTCCTTTGAAGGCTTTGGCTCCGACATATGTTGGGTTCTTCTGGATATCTCGAGGGGTGATTTTATTATTCTCCCAATTAATTTCTGGATTATGTTTCTTTAACCATGGAATTCCGATGATAACCATATTTACTGGACTCGATATTACATTGAAACATATGTGTGAATCATGGTCACCAAGGTGTACTCTTAGTGGTATGGTTTCCATGGTTATATTCCCTGATGCTAGAGATTGTCCATCTACTACTTCAGCTACTACTGGTCTGTTCTTCCGACGTACAAGAATTCTATGTTTCTTAACGAGTCCTTCATCAATGAAACATGAGGACGCTCCTGAATCTACCAGAGCTATAAGGGAAAGGGACTTCTTAGACATGATTAACTTGACATGGGCAAGACATGTTTCTACAGGTGTGGATGGAATTATGAGACCCTTTCTTATATCATGGTCCGATTGTGTGGTATCGTTTACAATTGGACTTCCTCGTTTCCCTGCTCTACAAGGGTGGCTATGACTTTGGAGTTCGTTCTCTTGTTGGGACAATTAATTGCAATGTGGCCAAGGTTTCCACAATATAGACATAACTTGTTGTCCCTCCTTCTTTGTTTCTCTTGTGGTGTTAGAGGATCGAACCTAGTTACATCTATTTGCATAGGTTCAGGCATAGACTCATCTCTAGGAGTAGGCTGGAAAGGTTTCCATTGGCGAGGTCTTCCTTCTACTTGTTTTTCTTGTTTCATTTCAAGAAGGCGGTTATCACATTGAATGGCTTGGTTGATGTATTCATTCAATGTCTTCACCTCTGGCATCGTGAGTAGAAGGTCCTTCACATCATCCCTTAAGCCCCATCTAAATTGGCTTATGAAATAATCTTTGTGCCAAGTGAGGTCACATATCAACTGCCTAAATTCTGATGCGTAGGTAGCGGCAGGGCGGTTACCTTGACGTAGCTTCCAAAGTTTTGTTTCTGCCACTCGACTCGTGTCTACATCTCCAAATCACTACAAGGAATACGGGCGTATAGCGATGGTTAAGGCGACAGAATTTCATCGCTATAAAAGTGCAACATGCATCGTAATTAGCGTCGCGCACCGACCGTCGATTAAACGATGCATAACACGATGGTTTCTGCGACTTGTGACACGATCGAAATGCGACGCTCCCATAAAACCTCGCTAAAACAACGCTATTTAAAAGCGTCGCATAAGCGATGCTTTTCTGCGTCGCATAGGCGACGATGCTTGCCGTCGCATAAGCGACGCTAAAAGATGTCGCTTATGCGACGACGAACAACATCACTTACACGACGGTCTATTGACGGACAAAAATTAAAACGTTGGAGGCTCTTCGATCGGAATTTTCACGCATCCGATTGAGGAGCTCTCCGACGTTTGCAATTGCGCTACGCTTACGAGCTAAAGCAAGTATATGCAGAATTGTTGTTTTGCCTAAGCTCTCTCTTATTGTTTCCCTCTCTCTCTGTTTCTCTCTTTCTACATCTTTCTCTCTTTGAATTCTCTCTCTCTCTCTCTCTTTTCTTTCTCTGTTTATTGCAGGTTATTCAAGAAGCTAACCAAGCAAAAAGTATGGCTAACAATTGTAAGTACAATTTCTATTCTTTGTAGATCATTTGAATTGTGTTATTTTCATTACATAGCATACTCACACTTATTGATATGCACTTATACACTTATACATGATGAAGATGCACTTTCACACATATACACATACACACACTTATATACACACAGATACATGTGCACATACACTTAGACATACACACATATACACATGCATATGCACAAACATTCCTACAACCACATAAAAACATTCCTACAAACATTCCTACAAACATTCCTACAAACATTCCTCCACATGCATGCGAATTCACATGCATGCACATGGGTGCAAATGGAAATGCATCCACATACACATGCATGTTTGATACATATACACATGCATATACATACACATGCATATACATATACACATATACATATACATATACATATACATATACATATACATATACATATACATATACATATACATATACATATACATATACATATACATATACATATACATATACATATACATATACATAACATATACATATACATATACATATACATATACATATACATATACATATACATATACATATACATATACATATACATATACATATACATATATACATATACATATACATATACATATACATATACATATACATATACATATACACACATATACATATACATGCATATACATATACACACACATACATATACATGAATATACATATACACACACATACACAAGAACATGCACATACTCATACACACATATACACTTATACATGCACATGCACATACATACATATACACACACATACACATGGACATACATACATATACACACACATACATATACTCTTAGGTACAGACATATGAATGAATTATATAATTAAAGTATTAAAACACATATTCACATGCACACACACATGCACATACCTACATATACACATATACATGCACATACACACACATACACATAGAGTTATACATATACATGCATATACATATACACACATACACATAGAGTTATACATATACATGCATATACATATACACACATACAAACATACACACATACACACATACACACATACACACATACACAAGAAGATGCACATATTGATACACACATATACGCTTATACATGCACATGCACATACATACATATACACACACATACACATGCACATACATACATATACACACATACATTTACACTTAGGTACACACATATGAATGAATTATATAATTAAAGTATTAAAACACATATACACATGCACACACACATGCACATACCTACATATACACATATACATGCACATACACACACATACACATAGAGTTATACATATACATGCATATACATATACACACACATACACATGCACATGCACATACTCATACACACATATACACTTATACATGCACATGCACATACATACATATACACACACATACACATGCACATACATACATATACACACACATACATATACACTTAAGTAGACACACATGAATGAATTATATAATTGAAGTATTAAAACACATATACACATGCACACACATTCACATACCTACATATACACATATACATGCACATACACACATATACACATAGACTTATACATATACATGCATATACATATACACATACGTACATACACATGCATATGCACATACTCATACACACATATACACTTATACATGCACATGCACATACATACATATACACACACATACACATGCACATACATACATATACACACACATACATAATTAAAGTATTAAAACACATGCTTAATATAAACAATAATAACAATCAATAGAACAAAACTCTTCATTACTTAATACCATACACACAATTCAAAACATAACTGAAATGAAAAATATATAGATAAAAAAAAAAAAAAAAAAATATATATATATATATCTCAATGTAAATACATATAATCCAATGTCATAATCAACTAAAATCCTAATCATCATCATCATCATGATCATCAACATCATCAGCAATATCATGATCATCCTGATCTTGCTCATCCTCATCGTCATGATCACCCTGTGATGATCGAGATCGTCCCTCCTGTGTCTGTCTCTCCACCTCATCCATATTTTTCTCTCCATAATACTCCTGTATTACATATAACAAACATAAATAAATCAAATAATTAAACCATTCATAAAAACAAAATAATTATATAAAATTTAAAAATACTCACAAAGGCATCAGGATGATCTTGCATATACTCGCCCAAACGTGGATATCCAAAATGTGTAGCATACTCGATCTCATGTTTCGTAGGATATCCGCCATAATCCTTCTGCTGGAATGAAACAAATAAAAAACATTAGTTGCTTGCATTTTAACTAAAATAAAAAATATACTCACAATAACACATATACTTACAAACGTAGCTACAAAACCATTATAGCCCATTTGGCCTAGGTGTGATGTGTGGCCCGACTCCACTCTCTTCTTTGCAGTAGCCTGTTTATTCAAGAAAAAAAATACATAAATTAAATGTAAAAAATTACTAAAATATATAAAAATTATAAATATAAAGTATTAATTTGTGTACCTTCTGCTGAGGAAATGACTCCTGAAGACGTAGCTGTCTACGAAAAAAATGCCACGTCTCAGGTGGTATGTTAGCTCGCCTCTTATTTTTTTCGACCATACAATATCTCCTGTTAATTTAGTCTCAAACAGAAAACAAAATCAGAATACATACAAATATATACACACACATACACATACACATATCCACATACACATATACATGCAAACATATACACATACATATATGTATACATATACACATATACATACATATAACATAAACACACATATACATATCCACATATATACGTACACACACATGCATGCATATACACTCATTCATACAAAATACATGCATTTATCCCACAATAATGTGTAGTTGTGTATATGTGAATATGTGTGTATTTGTAAATGTGTATATGTGAATATGTGTGTATGTGTAAATATGTATATGTGAATTTGTTGTGTATGTAGATAATCAGATTGTTAATATCAAATACCATTATTTGTAGATTCTGATCAATCAGATGGAACTCCACCACCGTCTCCTCATCGTGCAACGACTTTATACTGTAAGTATATCAAATGTAGAATTTTAAATATATTTAATGGATACATAAGTTATATATTTTTTTTATTTAAATTTTGTTTCTTATTATGTGTAGATTCTGATCAATCAGAGGGTACTCCACCACTTCCTACCCATGCAATGACTTCACATGTGTCCTCCGATAGGAATTATATGAAGAGCATATTATATGTTGGTGTAACTCTTGTTATGGCACGTATCGAAGACCACGATTGGAATGCATTGAACATGAGGCAGAGTATGGTACTTTTGAGCGTGCACCATCACCTAGTCAACGTGATAATGCTTGGGTATGTATTTTTCTATATATATTAATGTCATTATTTTATTTAAAAACCATATATAAAATCAAATTATTGTTGATATACAGGAATACTTGCTCGATGATGATGATGACGATGATTTTTCTCATAATGTTAATATACCTCGTACACATCATGGACTTGCTGTTCATCAATTACAAGCACATGTTTCTAGAAATCCTCTACCTCCTGGTTTAGAGAATGAAACGGCTGGAGATTATCCATTGCCAGCTCATGATCGTTCTTTAGTACAAACATATGATATAAGAAGATATGGAGGATGGAATAGAGGACCACTTCCTTTAGATGGAGAGGTTTTCAACTTTTGGGGTAATTGCTATATGATTGCTCCATCCACTATTACTAATGTTGTTCGTGGTCTCTTTATTGTAGAGGATTTGTATGTGCCTCCGAACTCTGAAGTCACTCTTATGTCATTTTGTGGTCCTATATATGGATGGGGAGATTGGCATCGAATTTCACGTTATGTTCAAAGCATGAGTACTTATGGAATATGCTTGAATGCAACATCCCTTACTAGTAGAAGGATTTTACATGCAGAAAATGAAAGATTATATATTGATGGAAGATCTTACACACATGGAAATATAGCAGGTTTAATAAATAGTAGTTGAGGGTTACATAATAGTTCAAGGACTAATTGCACATTTGAGGAGCGTGAAAATAGTCATGAAACACCATACATGAGTAGAGATGTATCAAGATACATAGTTGTCAATGCTATTACTACATTACATGCTAGTGATGAACTATTAGTGAATTATGGATGGCGTAGACCTCCAAGAGCACCTTTTAGCTAGAGAGAATAAAAATTTTCTATCCATATTTAATAAGTTATATACTTAATTTTATATTTGAAGTTTCCATTTTATTCATTTATGGAATACTAATGAGTTTTATTTATATGTGTAGATTCCAACGTATGATGTTGATGATTTATGAAGCTTGGGGGTATGCCTAATTATTTTATATATAGCTTTATCTTCGAAGAGCAAATTTTTATCATGTATGTATGCATATGTGTGTGTATTCATGTGTATTATATGTATACATATGTTAGTATGCATATATATGTATTTCATGTATATGTATGTGTTTGCATGTGTGTGATATATGTATACGTGTGTTAAATATGCATATGTGTATATATGCATATGCATTTATGTAAAATATTCATGTATTCATGTAATATATGCAAGTGTTTATAATTGTGTACATGTATATATGTATATGTGTCTATGTGTAAATATGTATATGTAAATATGTATGCATGTATATATATGTTTATGTGTGCATGTAGGCATGTATATGTGATGTGTACATGTATATATGTCTATGTGTAAATGTGTACATGTAAATATGTTAGTATGTATATATATATATTTATGTGTGCATTTAGGCATGTATGTGTGATGCATAATATATCTACTCCATTTTATATTTATGTATCCTATCTACATGATGTGTATATATCTTTACATATATTATGATCCTCGTTGATTCGAGTAGCTATATATAGAGGCATAAGGTTGGGAGGAGAGACATCTCTCTAGTAGGACATCGGAGGTGTACATATACTTCAAACATATGGCTAAAAAGTTGAATTAGAGTTTTTAAATTAGGGATTTTAAAACCCTAATATCAAAATTAGTGTTTTCAATTTAGGATTTTTGAAATAGGATGTATTTATTTATTTATTTATGCGTATGCATGTTGTGTGTATGTATGTGTATCTATATGTGCATATGCATGTGTTGTGTGTGTATATATGCATGTGTATATGTATATATGCATGTAAATATGATTATATGAGTCTATGTGTGTGTACATATGATTATGCATGTGTATGTGTATGTGAGTATGTGTATGTGTATGTGAGTATGTGCATGTGTCTATGCATATTCATTATATGTGTGTAACATTGCATGTGTATGTGTGTGTAAAAATGTGCATGTATGTGTGTGTATGTATAAATGTGCGTGTATATGTATATGTGTGTGTAAATGTGCATGTATGATGTATATGTGTGTGTATGCGTGTATTTATACCTCTAGTCTCACTCTTTTCTCTCTCTCTCTCTCTCATATACATACATACATGCATATACACACATACTCATATCCACATATATATACATAAAAGCAGTGCATACCGTGCATTATCGCGACGATGAGCCATAAGTGTCCGCATCTCTTTTAGATACCGCTTAAGCGACCTTCCTGTCCCAAACTCTGTCTCAAGTGAACTAAGTACGTATTTTTTATCCCTCTCATCATGCTCACTTCAAAAACAAAAAACATAATGTAAATAAAACATAAGATATTTATTTCGATTTATATGTAAAACTTTTACTTACTTCCACGGTAAGTGGACAAAGCGCAGGTAAGAGTCGCATAGTGCCCGCATTCTTCTCTTGAACTCCAATCCATTCCCTATGTACACAATGTTCCCCTCTGGCTCTATGTCGCACTCTAGTCCTAAGGTGCCTATGCATGTCCTCATAGGCAACTCTGCTCTGCTATCACGATTTGGAGGTGGTATAGGTGTCTTGAAAATAGATAGATAGAAATAAATAAAAATATGTGTTATAATATCATTAAAAAAGTTTATGAAAAAAAAACATACCTATGAGCAGATAGCTCTCTTCCTGCATGTGGAGCCGCAGAAGAGCCCTCGTCTGATCGCTGGGTAAGCATCTGGATCATATAATCCAGCTCCTCATCAGACATCTCTGAGTAATCACGCATTATGGCCCCTAGAGTATCAGACGGAACTCTTGCTCTCATAAGACTTTTTATGAGAGTGAGTTTTGCCTTTCTCTCTCTACTGGGATCCATAATACCTAACATATAAAACAAAATGGTTAGAAATCAATATATATACGTGTACATATGTAAGTGTGTATGCATTAAGTATGTGTATGTATGCATGTGTGTGTATGTATGTGCGTGTATGTGTGTGTATGCATCATTATGTGTATATGTGTCTATGTGTGTATGTGTGTGTATATGTGTATGTTTATGTATGTGTATATGTGTGTGTGTATGCATGTATGTATGTATGTATGCATATGCATATGCATTATGTATGTATATATATGCATGTATCTGTTGGTGTGATTATGTCTCTCTATGTGTGTATGTATGCATATATGTGTGTATGTGTGTGTGTATATGTGTTTGTATGTGTGTATGCATGTGTATGTGTGTGTATGCATCATTATGTGTGTAAGTGTCTATGTGTGTTTATGTGTGTGTATATGTGTGTGTGTCTATGTGTATGTGTGTGTGTGTCTATGAGTGTGTATGTGTTTATGTGTATGTATGTATCTATGTGTGTGTATGTGTCTATATGTGTATGTGTATGCATGTATGTATGCATATGTGTGTGTATGCATGTGTATGTATGTGTATGCATCATTATGTGTGTATGTGTCTATGTGTGTATGTGTGTATGTATATGTGTGTTGTCTATGTGTATGTGTGTGTGTGTCTATGAGTGTGTATGTGTTTATGTATATGTATGTATCTATGTGTTTGTATGTGTCTATGTGTGTATGTGTATGCATGAATGTATGCATATGTGTGTGTATGCATATGTATGTGTGTATATGCATCATTATGTGTGTATGTTTCTATGTCTGTATGTTTGTGTGTGTGTGTATATGTGTGTGTGTATGTGTATGTGTCTGTGTATGTGTTGCTATGCATGTAT
Organism: Ceratopteris richardii; assembly: GCA_020310875.1. Classification (NCBI taxonomy): domain Eukaryota; kingdom Viridiplantae; phylum Streptophyta; class Polypodiopsida; order Polypodiales; family Pteridaceae; genus Ceratopteris; species Ceratopteris richardii. The sequence goes on from CM035407.1 coordinate 101,689,812, forward strand.
GTGTGTATGTGTCTATGTGTGTGTATGTGTATATGTGTGTGTATGTGTGTATGTGTGTATGTGTATGCATGTATGTATGCATATGTGTGTATGTGTGTGTATGCATTATGTATGCATATGTGTGTGTATGCATGTATGCATATGTGTGTGTATGCATTATGTATGTGTATGCATTATGTATGTGTATGTATGCATGTATGTATGTATGCATATGCATATGCGTTATGTATGTATATATATGCATGTATGTGTATGTGTGAGTATGTCTCTCTATGTGTGTGTATGCATATATGTGTGTATGTGTGTATGTGTCTGTATATGTGTTTGTATGTGTGTATGCATGTGTATGTGTGTGTATGCATTCTTATGTGTGTATGTGTCTATGTGTGTTTGTGTGTGTGTATATATGTGTGTGTGTCTATGTGTATGTGTGTGTCTCTATGAGTGTGTATGTGTTGTTGTGTATGTATGTATCTATGTGTGTGTATATTTCTATGTGTCTATGTGTGTATGTGTATGCATGTATGTATGCATGTGTATGTGTGTATGCATCATTATGTGTGTATGTGTCTATGTGTGTATGTGTGTGTGTATATGTGTGTTTGTGTCTATGTGTATGTGTGTGTGTCTATGAGTCTGTATGTGTCTATGTGTATGTATGTATCTATGTGTGTGTATGTGTCTATGTGTGTATATGTATGCATATATGTATGCATGTGTATGTATGCATATGTATGTGTGTGTATGCATCATTATGTGTGTATGTGTCTATGTGTGTATGTTTGTGTGTGTGTGTATATGTGTGTGTGCATGTGTACGTGTCTATGTGTATGTGTCGCTATGTGTCTATGAGTGTGTATGTGTTTATGTGTGTGTATGTGTCTATGTGTGTGTATGTGTCTATGTGTGCATGTGTGTGCATGTATGTATGCATATGTGTGTATGTGTGTGTATTCATTATGTATGCATGTGTGTGTATGCATTATGTATGTATATGTAAGCATGTGCATTATGTATGCATGTAAGTATGTATGTATGCATATGCATATGCATTATGTATGCATATGTGTGTATGTGTGTGTATGCATTATGTATGCATATGTGTGTGTATGCATTATGTATGTGTATGTAAGCATGTGCATTATGTATGCATGTAAGTATGTATGTATGCATTTGCATAAGCAAAATGTATGCATGTATGTGTATGTGTGTAGGTTTCTCTATGTGTGTGTATGCATATATGTGTGAATGTGTGTGTACATGGGTATGTATGTGTGTATGCATCATTATGTGTGTATGTGTGTGTCTATGTGTATATGTGTGTATCTATGAGTATGTATGTGTTTATGTGTGTGTATGTGTCTGTGTTTGTGTATGTATCTATTCATGTGCATTATGTATGCATGTAAGTATGTATGTACATTGTATGCATATGCATATGCATTATATATGCATATGAATATGCATTATGTATGCATATGTATGCATGTATGTGTTTATGTGTGTATGTCTCTCTATGTGTGTGTATATGTGTCTGTATGTGTGTATGCATGTGTATGTGTGTGTATGCATGTGTATATGTGTATGTGTCTATGTGTGCATGTGTGTGTGTATATGTGTGTATGTGTGTGTGTCTATGTGTATGTGTGTGTATCTATGAGTGTGTATGTGTTTATGTGTGTATGTGTCTATGTGTGTGTATGTGTCTATGTGTGTATGTGTATGCATGTATGTATGCATATGTATGTGTATGCATGTGTATGTGTGTGTATGCATCATTATGTGTGTATGTGTCTATGTGTGTATGTGTTTGTGTATATGTGTGTGTATGTGTGTGTGCCTATGTGTATGTGTCACTACACGTCTATGAGTGTGTATGTGTTTATGTGTGTGTATGTGTCTATGTGTGTATGTGTCTATGTGTGTATGTGTCTATGTGTGTATGTGTCTATGTGTGTATGTGTATGCATAGGTTTGTGTATGTGTGTGTATGCATTATGTATGTGTATGTATGCATATGCATTATGTATGCATATGTATGCATGTATGTGTATGTGTGTGTATGTCTCTCTATATGTGTGTGTGTATGCATATATGTGTGTGTGTATATGTGTGTCTATGTGTGTATGCATGTGTATGTGTGTGAATGCATCATTATGTGTGTATGTGTCTATGTGTGTATGTGTGTGTGCATATGTGTGTGTATGTGTGTGCACGTCTATGTGTATGTGTGTGTGTCTATAAGTGTGTATGTTTGGATGTGTGTGTGTATGAATGTGTGTCTATGAGTGTGTATGTTTGGATGTGTGTGTGTATATGTGTGTCTATGTGTATGCATGTGTATGTGTGTGAATGCATCATTATGTGTGGCTATGAGTGTGTATGTTTGGATGTGTGTGTGTATATGTGTGTCTATGTGTGTATGCATGTGTATGTGTGTGAATGCATGATTATGTGTGTATGTGTCTATGTGTGTATGTGTGTGTGTATATGTGTGTATTTGTGTGTGCGTCTATGTGTATGTGTGTGTGTCTATGAGTGTGTATGTGTGTGTATGTGTCTATGTGTGTGTATGTGTCTATGTGTGTATGTGTATGCATGTATGTATGCATATGTGTGTGTATCCATTATGTATGCATATGTGTGTGTATGCATTATGTATGTGTATGTATGCATGTGCATTATGTATGAATATGCATTATGTATGCATATGCATTATGTATGCATATGCATTATGTATGCATATGCATTATGTATGTGTATGTATGCATGTGAATTATGCATGCATATGTGTGTGTATGCATGTAAGTATGTATGTATGTATGTACGCATATGCATATGCATTATGTATGCATGTGTGTGTATACATGTAAGTATGTATGGATGTACGCATATGCATATGCATTATGTATGCATGTATGTGTATGTGTGTGCATGTCTCTCTATGTGTGTGTATGCATATATGTGTGTGTATGTGTGTATGTGTGTGTGTATGTGTGTGTATGTGTGTGTGTGTGTATGTGTCTGTGTATGTGTGTGTATATGTATGTGTATATGTGTGTGCATGTGTATGCATTATGTGTGCATGTGTATGCAACATTATTTGTGTATGTGTGTATATGTGTGTGTATTTATGTGTATGTGTGTGTGTGTGTGTCTATGTGTATGTGTGTGTGTGTCTATGTGTGTATATGTGTGTGTGTATGCATATGTATGTGTGTGTAAGTGTGTGTGTGTATGCATACCTTGTTGTTGGTAGATGCAGCTCTCTCTCTCTCTCTCGGTCGTGCTCTCTCTCTCTCTCTCTCTCTCTCTCTCTCTCTCTCGGTCTCTTCTTGCTCGCGTCCAAATCCCGGCACAAATGTGCCGGGAGAAATCATTTTTTTTTAACATTCCAGAGCATCGCATATGCGATGATCTACAGTTTTCCAACGTCGCTAATCCCGTCGCTAGCCAGCGATGAGATTTGCGACGCTCTGAATTTAGCGTCGTATAAGTGACGCTAGCATCGCTTATGCGACGAAGGTCGGGAAAAAAAAATAAAAAATTCTACCGTGGCTTGTGCGACGGCAGCGTCGCATAAGTGATGGTACCCATTTTTTTTCCAACTCAGGGGCGTTGCTACGCCCCCCTTTTTCTTGTAGTGAATGTGGCGATGAGCTCTCTAAGAAACCCCTCATAGTCATGAAGTACGGCCATATCCTTCTCCAAGATTGGGGCAAACCATGATAATGCTTGACCGTAGAGCAAGGTTCCAATAAAACTGACCTTGGATGGATCATCAAGGAATCTATCCGGGTGCATACGGATGTACAATTTGACTTGTTGCAAGAATCCTGGGAACTTTGTGCGATCACCATTGAACTTTTCTAGCATGGAGATCTTAGGTTCCCTCATGAAGGATGTACTAGATCGTTGATTTACTTGCATAATCCCTTGATTTGTCTAAAGACTCCCGATTTGTTCTTGTAATTCTTGGAGGAGTGCACCTACATGCCCTGGATGTCCCATCTCGATTTGTGTTTGTTGACGAGTTAGGTCTTCGACTTGTTGTTGGAGACTTTGAAGTGATGCTACAATTTGTTCATAAGCATTCTCCATGATGATTGGTCTTGGATGGAAGCTAGTCTTGCCAAAATGTCAGGGGAGCACTAGATTGTGTATGCAGTGTATGTGTGTGTATGCATCATTATGTGTATATGTGTCTATGTGTGTATGTGTGTGTATATGTGTATGTGTATGTATGTGTATATGTGTGTGTATGTATGCATGTATGTATGTATGTATGCATATGCATTATGTATGTATATATATGCATGTATCTGTATGTGTGATTATGTCTCTCTATGTGTGTGTATGCATATATGTGTGTATGTATGCATATATGTGTGTATGTGTGTGTATATGTGTTTGTATGTGTGTATGCATGTGTATGTGTGTGTATGCATCATAATGTGTGTAAGTGTCTATGTGTGTTTATGTGTGTGTATATGTGTGTGTGTGTCTATGAGTGTGTATGTGTTTATGTGTATGTATGTATCTATGTGTGTGTACGTGTCTATGTGTGTATGTGTATGCATGTATGTATGCATATGTGTATGTATGCATGTGTGTGTATGCATGTGTATGTGTGTGTATGCATCATTATGTGTGTATGTGTCTATGTGTGTATGTGTGTATGTATATGTGTCTATTGTCTATGTGTATGTGTGTGTGTCTATGAGTGTGTATGTGTTTATGTATATGTATGTATCTATGTGTTTGTATGTGTCTATGTGTGTATGTGTATGCATGTATGTATGCATATGAGTGTGTATGCATATGTATGTGTGTGTATGCACCATTATGTGTGTATGTTTCTATGTTTGTATGTTTGTGTGTGTGTGTATATGTGTGTGTGTATGTGTATGTGTCTATGTGTCTATGTGTATGTGTCGCTATGCATCTATGAGTGTGTATGTGTCTATGTGTGTGTATGTGTCTATGTGTGTGTATGTGTATATGTGTGTGTATGTGTCCATGTGTGTATGTGTATGCATGTATGTATGCATATGTGTGTATGTGTGTGTATGCATTATGTATGCATATGTGTGTGTATGCATTATGTATGCATATGTGTGTGTATGCATTATGTATGTGTATGCATTATGTATGTGTATGTATGCATGTATGTATGTATGCATATGCATATGCATTATGTATGTATATATATGCATGTATGTGTATGTGTGAGTATGTCTCTCTATGTGTGTGTATGCATATATGTGTGTATGTGTGTGTGTATGTGTGTATGCATGCGTATGTGTGTGTATGCATTCTTATGTGTGTATGTGTCTAATGTGTGTTTGTGTGTGTGTATATATGTGTGTGTGTGTGTGTCTATGTGTATGTGTGTGTGTCTATGAGTGTGTATGTGTTTATGTGTATGTATGTATCTATGTGTGTGTATGTGTCTATGTGTCTATGTGTGTATGTGTATGCATGTATGTATGCATGTGTATGTGTGTATGCATCATTATGTGTGTATGTGTCTATGTGTGTATGTGTGTGTGTGTGTCTATGTGTATGTGTGTGTCTATGAGTGTGTATGTGTTTATGTGTATGTATGTATCTATGTGTGTGTATGTGTCTATGTGTGTATGTGTATGCATGTATGTATGAATATGTGTGTGTATGCATATGTATGTGTGTGTATGCATCATTATGTGTGTATGTGTGTATGTGTGTATGTTTGTGTGTGTGTGTGTATATGTGTGTGTGTATGTGTACGTGTCTATGTGTATGTGTCGCTATGCATCTATGAGTGTGTATGTGTTTATGTGTGTGTATGTATCTATGTGTGTGTATGTGTCTATGTGTGTATGTGTGTGCATGTATGTATGCATATGTGTGTATGTGTGTGTATGCATCATGTATGCATATGTGTGTGTATGCATTATGTATGTGTATGTAAGCATTTGCATTATGTATGCATGTAAGTATGTATGTATGCATATGCATATGCATTATGTATGCATATGTGTGTATGTGTGTGTATGCATTATGTATGCATATGTGTGTGTATGCATTATGTATGTGTATGTAAGCATGTGCATTATGTATGCATGTAAGTATGTATGTATGCATATGCATATGCAATATGTATGCATGTATGTGTATGTGTGTGTAGGTCTCTCTATGTGTGTGTATGCATATATGTGTGTGAATGTGTGTGAATGTGTGTGTACATGGGTATGTATGCGTGTATGCATGTGTATGTGTGTGTATGCATCATTATGCGTGTATGTGTGTGTCTATGTGTATGTGTGTGTATCTATGAGTATGTATGTGTTTATGTGTGTGTATGTGTCTATGTGTGTATGTGTTTGTGTGTGTGTGTATGTATCTATGCATGTGCATTATGTATGCATGTAAGTATGTATGTACATTGTATGCATATGCATATGCATTATGTATGCATATGAATATGCATTATGTATGCATATGTATGCATGTATGTGTTTATGTGTGTATGTCTCTCTATGTGTGTGTGTGTATGAATATATGTGTGTGTATGTGTGTGTATATGTGTCTGTATGTGTGTATGCATGTGTATGTGTGTGTATGCATGTGTATGCGTGTGTATGCATGTGTATGTGTGTATGTGTCTATGTGTGCATGTGTGTGTGTGTATGTGTGTGTGTCTATGTGTATGTGTGTGTATCTATGAGTGTGTATGTGTTTATGTGTGTATGTGTCTATGTGTGTGTATGTGTGTATGTGTGTATGTGTGTATGTGTATGCATGTATGTATGCATATGTATGTGTATGCATGTGTATGTGTGTGTATGCATCATTATGTGTGTATGTGTCTATGTGTGTATGTGTTTGTGTATATGTGTGTGTATGTGTGTGTGTCTATGTGTATGTGTCACTACACGTCTATGAGTGTGTATGTGTTTATGTGTGTGTATGTGTCTATGTGTGTATGTGTCTATGTGTGTATGTGTCTATGTGTGTATGTGTCTATGTGTCTATGTGTCTATGTGTGTATGTGTATGCATGTATATATGCATAGGTTTGTGTATGTGTGTGTATGCATTATGTATGCATATGTGTGTGTATGCATTTTGTATGTGTATGTATGCATATGCATTATGTATGCATATGTATGCATGTATGTGTGTGTGTATGTCTCTCTATGTGTGTTTGTATGCATATATGTGTGTGCATGTGTGTGTATATGTGTGTCTATGTGTGTATGCATGTGTATGTGTGTGAATGCATCATTATGTGTGTATGTGTGTATGTGTGTGTGTATATGTGTGTGTATGTGTGTGCACGTCTATGTGTATGTGTGTGTGTCTATGAGTGTGTATGTTTGGATGTGTGTGTGTATGAATGTGTGTCTATGAGTGTGTATGTTTGGATGTGTGTGTGTGTATGTGTGTCTATGTGTGTATGCATGTGTATGTGTGTGAATGCATCATTATGTGTGTCTATGAGTGTGTATGTTTGGATGTGTGTGTGTATATGTGTGTCTATGTGTGTATGCATGTGTATGTGTGTGAATGCATGATTATGTGTGTATGTGTCTATGTGTGTATGTGTGTGTGTATATGTGTGTATTTGTGTATGCATCTATTTGTATGTGTGTGTGTCTATGAGTGTGTATGTGTTTATGTGTGTGTATGTGTCTATGAATGTGTATGTGTCTATGTGTATGTGTATGCATGTATGTATGCATATATGTGTGTATGCATTATGTATGCATATGTGTGTGTATGCATTATGTGTGTGTATGTATGCATGTGCATTATGTATGCATATGCATTATGTATGCATATGCATTATGTATGTGTATGTATGCATTTGAATTATGCATGCATATGTGTGTGTATGCATGTAAGTATGTATGTATGTACGCATATGCATATGCATTATGTATGCATATGTGTGTGTATACATGTAAGTAGGTATGGATGTACGCATATGCATATGCATTATGTATGCATGTATGTGTATGTGTGTGCATGTCTCTCTATGTGTGTGTATGCATATATGTGTGTGTATGCATATATGTGTGTGTATGTGTGTGTGTGTATGTGTGTGTGTATGTGCGTGTATATGTATGTGTATATGTGTGTGCATGTGTATGCATTATGTGTGCATGTGTATGCAACATTATTTGTGTATGTGTGTATATGTGTGTGTATTTGTGTGTATGTGTGTGTCTATGTGTATGTGTGTGTGTGTGTCTATGTGTGTATATGTGTGTGTATGCATATGTATGTGTGTGTAAGTGTGTGTGTACGCATACCTTGTTGTTGGTAGATGCGGCTCTCTGTCTCTCTCTCTCTCGGTCGCTCTCTCTCTCTCTCTCTCGGTCTCTTCTTGCTTGCGTCCAAATCCCATCACAAATGTGCCGGGAGAAATCAAATTTTTTTTTTTACATTCTAGAGCATCGCATATGCGATGCTCTGGAGTTTGCCAACGTCGCTAATCCCGTCGCTAGCCAGCGACGAGATTTGTGACGCTCTGAATTTAGTGTCGTATAAGCGACGTTAGCATCGCTTATGCGATGAAGGTCGGGGAAAAAAAAATAAAAAATTGTACCGTGGCTTATGCGACGGCAGCGTCGCATAAGTGATGGTACCCATTTTTTTTCCAATTCGGGGGCATCGCTACACCCCCCTTTTTCTTGTAGTGAATGTGGTGATAAGCTCTCTAAGAAAACCCTCATAGTCATGAAGTACAGCCATATCCTTCTCCAAGATTGGGACGAACCATGATAATGCTTGACGGTAGAGCAAGGTTCTAATAAAACTGACCTTGGATGCATCATCAAGGTATCTATCCGGCTGCATACGGATGTACAATTTGACTTGTTGCAAGAATCGTGGGAACTTTGTGTGATCACCATCGAACTTTTCTAGCATGGAGATCTTAGGTTCCCTCATGAAGGATGTACTAGATCGTTGATTTACTTGCATACTCCCTTGATTTGTCTAAAGACTCCCGATTCGTTCTTGTAATTCCTGGAGGAGTGCACCTACATGCCCTGGATGTCCCATCTCGATTTGTGTCTGTTGATGACTTAGGTCTTCGACTTGTTGTTGGAGACTCTGAAGTGATGCTACAATTTGTTCATAAGCATTCTCCATGATGATTGGCCTTGGATGGAAGCTAGTCTTTCCAAAATGTCAGGGGAGCACTAGATTGTGCTCTCTAACTAGAATAGATAAGATTTTTGAAATATACGCCTGATTACAAGAATACCCACGTAGGGAAAATAGCATAGGAATATGTAGCTGATACAAGAAGTCCCACAACCCAGGATCGTAGGTGTAGATAACTCAGCTAGAGATGATACAGGAGATCCCACAACCTGGGATCGTAAGTATGGAACAAGATCTCTGGATTACAAGAACTCCCTTCCGAGAGATGGACTAGATACAAGAAAGAACTTGACAAGATCTCGTACTACGAGATTACAAGAGGACAAGACTAGATGTCCAGGATACAAGACTATACAGGATTAGAACAAGGAACAAGACAAGAACATGAATCGGAACTTGGAGAGTACTTACTTGGTGGTCACGACTCCTTGAGCTCCCGAGACTGGTATTGGCAAGACTAATTATGAATGTGGCCAACCCCTCATTATATAGGTTTTCAAGGGCGGTTCATGAAAGGCAGTTACGAATTGATGATATCATCGATGATGTCATCAATTAAAAACATGAGCTCTGGATATCTGAACCAGGCAAGTAGATAGTCGATCTTAGGGTTTTGGCATGTTTCGGACGCAATGGAAGCATTGGTTTCTCCTAATTCTGAACCAAGCATCAGATACATGGTTCACATGGAATCTAAGGTGCAAGATGGTTTCCTTTGTCCATGACATCTCTAGTGGGAGGTGGTAGTGTGTAGAATACATTAGTCATTCACATGTGAACAACTGTAGTAGATATGTCGGTTGGCGGATGAAGACTTCACAGTCATATTCCAAAAATCCCGTCATAAAGATTTCTTCAAACGTCATTTTGTAGTAGGCAGGCAAATATTTGATCTGAGACTGCCAAGTGTAACACACCGTGATCGATGGTGTTGTGCTCATATTATATGCAAGGTCTCCATTGCCATGTTCAAAAGCCAGGGTGTTGACGTGTGGTGCTTTGACTCTATGAAATATTTCAAACATTGTTTGCATCATATCAAATATTTTAATGGTCATTTGTGTGGCTACATCAGTCATGTGATGAAGTCAGGGGAGCGAGTGGCATATGGTTGCCATCATGTAGCCTACTATTGGAGGGCCACGTGTTGGTCTTATGTAAGGATAATTCAGCGAATTCTAGCACTACTTATGGTTTTGAACTTTAATAGTGAAGGTAGTCCAGGAATTTACCTACTTATTTGACTAATTTTTAAAGCCCTCTACAATGGAGGCTTCGAATCCTCCGTTAGCTAGATCTTGTTGTAAAATTTCTTTACTCTTGTTATGAGAGTCATCTGCTAGCCCACATGGCTTGCATGTTGCGGTATAGCTTCTGGAATGCTAGTGTGTATGCTGTAGCTTCAAAAGTATCCTCTTCATTTGTGCTAGTATCTCCTTGAGCTTCAGTTTGCTGCTCTTGCTGTTCATGCTTGTCATCATCCTATGAATCTTGATTGTTTTGGCTGGCTTCATCCTCACTGTTATCGTCACCCGTTACTATCTGCTCCTCTTTGTTTGAGGTAGATACTACTTGTTCTCATTGCTGAGCAGGTGGTGAGGTGGGATAACGGGGCCATTCGTATTCATGAGAGAAAAATTGTCCTAGAAAACTGAAATTCGCTAGAAAATGCATCTTGCATTTCAAAATCAAATGTGGAATTAATGGGCTCAACCTCGAGGTTAGGTATTGGAAAAGTGAATGCATCTGCACTAAGAATGGTGGGGGTTTCTCCGACTTCTACAATAGCACGTTGCATTGGGGTGATGGGAGTGGCTTTAGAAGTGAGTACGGTATTGATGGTGCCTTCAATTACTATGGGACATGATAAATGAATATGTGTTGGAGGTACAGGTGCAGGAGGTTCTGTGGGAGACTACTCATGGGATGGCTACAGTGAAGGCAACTCAAGGACCTATAAACATGGAATGGTGCCTCTCATATGATTTCATGCTCTTGCCTTACTTGATTTGTGTGCCTTTTTGGTAATTGCTTCAGCTCATCACTGGTCATAGCATGCTCCATTTTTAGGGTTTTCTAGTACATAGGGATAGATCTAACCTATTTGGGTACCAAACTCTTAGTTGGCATTACATCATGAGGATGATGTGTGATCATCAATTAAGAGGATGGGTACTTATAGATTATGTAAATCTCCAAGCAGATGCTTTTGCATTCATATGGCAAACTACACAGAAGAGAATATTTTAGAGTTTGCATAAGTGCCAATAGATGCTTCTCTACTACAACTTAGTGGAATGGTAAAGGATGACAAACTACAGACTTCTTGGTTGGTGAAATGTAGAGATTGCATTTTAGCACCAAGAAATTCTTATATATGATCTAGATGATGGATTTGCATAGTTCACAAGGTAGATTATATTAAACTATGGATTGCGATTAAACTAAAGGTTATGAAGACCTAGAGTGGCATGAGGGCCAATCTATCATTTAGAGCTAGATGTGTTTGGTGTCACATTTTATGGGACTTTGTTCTATATTTCATAGGATTTTATGGTTTAATATCTCCATTATGATATGATCAAGCTTATAAGCTTAGTAGCTTACACTTTTCTTTTATATTATTACTCCATAGAGGATACATCATATGGACTTAGGTCATTTTGATGATGTCACTTATCATGGGAGTGATAGTTTGAAAGTTGAGTATATATGGGAGATAGTAGGCACTACTCAGACGGTTTCTCACCTTTGAGATGATCTCATATGAGACCTTAAGGGAACAGATTTGGGGAAACAACACACAGAGATGTCCATGTACATAGAGTACATGGGATTTAGGGAAGTTGGAGCACATTTTCTACCATTAAGAACATTACATGTGCATTTTTTAGCACAAAAATGCTTCCGAAGGGGAAGGAAATTTCACATCTCATGGTGGTCACATCTCATGGTGAGAGCATCCCTTATGTTAGATGGGCATATAATGCCACATGGAAAGAGTGGGGAATACCACTTTTAGGTAGAAAAGTATAAGGAGTGTTGTAGGGACACTCACGCATAAGAAAAGGCTCGAAAGGGGTCAAGTGGTACGGGCAACAGAGCTCTCTATGTGTGTGTCAAATTTTGTGAAGAAGTGAAAGAATTACGAGGAAAAAGATTTATCTTAACTCTAAGTTGCCTATGTCTTAAACCTACATATCCAATCTATCGAGTAGTGTAATAAGAAATGAGACTCGTTATGAAAGAAAAATTGTGGAATTATGTCAATCCAAGGTAGGTATATAATTCTATCCCTGATGAGATTCCAAAGAAAAATGTAAATTTTTTTTGGCAATTCTATGAAGGGATTCTTTCCAAGTGAAGGGGATGGCTCGAATTGAAGCCACAAGTGGTGCAACCAAGACCAATATACTTGAGCATGGATACACAGGAGAAAAATGATGAGTGATTGTTTCCTATTAGAGCAAATTCTCTTTTCTTTATCTTGTTAAGTCTTTGTTTACCCTAGAAAACCTTGTGTAGATTGAGCTAGAGATGAATCCCTTCTTAAATGGCGTTTTTCATGTACCATATGGTACCAAACTTGTAACACCACTGGTTTCTCTTCAAGTTGATATGTGCTTACTATTAAACTTCTTTTAAAATGTGCTATCCTTAAAAATAGTATAATTTCTAAGAAGGATTGACCACCTTTTCTATAGCTTGTAATAGGAATGTGACAAACACGAGTCTTTTTTACTTTCTCAAAAAAGGATCTTGTAAGTCAATTATTAATGTTCAATTTAGTTGGAAGCTACTGTAAGATTTTTATTCTACCTTCCTTGTCATGAATGTCACTAATATACACAATACCTTATTTAAAAATTTAATCTTTTGTTTTGAATCCTAGAGAGAGAGAGGGTGTTCCACCAATGAGCAAGATGTTTTATTTATCCTAGTCCTTGAATATTATAGAGGTGAACATTAAGTCTCTCATTATTGTATAGAATTTTAAGAAGCTTTATACATCTCCAAGCATGATAAACACATACTGATGAGAATTTCCTAAAAACATGGGAAGAAAGGCTTCTATAAACCCACTTAACAATACATTTAGTGGAAATATGATCAATATTAAGGATGATGAGGCCCCATCTCTTCTTGGGAAGACAACACTATCTCACACTAGACCCAGACATCCACTTTTGATCAGCAGCCCCCCAAAGAAGCTATAAGAGCATGGACTTGATGGCATGTAGCTAAGCTTTCCTAGCAACAATGCCAAGAGGAGAATAACTAATAGCAAGGACCACAAAATGTTTATGGAAGAAGACTCAAAAATCCAATTTTTCATTCTATTGAGTCTAATAACTAGGCTTAGGCCTAGATCTCTAAATAACCTAGGCCCATCTATTTTTTAAGGATACATTAAATCCCACCAACACTAAGTAACCTAAAAATTCCACCTTCTTGAAAGATTTGATATTGGTTATGAAAAAAAAGGGGAGAGGGACAATATTGACAACCTTGAACGTGGTTTTAGAGTGTTCCATTCCTAAATCACTTAAGTCTATGTGTACGTGTTTATGTGTATATATATGTGTGTATGTGTAAGTGTATATATGTGTAAAAACAATCAATATACTTTGATAGTGTGAAAATAGATACATTACTCCATCAATTATGACAATTGAGAATAAGTAGGCTTACACTTAGTCATGTCAAGCAACTTCCTTCATAGATGTGCCTTAGACATTCTTCTAGAAGATATTTCTCATTTTTAGAAATATCAATGCTTTCATTGTCATTTTGATGCCAATCCACAATAAAATTTTCCCACTATGAGATAATTCTCATATGTTTTATAAACATTTTAATTTAATCTATGTACTCTTGTTTCATTAAATAAATATAGTCTAGTGCAAAAAAGAGAGTTGAATCAATTCATACGTCATGGTTAAGCCAAATAGGGTAGTAGGATTTTGTTGTCACATTTGTAATTATATTTTATATTTTATTTAAAACACTAGTCATTATTTTTTTGAATGCAATGTAAGGATTGTAGTTATTATCCTATGACAACGGAAATTGAATATGCCATAGATTTTGGTTATCAAGATCTAAGTGAGAAAATAACAGATCATCTAGAAGATTTTCTGAGTATTATTCAATTTGATATACTTTATTTTATTTTTATTGCTAGTTTATATTTCTATTCATTTATGCTTGATATATGTAATACAAAAGTATGATGTGTTGATGTATAAAACACCACAAGAAATGAATTAATGTGACACTAGAACACCTCTATGGTCACCATTAACTCATTGCCACTCCAAACTTTGAGAAATGATAGCCTAAAGTGAGAACTTTGCTTCTACAGAAATTCCTAGTCACCGAAATGACATACCTTCCGTATTTTGCTAATTTCTCCTAGCTCAAGTATTATTTCTCCATGAAACTTTATAGGCTGAAACTAGAAGAGTAGAGCTTTCCAACAAGCTATCATATGCATCAAACGGACCTCTAGAACTCAAGTTATGGCCTTCACACGATGACCCTGTATGACCTTCCAAAACTGGAAATTTTTGCCTGTTTTAGTATTCCTGATGTCCAAAAATAAAAAATTCGATGCCTGGCATCGAATTTCAGTCCAAGTCGATGCCGGGCATCGACTTTGAGCTTTTTTAGGCCCTTTTTCTGCACCAGAAATACTCTCTTTTACACACACATGAAGAAGACCACTTGTATGCTAGAAGTCGATGCCAGGCATCGACTTTATGCTCAAACTCGATGCCAGGCATCGAGTTGCTCCACAAACTTCATATTTTTAAAAGATTCAACAACAGTTAACACACAGAGAATGAAAAAATGACTTTTGAGCCAAGATTCGATGCCAGGCATCGAATTGCTCAGAGAACTTGAACTTTTGAATTCATCACACAGTAGGTAATCATGGAGATGATGGAGAGAGGCTCATACACAGAACTTTACTCAGTTCTTCTCATAACTATAAAAAACTCAAAAGTTTTATAGATGCTTTCTCACTCAGAGAAGCCCGACTATACTCAGTCATACAAAAATGAGTTCTTCTCACTTTCTCATTGTCTTCCTCCTTCTTCTTCTCTCTCTCTCATCGCGTCAGTTAATACTAACTAACTTATATAGATTTTCTCATTCCCGTGATTTTTAAAAAACTTCTAGAACTAAAGTGAACTAACTTTACAAGTATGATACACTTGTGAATTTGTCCCTTCACATAGGCATGGGGTTTTCTTTCTAAGATTTGACCTTCAAATATATGTCTAATTAGTGATTGTTTCTCCAACAGCTCCCCCTCAATCACTAATTGACATTCCCTGTTTCTTCATATCTTCTTCTTTTCTTTTACTCCTGCCATGCTTTTGAATCTGCTGGTTTTCACACCATCCAAGCTCTTTGTCATTATGTCTGCTAACTGATCTTTAGTAGAAATGTATTCCACTTCAATCTCCTTCTCCATTACCTTTTCTCTGAGAAAATGATACTGTATCTCTATGTGCTTTGTTCTTGCATGAAATACTGGATTTGCTGCAAGATAAAGTGAACTCATATTATCTCCATGTATTGTAGGTGTACCTTGATCAATGCCTAAGCTCTTGAACAATGTCTGCATCCATATGACTTCCTTAGCTGCTTCCACAAGTCCTTTGTACTCTGCTTCAGTTGATGATAATGCTACTGTATGTTGTTTCTTTGAACACCAACTTACAAGCTTATCACCAATGTATATCATGTAACCATGAGTTGATCTCCTGTCATCTTGATTACCTGCCCAGTCTGAGTCACTGTAGGCTCTCAACTTCAAATCTGATGTAAAAGGATAATATAATCCTTCCTTTATAGTTCCTTTGATATATCTGAGAACTCTCTGACCTGCAATCCAATGTGGGTCCTTTGGACAATGCATGAATTGTGACAAAACTCCCACTGCATAACTAAGATCAGGTCTTGTTAGTGTAGCATAAATCAAACTACCCACAAGAGATTGATACTTCCTCATATCTTTGTATTCTGCACCATCATATTTACTGAGCTTGTGATTAACTTCAAGTGGAGTTGAAGCTTCTCTGCAATTTTCCATATCAAACTTCTTCAATAAGTTCAGAAGATACCTTTCTTGTGACACATATATGCCATGATCTGTATAAGTAACTTCCATTCCAAGAAAGTATGATAACTTTCCTAGGTCACTGATCTTAAACTCTTTCTCAAGTAATCTCTTTACCTCCTTGATTCCTTCATCTGAAGTACCTGTGATTATAATGTCATCTACATAAATACAAATGTAGATTGTACCTTCCTCTGTTCTTTTGATAAGTAGACTTGAATCTGCTTTTGAACTTTGATATCCAAGATCATTGAGATACTTCACCAGTCTATAGTTCCAAGCTCTTGGAGCTTGCTTCAATCCATACAATGCTCTTCTCAACCTGCAAACAAAATTTGGATACCTGGAATCTATAAACCCTTGAGGTTGTTCCATGTATACCTCATCTGATATGTATCCATTCAAGAATGCATTTTTTATATCCAATTGACTTAGAGTCCATCCTTTTGAAGCTGCAATAGCAATGATTGTCCTTATAGTTGACATCTTAGCTACAGGACTGAATGTCTCATCATAATCTATGCCATAGGTCTGGGCATAGCCTTTCACCACCAATCTAGCTTTATATCTGGCTATACTTCCATCTGCAAGCTTCTTCACTTTATAAACCCATTTATTTCCAATTACTTTCTTACCATTTGGTTTAGGAACAAGTTGCCATGTCTTGTTCTCCTCCAGTGCATTGAACTCTTCCTTCATTGCTTCTTCCCATTGCTTTTTACCTTTAGCTTCATCATAGTTCTGAGGTTCTTCATCATCTTTGACCATATATGCATAGTTCTTCTGAGTTATGTAAGAAGTATCATAAGAATACCTTTCTGGTTGTCTCCTTGTCCTGCTTGACCTTCTTGGTTCACATTCTTCATAAGTTTCTGGATACACCTCTTCATCAAATATAGGAGCTTCTTCATTCATTCTTGTTAATCCACTTCTGGATGTACTTGCTTGCATATAATCTTCATCTCTATTTACCTGCACAATTGATTTTCCTTTCTCACATCTTCTTACCTCTTCTTCAAATTCTTCAGCTGTATGACTTTGATCTGCATACCAACTTCTCTGTTCATCAAATGTAACATCTCTAGAAACAATAAATTGTTTGGTTAGAGGATTCCACAATCTGTAACCCATCTGCTTTTCATCATAACCAATGAACACATATTTTTTTGCCTTTGGTTCAAGTTTATGCCTAAGTTGTGATGGCACATAAGCATATGCAATTGATCCAAACACTCTACAATGATCTAGTGTTGGTTTCTTACCCCACCAAGCTTCATATGGAGTCATTCCATTCAGAGCTGCACATGGTAATCTATTCACAAGATATGTAGCTGTATTTACAGCCTCAGCCCAAAGATAATTTGGACAATTCTTCTCCTTTAGCATAGCTCTAGCAAACTCAACCAAAGTCCTGTTCCTTCTTTCTGCTACACCATTTTGTTGTGGTGTATACCTGCAAGTTATTTCTCTCTTAATACCTGCATTCCAAAGATAATCATTGAACTCTTGGGAGAAGTATTCTCCCCCTCCATCAGACCTCAGTCTCTTAAGCTTTTGACCTGTGACTCTCTCTGCATATGCATGAAAATGCTTGAAAGCTCCAAACACTTCTGATCTTTCCTTCAAAACATATAATGTTATCCATCTTGTAGCATCATCAATGAAAAGAACATAATACCTTGAGCCACTGATAGATCCTTCTTTTGTTGGTCCCCATACATCTGTATGAATGAGCTCAAGTACTCCATCATGTTTGAATCCTTTCTTTTGAAATGGTAACCTGTGTGCTTTACCCATTTGACATGCTTCACATTTATAAACCATATGTTGACTTTGCACATTTGGTAATCCTAGTACAGACTGATTAGCAACCATAGCTTTAATTCCTCTTTCATTGAAATGACCTAATCTCTTATGCCAGAGATCAAGTTCTGTAATCACTGCTTCACCATGTGTGAGCAAAGCTTGACCAATGTTCCCTTGCACTCTTAAAGTAAAGAGTCTACCTTCTTTCTTACCAGAGACAATCTGATTATATCCATTCTCTGGATCTTCCACAAATACTCCTTCATTTGTAAACCTGACTTGAAAACCTTTTTCAACTATCTGTCCCACACTAATCAAGTTTTTAGGTATTGTTGGAACATACAAAACATTGGTTAGCAAATCTGCTCCACTCTTGCATTTCACTTTTCCAATTGAATGTACACTATGTCTTGTATTATCACCAGTTTGAACTGTGTGACTAGAAATGCCTTTTTCCAATTCTGACATCAATTCTATGTTTCCTGACAAATGATTAGAACATCCAGAGTCAATGTAAAATACCTTTAGATCTTCTTTATCTGATGTGCTGATTGAATTCATCATCAATGATGTATGACTTTCATTCTGTGTGTCATTTGCATAGTTGTAGTAGGTGGTGTTGTAGGATTGATTCTGTCCCCAACTTCTTCCTCCACCTCTACCATAGCCTCCTCTTTGACTTTGTCTACCTCTTTGAAAATTACTTTGATATCTTCCACCTCGACCTCTGCTATTGTTGTTTTGATTCTGGTTTGATCCTTGTTGGTTGTTCCAACAGTCATGAGCCAAATGATTACTCAATCCACAGATCCAGCAAGCCTTTTTGTTGTTATTTTGATTACCTCTTCCTCTTCCAAAACCTCTTGCTCTTCCTCTGCCAGTGCCTTTACCTCTTGCATAATAAGCTTGAGAATTAGACTCCTCTTCATCCTTTGCTTTACCTTTATCTCCTTTCTTCTTATTCTTCATGTACATTGCAGAACTTTGACCTTTATCTCCATCTCCCTTCAAGTCTTGCTCATATGTGAGCATCAAACCAAGCAACTGGTTCAAATCTGGAACATAATGATTTAATGAAAGTTCTGTTGATAAGACAAAAGGTTTCCACCTTTCATCCCCTCTCAAGCCTGCAAGTAGTTGAGCAATCAATCTGTGATCTTCAACATCTTCATCTATGGATCCAAGACTATCTGCTAGATCCTTCATCTTAGTGACATAATCACTAATGGTTTGACTTGGCTTCTTCTTGAATGTTGTAAACTCTGACCATAGACTTGCTTTCCGTGCTTTAGTAGTGCTTTGGAAATGATATTCCAATGCATTCCATATATCTTCTGATGATTCCAATCCTCTGATGTGTGGTAGCAAATGATCTGAGATTGTATTGTAGATGTAGGCTTTTGCACTTGCATCCTTCTTCTGCCAATGCTTTAAAGCATCAAGTTCTTCTTTCTTTGGTCGGCTTTCATCTTCAAATACTGGCTTCTCTTCTTCACCTGTTACATATACCATGAGATCCTTACTCATAAGTAAGGCTTCCATTCTCATTACCCATGCGGGGTAATTATCTCTGTCCAGTTTGTCAATGGAGATATGATCTGCCATAGTTCTTTCCTTCTGCTGCAACCTGTGAGCTTAAAGGATAAAGGATAATACCTTTTGAAGTTCTTTGTGTATGAGGATACTTCGAAAGTAATCTTTTGATGCCTTGTGTCTTCAAATGCTTCACCTTTCAAACTTTAATGGAAAACTTTACAAAACTTCTCGTACCTTTGTCGTCTTCTGCTCTCGAGAATCTTTCTGCTCTGATACCACTTGTTGATGTATAAAACACCACAAGAAATGAATTAATGTGACACTAGAACACCTCTATGGTCACCATTAACTCATTGCCACTCCAAACTTTGAGAAATGATAGCCTAAAGTGAGAACTTTGCTTCTACAGAAATTCCTAGTCACCGAAATGACATACCTTCAGTATTTTGCTAATTTCTCCTAGCTCAAGTATTATTTCTCCATGAAACTTTATAGGCTGGAACTAGAAGAGTAGAGCTTTCCAACAAGCTATCATATGCATCAAACGGACCTCTAGAACTCAAGTTATGGCCTTCACACGATGACCCTGTATGACCTTCCAAAACTGGAAATTTTTGCCTGTTTTAGTATTCCTGATGTCCAAAAATAAAAAATTCGATGCCTGGCATCGAATTTCAGTCCAAGTCGATGCCGGGCATCGACTTTGAGCTTTTTTAGGCCCTTTTTCTGCACCAGAAATACTCTCTTTTACACACACATGAAGAAGACCACTTGTATGCTAGAAGTCGATGCCAGGCATCGACTTTATGCTCAAACTCGATGCCAGGCATCGAGTTGCTCCACAAACTTCATATTTTTAAAAGATTCAACAACAGTTAACACACAGAGAATGAAAAAATGACTTTTGAGCCAAGATTCGATGCCAGGCATCGAATTGCTCAGAGAACTTGAACTTTTGAATTCATCACACAGTAGGTAATCATGGAGATGATGGAGAGAGGCTCATACACAGAACTTTACTCAGTTCTTCTCATAACTATAAAAAACTCAAAAGTTTTACAGATGCTTTCTCACTCAGAGAAGCCCGACTATACTCAGTCATACAAAAATGAGTTCTTCTCACTTTCTCATTGTCTTCCTCCTTCTTCTTCTCTCTCTCTCATCGCGTCAGTTAATACTAACTAACTTATATAGATTTTCTCATTCCCGTGATTTTTAAAAAACTTCTAGAACTAAAGTGAACTAACTTTACAAGTATGATACACTTGTGAATTTGTCCCTTCACATAGGCATGGGGTTTTCTTTCTAAGATTTGACCTTCAAATATATGTCTAATTAGTGATTGTTTCTCCAACATGATGGAGAAGTTGATATAGATGAGGTGGATAGATAGACACAGGAGGTACAATATCAATCATCATAGGGTACTCACTCTATGACCCATGATGCATCTTTAGATACATAAGATCATGCAAATGATTTTAATAATGTTGATGACGATGATCAAAGGGGTGATTTAGATGATTGACACTATTTACATTAAATGGAATATATACATTGATACACACACACATATATATATATATGTGTATATATATATATATATATATATATATATATATATATATATATATATATATATATATATATATATATATATATATATATATATACACCATATCAATTGTGTTCTAATTGTGTTTATGGTGTGAGTTCCTAATTTTAATAGTTTTTAAGTGATTGTTAAATTAAATTTATGTTATTGAAGTCAATTATATGATTGAAATGTACTCATAATTTTTATTATATTTTATATCTAGCATGTGACTTATTACTTAAGTTGTATAATTCATTCATATTACATGTGTGTTTGTGTGTTTGTATGTGTGTTTGTGTGTGTATATGTGTGTATGTGCATGTAATTGTGTGTGTATATGTATGTATTTAAATGTAGGTATATATGTATATTTGTGTATGTGTGTGTATGTTTGAATCTATATGTGTATGTGTTTGTATATGTGTACACGTATGTGTATGTGTATGTGCATGTGTATGTCTATATATATGTGTATGTGTATGTGTATGTGTATGTGTATGCGTATGCATATTCGTATGCATATGCACGTGGATATGCATCTATGTATGCTTATGTGTATGTGTATGTGTATGTGTATGTGTATATGTATGTGTATGTGTATTTGTATGTGTATGTGTATGTGCATGTGTATGTGTGTGTATGTGTTTGTGTATGTGTATGTGTATGTGTATGTGTATATGTGTATTGGTTCGTGCATGTGTATATGTATGTGTACGTGTATGTTTACATGAATGCGTAGGTGTATGTGTACATGTATGCATACATGTATGTGTATGTGTATGTGTATGTGTACCTATATGCGTACGTGTATGTGTACATGTATGTGTATGTGTATGTGTACATGTATGTGTGTATGTATGTGTATCTATACATGTACGTGTATGTGTATGTGTACGTGTATGTGTATGTGTATGTGTGTATGTATGTATATGTGTATGTGTATGTGTATGTGTATGTGTATGTGTGTATATGTGTATGTGTGTATATGTGTATGTGTATGTATATGTGTGTATATGCATGTGTATGTGTATGAGTGTATATGCATGTGTATACTTATGAGCATGCATGTGCGTGTGCATGTGGATTTGATCTCACAAGCATAGAACAAATATGGATATTAAGTCCCTCTTCGATCAAACACACATAAAATGATGATCGAAGAGCGATGCACTTTTTTATTTTGATCAAAAGCAAGCATCACTTCAGCAATATAAACCAATCATATATGTGACTTTAATAATCATTGTATATGTGATGAAAAAGGCTGTTGTATATGTGAGTATTAATAGCCATCACATATGGGATGTCTATGCGCATCGCAAATGCAACTCTCTAGAGTGTCGCATATGCAACACTTACACTTTGTTGCATATGCGAGAGAGTCAAATATGCAATGCTCTAATGAACATAATTAAGAGCCTCAAAAAGAGCATTGATGCAAGCATCGTGTAATGGATGATGCTCACTCGATGCTCTATTTGAAGGAATTCACAATCACAAAGCAACAAAATTGTGTCCCATCAACTGTCGCTATAGAGGGTCATTTCTTGTAGTGGATCATTTACGATGTTGTGAGGAAAGGGATTTATGAGAGACCCCAATTGTTGGTTCAATGGTAATAATGAGCATCCATGACAAGGGGGTCCCAAGAGGGCTAGTGGCTCACCTAGAGGGGGTCCAATGGTAAAGGGAACACTCCATGGAATATTGCTTATGAAATGCAAAAAACATTCATATCTTTTACATCAATTGAACTGACCTAGATCATGTATGTGCATTACACAAGTGTTTGTTGCCTATGTTCTATCTTCATGGAAGTACACATCTCTCCATTATTCTTTATATATATACATAACTTCTACACTAGTCCTCTCTTCAATCAAGGCAACATACCTTTACCTTATAGTCTCCTATCTAGAGTTTTCTAGATCACCATTTAGTCTCTACCTTGAGAGTAGAGAGGTGGACAATGCATCATCTTTGTGCTTGGTATTATTATCAAATTTTTGAAATTCTATTATATACCTTTTCTTCTTTCCTATTACTCATGTGTTTTCTTGTGTAACTAATCTCATATAGAAAAGACCTTAGGAGGAGATATGTGGTCCTTAATGATCAAATGTTCAACTCTACGCTCCAAAGGTGTGGAAAAGTCATTCTTACATCATTCAATGATGGATTAGCCAATCCATTAGAGTTTGTGAATACTAGGTAAACTTGAATGTGTAGGAAGTTTAATGGATATGCAATCTGATGGAGCATGAGCATTGGAATGCAAGTACTAGAAAGAGGATTGGGAATATTTTCTAATAATTGTTGACCCATTTTAATCATTATCCTACACACATTAAGTTTTTTTGTTCACGTTTGGCTCCTTGATAGCATTTTTCATGATTCTCTATGGACGACCCTATCGTTATACTAGCTTGATATGATTTCAGGAACATCTACTGATCCTCAAGCATTGGGTTTGCTAATACTTATCTTGAAGTATATCTCCCCTTTTGAAGTAAGTCGTAGTCATGGAAATAAGAATTAGATTGAGAAAGAGAGTTAGCCATTTCATCTAGTTTTTTCTTGAGTGAACTTACTCTACATGCACATTTCTCTTTCAAAGTTGGTTTTCTCAACTTTTTCATTATCTTTGTAGATAATAAACTTTCTTTTTTTATTTTACTACAGACTATCCTATTCACCTCTAGAAGAGTTTGGAATGAAATGATCTTCATTGCATTGAAAGCATGTACCCCCTTAGTATCTTGATCAAGAGCTTGGGGTGCGTGATTGGTATACAAGACAAACACTTACTCTAGATCAGCCTAAACATAAAGGATTTTTTTTTGTCCCATTGAGGATTTTTTCCCACTAGATAATCACTTGGATCATCATTAGATACCTCATAACCATAGTCATAGTTCAATTAATTCCGTATTGGATTGGTTTTTCATGCAACTAGCAATATGGCTCTCTCGGGTTTTCCCTCCACTATGTAGTTGAGTGGCACATACTCATTGAGATGAGGGGTTTAGCATAGGTTGTATCAGATGTTTCCCATATTGATTGCACTTAGGACCTTGAGCATGGCGTTGTTGTTTGTGGCCATAGTGTTGATCCCTATTCTGACATAGTCTTTGAGTGTATTGACTCAGTTGATGTTGTATGTGTTGGTATAGTGATTACATCTATAATTTTGTCATGGAGTTTCATAATTCTAAGGCCTTTGATTGCTTTTTCATTAATGTAAAACTTTCCTGTCATATTAAAAATGAATGATGGCATGGTTCTTCTTTTTCTGTTCCAAGTCCCACTACTGCGAGTTATGATGATTTTGTTGAGACTTCGACAATTGATTCTATGAAGGAAAAAAATAAGTAGAATTGTCTTCATCACAATTGTGACTTCTATCAGCTACATATGAGAGGTTCAATTCCATTGCTATTTTTCTTGCTAAGTCATAGAAGGATGAGTTTGATTGTACACTAGTAGTAGTGCTACTTCTTAGAGTCTCTTTAGAAAGTTGTAAATCATCTTCCAATACATTCTTTTGTACTTTTTATCAAGTTCATATTGTGAAGATTGTCTTCACATTTCATGATTGGTTAATCCATCGATGAATACTTACACCATCTTTCCTCAAACGACAACTCAAGTGAGGACATCTAGAGATGTATTCTTTGAGATGCAATGCCACCAACCTTATAGTTTTCAAAACTCATTGTTTCAAGCTATGAATCGATGAAGACAGGTGCCTTGTTGTAATTCTCTTTTAAAAAATTCTTTGATATTTTTTCGTACTAGACAATCTAGGATTCCAAAGTTCTAAATCATGTGTTTGGAATCAAGCCATAGTAGGTCCTTTGATTGTGATCGAAAAGACCTTGTGTTGAGTGCAAAAAACATCCACTTGCTCAGTCTAGAGAATTCATTTTAGTGATTTAGTCATGGACATCATCATGACCCTCATAGGACTCTCTCATGCAATTCAAAGCTCGGGTAGGTCTGAGCCTCTTGACTAGATCAAGCTTTCTAATCATCACTTTTGTCTTAGGAGGATTCAGTGTATGCTTTCTTGTCTCCCATCATCTTAGTTCTATATTTGAGAGCATTCTAATATGCTTGTGTAAATCTAGGATCTCCCATATTCACTTATGGAGCACCAAGTCTTTGAGTAGGGAACCTAGGAATGATTGTGTCCACTACTTGCACACCATTCAAAAAGTCACGTTGGAATTGACAAAAGTACTTAAAATTGAATGGGTACAATTCTCAAAATTCTCTTTTAATAGGATCTTCATATATAACAATGTTAAGCCTTTTGGATTATTTAAGATCTTGAACCTTGAGAAAGGAGGCACTCATTGATCATATGAGTGGAAGGGTCTAGGAATCCTTGGTGTCCATAGGGTAACGAATGTTTCTAGTAATTTTTTCCAATAATATTTCACTCAAAAACAACATCCTTACTATATGTATTTGTTTAATATCATCATCTCCTAGGGATTCAGGGTGAATACCTATGGATCCACTAAAACTCACACTAAAGTTCTAGTTTTGAGTGTCAATGAAATTAATTCCATACTCATACAATTTCTCTGGTTTTCAATTGAACAAATACAAAGATCCCTTCTCATCAAGATAGTTATCCTCTTGTTGTTTCAGTAACTTTTTAAGGCACAAAATGCTTTGCATGTTAGGTGTTTTGATCTTTACAACCGCACATCCCAAACTATCACAAAACATATGTGCTCCATGTCCATAGCCCTTGTTGTCAATGAGAACAATTTCATGTTCTACTTTTAACTTGGATAGGAAGGCTACTTCCTTTTGAAATTCATCTATATTGAGGGAGAAAGACATGGCGTGAGTCTCAATTCTAGACTCACTCAAAGTATCAAATAAAAGCCTTTAGATCAAGTTACACTACCTTCCTCGATGCTTTGCCTTTTTCTATGCACTTTGATTATGGAAAAATTGTGTGCCCCTATGCACTAAATCTTTTTATTCATCCTATAATAGTTCCCAATCTCAAAGTCATATATATTCCAATTTCAATGCAAGTTTGCTTACTACCATGAGTGCTTACTATCAATTACAGTAAACATGCTTGAATTTTGCTAATTCAAAAGAAGGGTTTAGATGGGTAGTAGGCAAACCGACTTATCATAAGTATGAGTAGAAAAATCTATTGAAATAGATCTCCTAGAATAGGAGCTTTATCAATTGGTTCACAAATGGTTGAATTTTGGACACAAGAAAGCCCCTCTTCTTGAATCAGTTAAGTTCTGTTTGACTTGTGTCCCTTTCCTCTCTTCAATCTTTTAGAAATTTTTGTCAATATGACTCCTTTGAAATGTCAAAAATTGAGGGGACAAAATGGATAGGTGTTTTTTTGCCAAGATAAAAGTTTCAAGGGTGTGCGAGTTTTTGGTGTGCCTCTTTTAAAAGCCCATGCTAATTTTTCTATGTTTTTGCATTCATTATTTGGATGGATTCTCCTTTAGGATACAGTGGGGTCTTAGGGAATATGTCTTTTTCAGAATTTCCTTGATTTAATGTTGCCATCCCTTAGTGAATCTTGAGAGATACCTAAAATAACTAAGTGTCTAGAGCTCTACCCATTTAGAAAATAAGTTCTGATATTGGTATTCCCAAGACACAGCTACTTAGGGTAGACACTTTCATAATCACCATATTTTGCAATTGTTCGAGTTTGAGGTTTGTGGAAAGCTTCAAACGTCTCTCGAGGTAGTGCCTTTGTGAAATGATATGCAATTTTATCATGTGTGGGCACATATGGAAACTAATCTCCATAGAAAAAAACCTCTCCCTAACATAATGATGATGCACCTCAATGTGCTTTATGCGAGCATGGAACATAGGGTTCCTGGCAACTACCAATGTGCTTTGACTCTCAATGCAAATGGTGGTGGCAGAAGAGTGAAAAACACCTAAATCAACCAAAAAGCATCTGAGCCACATACACTCAACCAAGATATGCATGAGCTACCAAGCGAGAATAAAAAATCACTAGAAGACACATGAGTGCGATAGAAACAAGCCCAGTCAAATTCAGAAAAAGCAAGTGAATCTGGCAATAGTGATCCTCCCTTGAGATAAAACAATCCAAGTAGTCGTGTAACAATCAAGTAGCAAAAGATGTGCTTAACCACTTGTCAATGCTTGACACCGAGGCAATGCATAAAAGTGATCATATGAGAGATAGAAAAGTGAATATGAGGTTGCGTTATGCATAAGTAAATTAAGCATCCAATAGCATGTTGATAGAGAACAACATCAAATGCATCTCCATCATCATGAGGACTCAACTCTAAACCTATTTCCATAGGAGTGGTAATAGGTTTGCAGTCTTCAAGGCCAAAATACTTCAATAATTTGTCAATATACTTTGTTTGACACAAAGGTATTTTGCCATCAAGTTGCATAAACAGAATGCCCAAATAATGATGCCAATGTCCCAAATTTGATTCTTAAAAGAGGCATGCAAATCAACCTTAAAATCAGCAATATGCTTCTCATTAGTACTAGTCAGTAGCATGTCATCAACATAGACAACAATGATCATAAGCAGATCATTTTGCATGCTTAACATATAAGGTGCGCTTAGTTGGAGGATTCTCAAAACCATGTGCAATCAAGTAGGCATGTATCTTTTCATACCAAGCACGTGGTACTTCTTTGAAACCATATAATGCTTTTTTCAACCTGCACACTTTGTTTTCATGCCCTTTCTGTATAAAAACATGAGGCTAAAATACATACACTTCCTCATGTAAATCACCATTCAGAAATGCAAATTTAATGTCCAATCCATGTACATTCCAACCATGATGAGTTCCAAGTGCGTAGATGCTATGAATGGTGATCATTTAGCAAGTGGGTGCAAAGGTCTCATAAAAATCAATGCCTCTCTCTTGAGCACAACCTTTTGCACCAAGCCTAGCGGTATACCTATCAATTGTTCCATCAAGTTTATGTTTCAACTTGTATACCCATTTAGTGCCAATGGAGTTTTTTCTAAGAGGAAAATCACATAAAGAACATGTAACATTCTTAAAAATAGCATCATATTTTGATTGCATAGTAGCCATCCAAGTTTTCTTAATTTTGTGCGTCATCAAAAGAAATAGGCTCATTCTCATCACAAAGATTAGAGGCAACCATTACATGTTGAAGAATCACTCACGAATTTGACATACAGACAAGAAAGATAAAGAGAAGCGGAATCAAAATATTCAGAAAATCAAAAGCCTTAATGAAGGGACAAATTCACGACTATTATGTACAGCGCAGAATCTTGCAGAATGAGAGTCTGATAGAGTTCGTTACAACGAATCAAACTGTATATAAAGAGAGAACGTGCATAAGAAGAATAGGAGGGAAGTTCGAGCTAGAACGTGTGTGAGAAGAGCACGCAGTTTAAATAGAGCGCATATAGAGGTCAGAAAGAGAGAGAAAAATAGAGAGAGAGAAGTTCTCAGAAGACGCCAGAGATCGCGTATGTACAGATGAATAACAGAAATTGAAATGTCAGGTATTCATCTGAGAGAGATGGTAAGAAGAAACTACTCAGTGTAGGAGAGTTTCCATAGCTTGAGCAAGAAGAGGCCAAGCTAATTTGTACACATCTTCTCTACTAGAAGACATGTTCATGTGGAAGTTTGCGCGCACTGTTCATATGTGAAGTAACCTGAGTATTTTTGTGTTATGGTAGAAAGTTCGTTAACAATTACAGCTCGTTCAATAAACGTGTCTCTCGGTACTCTCTCAGTAAATGAATCTTTCGGTCAATTACAGTTATCTTAGTAAACGAATGTTTCGATCAATTACAGTTATCTCAGTAAACGCATTTTCGGTCATTTACAGTTTTCTCAGAAAACGTGTTTTTCAGTAGAACAACGAAGTATATCTCGCAGAATAAATTAAGGTTTCGTATGAGAGATAGCTTATCTTATAGCTAGACATCTCTACTATCAGTTCGTCAAGGATTTCAGTGAAATGGATATGTACACACAGTACAAAGACTAACCGAAAAGAGACATTCTGAACCGGAGAAGTTTTTTCTTAAACTTCAGAAAGTGTTCACTCAGTGAAGGAAGTTCACGCATCACTTCCTTACTTCTTGTATACTCACTTGAAGTAATTACAAACAGAATAGGAGTTGATTCGGGTAAGATTCCGATATAATTACGGTGTCAGTCTGGTGACAGTCCGGTGAAGTTCCAGTGAATTCTTCAGTAAATTCAAAATGCAGTCTTATATGTTTGAGTGGCAGTAACCTTGCTAAGCTACTGTTGATTATAGAGGTGTTCTAATATCGCTCTAGCTTAGCATCTTTTCGGTGGCGCGGCAATTTTTGCAGGCTTAACAAGGTTCAAGCCTTTGCCGCGAGGGCCATCAATAAATGGTCTCAGAGCTGTGAGATCCCCAATAAATTGGTATCAGAGCCGGTTAACCACAACAAGTGCAACCAGAACGAGAAAGATTCTGAAGAGCCGAAAGATTCTCAAAAGTGCACCGGAAGTAACAGAAACAAGAAGATCATGGAAGATCATGTCCTAATTGGTAAATTGGACAGAGATAATTATCCTGCATGGGTAATGCGAATGGAAGCCTTACTGATGAGTAAGGACTTAATAACGAATGTGACCGGAGAAGAAAAGAAGCCGACTTTCGAAGATGATAGTCAACCGGAAAAACAAGAATTAGAAGCCTTGAAGCTATGGCAGAAGAAAGATGCAACGGCAAGAGCTTACATTTATAATACCGTTTCAGACCATCTACTACCGCACATTAGAGGCTTGGAGAAAGCGGAGGACATATGGAGTGCATTGGAAGATCATTTCCAAAATACTATGAAAGCTAGGAAGGCTAACTTATGGTCCGAATTCACAACGTTAAAAAAGAAGTCGAGTCAAAGCATTAGTGACTATGTTACTAAGATGAAGGATCTAGCAGATAGTCTTGGATCCATAAATGAAGATGTCGAAGATCACAGATTGATAGCGCAACTGCTAACAGGGTTGAGAGGAGATGAAAGGTGGAAACCTTTCGTGCTCTCAACTGAACTTTCTTTAAATCATTTTGTACCAGATTTAAATCAGTTGCTTGGTTTGATGCTCACATATGAGCAAGACCTGAAAGGAGATGCAGATAAAGGGCAAAGTTTTGCAATGTACATGAAGAACAAGAAGAAAGCAGACAAAGGTAAGCCAAAAGATGAAGAAGAGTTGAGTTCTCAGGCCTATTATGCAAGAGGTAAAGGCACCGACAGAGGAAGAGCAAGAGGTTTTGGAAGAGGAAGAAGTAGCCAGAATAACAATAAGAAGGCTTGCTGGATTTGTGGACTAAGTAATCATCGGGCTCATGATTGTTGGCACAATCAACAAGGATCAAATCAAAATCAGAACAGTACTAGTAGAGGCAGAAGCGGAAGATATCAGAGTAACTTTCAAAGAGGTAGACAGAATCAAAGAGGAAGCTATGGAAGAGGTGGAGCAAGAAGTTGGGGACAGAATCAATCCTACAACACCACCTACAACAACTACGCAAATGATACACAAAATGAAAGTCATACATCATTGATGATGAACTCAATCAACACATCAGATAACGAAGACCTGAAGGTATTTTACATTGATTCTGGATGTTCTAATCACTTGTTAGGAAATATAGAACTAATGTTAGAATTGAAAAAGGGTAGTTCCAGTCATACTGTTCAAACAGGTGACAATATGAGGCATAGTGTACATTCAATTGGAAAAGTGAAATGTAAAAGTGGAGCAGATTTGCTAACCAATGTTTTGTATGTTCCGACAATACTGAAAAATTTAATTAGTGTAGGAGAGATAGTTGAGAAAGGTTTTCAGGTCAGATTTACAAATGAAGGAGTATTTGTAGAAGATCCCGAGAATGGATATCATCAGATCGTCTCTGGTAAGAAAGAAGGCTGACTCTTTACTTTAAGAGTACAAGGGAACATCGGCCAAGCGTTGCTCACACATGGTGAAAAGGTGATTACAGAACTCTGGCATAAGAGATTAGGTCATTTTAATGAAAAAAGAATTAAAGCTATGATTTCAAATCAGCCAGTACTGGGATTACCGAATGTACATAACCAACATATGATTCACAAGTGCGAAGCATGTCAGATGGGAAAAGCCCACATGTTACCTTTCTAGAAGAAAGGATTCAAACATGATGGAGTACTTGAACTCATTCATACAGATGTATGGGATCCAACAAAGGAAGGATCAATCAGCGGCTCAAGGTATTATGTTTTATTCATTGTTGATGCTACAAGATGGATAACGTTATACGTTTTGAAAGAGAAATAAGAAGTGTTTGGAGCTTTCAAGCATTTTCATGCATATGCTGAAAGACTCACAGGTTGAAAGCTGAAGAGACTGAGGTCTGATGGAGGGGGAGAATATTTCTCCCGAGAGTTCAATGATTATCTTTGGAATGCAGGTATTAAGAGAGAAATGACCTGCAGGTATACACCACAACAAAATGGTGTAGCAGAACAAAGGAACCGAACTCTAATTGAGTTTGCACGAGCTATGCTAAAAGAAAAGGATTGTCCAAATTATCTTTGGGCTAAAGCCGTTAATACAACTACATACTTGGTAAACAGATTACTGTGTACAGCTTTAGATGGAATGACCCCTTATGAAGCCTAGTGGGGAAAGAAACCAACACTTGATCATTGCAAAGTGTTTGGATAAGTAGCTTACGCTTATGTACCATCACAACTCAGAAATAAGCTTGAACCAAAAGTAGAGAAATATGTGTTCGTCAGATATGATGAAAAACAGATGGGCTGCAGGTTATGGAGTCCTCTAACAAAACAGTTTACATAAGCCAGAGATGCTACATTTGATGAACAGAAAAGCTGGTATGCAGATCAAATTCATACAAGAGAAGAATTTGAAGAAGAAGTAAGAAGGAAAGAGAAAGGGAAATCAATTGTATAGGTGAATAGAGACGAAGACTATATGCAGGCAAGTACGTCCAGGATCTGATTAGGTATGAGAAATGAAGTGAAGAAGTGTATTTAGATACACATGAAGAGTTTGAACCAAGAAGGTCAAGCAAGAATAGAAGACAACCAGAAAGGTATTCCTATGATACTTCGTATATAACTCAGAAAAATTATGCATATATGGTCAAAGATGATGAAGAACCTCAGAACTATGATGAAGCTAAAGGCAAGAAGCAATGGAAGAAGAGTTCAGCGCACTGGAAGAGAACAAGACATGGGAACTTGTTCCGAAACCAAGTGGTAAGAAAGTAATCGGAAACAAATGGGTTCTCAAAGTTAAGAAACTTGCAGACAAAAGGATAGCCAGATACAAAGCTAGACTGGTTATCAAGAAGTAATCGGAAACAAATGGGTTTTGAAAGTTAAGAAACTTGCAGACGGAAGGATAGCCAGATACAAAGCTAGACTGGTTATCAAGGGCGATGCTTACATGCATGGCATAGATTATGACGAGACGTTTAGTCCAACGGCAAAGATGTCAACCATAAGAACAGTGATTGCTATAGCAGCATCAAAAGGATGGAAGCTAAGTCAGCTAGATATAAAGAACGCATTTCTGAATGGATACATATCAGATGAAGTCTACGTGGAACAACCGGAAGGGTTTGTAAGTTCCAGATACCCAAATTTTGTTTGCAGATTAAGAAAAGCACTTTACGGACTGAAGCAAGCTCCAAGAGCTTGGAATTACAGACTTGTAAAATATCTCAATGAACTTGGATACCAAAGTTTGAAAGCAGATGCAAGTCTACTCATCAAGAGAACAGAAGAAGGTATGATCTACATTTGTATTTATGTAGACGACATTATAATCACAGGTACATCAAATGAAGGAATTAAAGAAGTAAAGAGATTACTTGAAAAGGAGTTTCAGATCAGTGATCTAGGAAAGTTATCATACTTTCTTGGAATGGAAATCACATACACAGTTGGTGTATATGTTACGCAAGAAAGGTATCTCCTAAACTTACTGAAGAAATTTAAAATGGAGAATTGCAGAGAAGCTTCAACACCGCTTGAAGCAAATCATAAACTCAGCAAATATAGTGGAGCAGAGTTTAAAGATATGAGGAAATATCAGTCGTTAGTAGGAAGCTTAATCTACGCTACACTAACACGACCGGATCTTAACTATGTAGGGGGAGTTCTCTCACAGTTCATGCATTGTCCGAAGGAATTCAACATTGGGTTGCAGGAGAGAGAGTTCTTAGATATATAAAAAGAACTATAAAAGAAGGATTATACTATCCTTTTACGTCAGATATACAACTGAGAGCATTCAGTGACTCAGACTGGGCAGGAAGACAAGATGACAGAAGGTCAACGCATGGGTATATGATATACCTAGGAGATAAGCTAATAAGCTGGTGTTCGAAGAAACAACACACAGTGGCTTTATTGTCAACAGAAGCAGAATATAAAGGACTTGTAGAAGCAGCTAAAGAAGTGATATGGATGCAGACCTTGTTCAAAAGCATGGGTATTGATCAAGGTACACCTATCATACATGGAGATAATATGAGCTCGCTGTATCTTGTAGCAAATCTAGTATTTCATGCAAGAAAAAAGCACATAGAAATTCAGTATCATTTCCTGAGGGAAAAAGTAATGGAGAAGGAGATAGAAATAGTATACACTCCGACAAAAGATCAGATTGCAGATATTTTGACAAAGAGCTTGGATGGAACAAAGACAAGTAGATTCAAAGAAATGGAAGGTATAAAAGAAAGAAAAATTATATGAAAGACAGGAAGAGTCAAATTAGTGATTGAGGGGGAGCTGTTGAAGAATCACTCACGAATTTGACATACAGACAAGAAAGATAAAGAGAAGCGGAATCAAAATATTCAAAAAATCAAAAGCCTTAATGAAGGGACAAATTCACGACTGTTATGTACAGCGTAGAATCTTGCAGAATCAGAGTCTGATAGAGTTCGTTACACCGAATCAAACTATATATAAAGAGAGAACGTGCATAAGAAGAATAGGAGGGAAGTGTGAGCTAGAACGTGCGTGAGAAGAGCGCACAGTTTAAATAGAGCGCATATAGAGGTCAGAAAGAGAGAGAAAAATAGAGAGAGAGAGAGAAGTTCTCAGAAGACGCCAGAGATCGCGTATGTACAGATGAATAACAGAAACCTGAAATGTCAGGTATTCATCTGAGAGAGATGGTAAGAAGAAACTACTCAGTGTAGGAGAGTTTCCATAGCTTGAGCAAAAAGAGGCCAAGCTAATTTGTACACATATTCTCTAATAGAAAACACATGTTCATGTGGAAGCTTGCGCGCACTATTCGTATGTGAAGTAACCTGAGTATTTCCATGTTACGGTAGAAATTTCGTTAACAGTTACAATTCATTCAGTAAACGTGTCTCCCGGTACTCTCTTAGTAAACGAATATTTCGGTCAATTACAGTTATCTCAGTAAACGAATGTTTCGGTCAATTACAATTATCTCAGTAAACGCATTTTCGGTCAGTTATAGTTTTCTCACAAAAGGTGTTTTTCGGTAGAACAACGAAGTATATCTCGCAGAATAAATTAAGGTTTCGTATGAGAGATAGCTTATCTTATAGCTAGACATCTCTACTATCAGTTCATCAAGGATTTCGGTGAAATGGATATGTACACACAGTACACAGACTAACCGAAAAGAGACATTCTGAATCGGAGAAGTTTTTTCTTAAACTTCAGAAAGCGTTCACTCAGTGAATGAAGTTCACGCATCACTTCCTTACTTCTTGTATACTCACTTGAAGTAATTACAAATAGAATAGGAGTTGATTCCCGTAAGATTCCGGTATAATTACGGTGTCAGTCTGGTGACAGTCCGGTGAAGTTCCAGTGAATTCTTCAGTAAATTCAAAACGCAGTCTTATATATTTGAGTGGCAGTAACCTTGCTAAGCTACTGTTGATTATAGAGGTGTTCTAATATCGCTCTAGCTTAGCATCTTTTCGGTGGCGCGGCGATTTCCGCAGGCTTAACAAGGTTCAAGCCTTTGCTGCGACGGCCATCAATAAATGGTCTCAGAGCTGTGAGATCCCCAACATTACATAGTAGTCTGATGCAAAAGAAGTACTATGAGAGCCTGAATAAGTATGATGTGATAGAGGTGCATCTAATTTGCTATTTTGCAAAGTTTGCACTAGCCATTTAGGCATAGTTATATCCACCGTCTCATCAACAAGTGCACTATGTAAATGTGTATAAAAAATGGAATGATCTTCATCATCATGTAGAACTTGTAATGATTGAGAAATCGCCTTATTCGGACTAGCACTTGATTTTCCACCTCTAAAAAGAGGCAACAAAGTGTCATACACATCTTTCGAGCTTATTGATGCCTCGATAGTACATGAAAGTAATGGTTGAATTGCATAATCCAGAAAACAACCAAAAACATGCAGATAAGCAACAAATGGCTTGCCAGCATGCCAAGAATCATATGGAGTGATAGATTGTAGTGCTTTGGTGGGACACCTGTTAAGTATATATGATGTACACATAATAGCCTCAAGCTAGAAGCTATGTGGTAAAGCCTAACTTTTGACCATACACCTTGCCATCTCCATGAGAGACCTATTCTTTCTTTTAGAAACTCCATTTTTTGGAGGTCTATACGGCAATATACACTAGTGCTTTAAACTACGTTTAGCTAGAAATGCATAAAAAACAAGGTTGCATTGGCTACCCATGAAGGTTGAAAAGTACATCAGTTGGACATAAAATAGCTTTCTTGAATGGTGATTTCCAAGAAGAGGTCTATGTGAAGCAACCTCCTAGATTTTTTATGAAAGGGAAAGAGCATATGGTTTTTTGCTTGCATAAGCCTTCTATGGTCTCAAGCAAGCCCCATCAGCATGGTATGACAAAATCCATAAGCACTTGATTGCTCTTGACTTTACATGTAGTCCGATTGAAAGCACACTCTATGTATGCAAGGATGGGGCTGATCTTATAGTGCTTGTGCTTTATGTCAATGACATACTCTTGAGTGGTTCATGGATGCAAAACTTAACATTCTTACGGCTAATTTGCAACATATATACTTTTGATGTCACTTATCTTGGTCTTTTGAGCTACTATCTTGGCATCCAATTTGTATCTATTGAGGGGGAATTGTTATGCATCAAGCAAATTATGTTGTGAAACTACTTTAGTGTTTTGAGTTTGAGGATTGCAAGGCAGTTTCCACACTATTTGAGATAGGATTTAGGTTCTCAGTTGAGGATTCTAGTGATGCATTTGACACTTCTCTTTATCAGCAACTTGTAGGATGTCTTATATATGCATGCAACACAAGGTCGGATATACAGTATGCAGTTTCCCAGTTGAGTCGATTCATGCATAGCCTTGGCACTAAGCATTGACAAGCAGTGAAACATGTGTTTAGATACCTCAGAGGCACTTTGAGTTTAGGTCTCTTTTATGGAAGAGATACTTAGCCATGCTTGCATACTTTTATAGATAGTGATTGGGCTAATTGTTATGATACTCGCATTTCCACTAGTGGTAGTTGCTTTTTTCTTGGAAACTTATGCATATCTTGGTTGTGTAAGAAGCAACCTACAGTGGCTACATCAAGTTGTGAGGCTGAGTACAAGGCAGTTTTCACAGCAACTGTGGAGTGTATATGGTTGAGACATCTGTTGATGGATATTTGCATGGAGATTGATGCTTCTATGCATATTCTCACTCATAGTCAGAGTGCATTGGCTATTACACGAAACCCACTGTTTCACGCACATACCAAACTGATTTAGGTGCATTATCACTATGTGAGAGAGCGCCTTCATGCAAGAGATATTGATTTGGTATATGTGCCTACACAAGATAATGTGGCAAACATATTCACCAAAGCTCTTCCATGGGAAAATTTTGAAGCTTTTTGCAAAGCTTAAGGCTTATTACCTTGTGGGGGCTAGTTTGTCACTCCTTCTATGTGTCCACATCATTCATTCGAGAGGGTTTGTTACACTTATGTGTTCCTCAAGTAGCTTTGATGTGAACCTTATCCCTATACGTGGGCAATTTTTACCCTAGTGCTGGCTAGAGGTTTTTTCCCCATGTTACCACATACATGATTCATTCATATGTAGTGGTACTTTGTATTTAGGGATATTATTCAGCTCTTACTTTAGTTCAGTTCATCATACACAGTGAGAGCTATTCCAGCCATCCATCTTCTCCATTTTTCTTGTTGCATTTGTGCTCCTTATGTGTGCTTCTTGTGTGTCACTTGCACTTCTATACACACCCAACACTTTTTGAAAAGAGAAAAGCTGCATTTTTCCCAAAGTAAAACCTTTAGAGACATGTTTACCAGGTGCCTCGGGTTTTGGGCAAAAAGAACAACATTGAAGACTTTTGCAGGCATACCAAGCTAGCAAGTTTAGATGACCAAAGCGTGCATGCCGAACCTTTGCATGTGAGATAGCCCGAGAATCTTGAACTGTAGATGAATCAATCACATATTCTGCATAGTCTATGAGCTTATATAGCCCAAGACATGAAGTGCTAGAATTAATGATAACATCGCC
Organism: Ceratopteris richardii; assembly: GCA_020310875.1. Classification (NCBI taxonomy): domain Eukaryota; kingdom Viridiplantae; phylum Streptophyta; class Polypodiopsida; order Polypodiales; family Pteridaceae; genus Ceratopteris; species Ceratopteris richardii. The sequence continues at coordinate 101,727,646 of CM035407.1, forward strand.
ATTTGATAGACCATGAACTATACACCTATGATCAACGAATTTGACTACAAAGCCAATCTTGGCTAATGCTGAAACTGACAATCGAATTTTCTTTACTCTAGAACAAATAGTGCATCTGAAAATGTCAAAGAACTGCTATAAGTAGTAGTCAAAATAAATTTACCCACTCCCATGATAGCATAAGAGGAGTTGTTGGTGCATGTGAGTGTATTCCCTATAGGGGCAAGCTCAAGTGAACTGAAGAAACTACATGGCAAGGTAATATGTTTGGTTGTCCCACTATCCAAGTACCAAAAATACGAGTCTATTGGAGACATACACTATTCATGAGAAGATGGTTCATAACTACAAATAGTAGTAAATGCCCATTCTTCATTCTGCACACGATTAGTAGACTTTGTTTTGGGTGTAGATACCTCTTCAACAATTAATCTACCCTCTTTTTTTTGCCTCTTTTGTAGGCGGTTTCAGACAACTATCTATGAGATGATCATTTCCTTTACAGTATTTGCAAAACAATTTCTACTTTTCTAATTTCTTCTCATCTTTGTCTTCCTTCTTTGACTATGCAGCATTAGTAGATCTTTGCTTACTAGTAGATGAGCTCCATTTACCTTTGTCTTTTTGACTAGCTAAGAAACTTTGATCTGCAACATGCATAATGGACTTGACTTTTCTAGACTAATCTTCTTGCAAAAAAACAGAGACTAACTCCTCAAATGTTAAGGCATTTGGATTTCCTTCCATCATCAAGCAAAGAGTAGAAGCAAAACTCTTATATGAATATTGAAGACCATTATGAACAGTCTACACAAGTGAACTATCTAGTAGAACTTCATTTGTAGAAATCAGCTACTCCTTCAAATCTTTGATCTTTGTCAGAACATTTTCCATAGAATCTCCTCCGTTCATATGTTCACTCTCCAAATATTTTCCAAGGTAAGCAAAACGAGCCTCCTTTCTTTCCTCGATACAAAGTGGTAAATGTACCCAAGCATCCTTTCCTATTTTGCAAGAGTGAAATTAGGGATAAAGGCATGTTGAGAGACAAAGTCATCGATGCATGTGCTTGAGCATCTTTGCCATCCCAATGAAGTTGATATACAATAGGTGTAGCAGGCAGGAATAGGAACCTGAAGATCATCATCTTCAATGCCATCTACATCACTTTGAATAATTATATTTGCAGGTGATTAGGGTGTTTTTCAATAGAGTTCACAATCTTACATAGTCCTTTTGTGACCAATACATGAAGCATCATATATGCCCACAATGGGTAATTGGTACCATCCGACTTTTCCTCAACAACCAACATATGGAATCCATCATTGCTTGCAGCCATGGCCACTTACTAAAATAGCCTAATGCAAAAAAATAATTGTATCTCAAAAAGTTGAACATAACTACCCTCTCAAGCTCTACTAGACATGTATCACACTTCGAGGCACTTGTATTGCCAAATCAAACCTATATATGTTTTTGCCACAAAAGGAAGAGATTTCTTGCACAAGTGTTGTGATAGTGCATTCAAAGGCAAAAACAAGCTCAGATCAAAATTTCATCCAGAGTATGCTCACCAATTTTTGTGCAATTTCAAGACTGTGATTGGAGGGCTATTGATGATGCCCTAGATGAAACGGCAACCTGCTCAGATACCAATTGTTGGAGTTTGAGGTCCACAAAAGCACATGAATAGCACAAGGAAGAAGAAGAATCTTGGAGCACACCACATCATACTGAATGAAATACCAAGTGAATGTACAAAGATAAGTGACATGTTAGGGTTATAGGTGTATATACAAGCCAAGGGAAAAACCTCCTAGGGAGGGAAAAAAGTACCCCGATTATCCTATGTATGTTCACACACATCACTAGTAAAATATATCAACAAAGGCGTCATCTCCCTAAAGGCTCTTTTCTAAAGTGTATGGTGTGAGCCCTAAGATTTAGATAAACAATCTTCTTTGGTGTAGGGCTCATGTTGAGGGTCTATCAAAATACTCCAGTTGCTCAAGGGCTCTAATAAAGAAACTTACCTAACCTCTTAATCTATTCCTTTCGATTATCTCTTACTACCTTAGAGTGAATCTAGTCACTCACAGCAAATTGAATGCCTCTATTCTTATGTACTACATTGATCTAAAAGGGAAATTCATTCTTGTTGAGGGATAGAATTGTAAAAACTTTTTGCTAAGATTTCATTGAGCCCACCTAGTCCATGGACTCTGTTTGTCAATTTACCTATCTATAAATATCACTAGCCTAATTTCTTTCTGATTATGGTTCCACAATTGTTCAAAGGTCTCCAAAGTGCTCCTTGATCTAGGTTATAATTTATAGAATAATGTCTCTGGTCCCTGAAGTGGCTAGTGACCTTGCCCAATTGATTCAAGCATTTTCAATGATCTCCATCAATGTCTTGATGCAATAACACTAGGTATAATACCTTATCACTTGGTTTCTCTCTAGGACACTTTAATTTCCAGAAATGTTTTGATGATTGTTTCGTGTTCTTCACTTGTATTGGATTTGGTACAAAAATGTGAGCTTGCTTGGATTTTGTAATAAATAATTATCCTAAATTCCTCTAATGATTTGTCTAGGATAGCATCAGCTCATGGATAGTATCACTTGAATTTCAATCTTTATATTACTTGTATGCTCTTTTCTAAGTGATATGGGGTATTTTTATTCTCTCTGAAGCCTTTTAGGTCACAAATTTCACCCCAATCTAATCAAATGATGTCTTTGGCTCACTATGTCGTAGGGACATTGTTGGGCATTTGTTTTTGGGGAAATCAATTCTCGTGGCTCAAGATTCAAGGATTTAGATTGTCCTTACCACTCAAAATCTCTTAGTTTTCATTGAAATTTTCCCCTTATTTGAGTGAATGATGTCTTTATCCAAGGGACGTGACAAAGATATCATTAGAAGTTTTTGCTTTTAAAATTCGCTTTAAAGACTCGAGTATTAGTGATTCAATTTTTCTTCACACCTACAACTTCAAAGATGCCGTAAAATCACTTGAATTTCAATAGTTTTATGCCAATGATGTCTATGGCTAATTGCCCTCCCTAGGTACCATTGGATGACTTGGCTCATTTTGGAACTTTGACTAGTACACTTGGTTGAGGGAAGTTCTCTCTTTGTTATCCAGCCCTTAATGACCTATAGATCTTAATTTACCACTTTGTGAGTTTGGATGGTGTCTCGAGCCTAGGGTTAGGCTAGGGGACATTGTTGGTCAAAGTCTAAACTTGAAGTTTTTCTTTTTTCTCTTTCCTTAGATATAACTTGTCTTCCCCTCTCCGAGAGGGTCACTAGATTTCAAAAAATAATGGATCATGTTTGTGCACTCTCTCTCCCTCCATCTTCTCCTTACTCCTCTTTTGCAGCACACCAAAGCCCTTCATTGGTATCAGAGTTTACTGAAGGCTGGTGTGCAAGAAGCTTCAATGGAAGCTTAGGTCACAAAAGGTGAATGTGCAGGTCCTCACCCTTGGATAGCTATTCATTATTTTGGCCATAACGCAAGCTAGTAAGATCCAATTGGTGTGTCTTAAAGTTCTATGTGTAGCTAACATAGAGAGTTACAATCACAAAAGGATGCAAAAATCTGGTTTGGAGTTTTAATCTATTAAATAATAAAAAAATGCACACTAATGTAGAAGATGAATCTACAATCAACTCCATAGTAGGTCCATTTTTTGGCTATTACTTGAGTTTTATAGGTTGGAGTGAAGCGACTTAACTTTTTGTGCATAGCTTGGAAAAGATGCTACCACTTTGTAGAGAAATAGAGATCGAGATTTTGAGTGCGAGGTTGCAAAAATTTTTGGAGCAAGACAATCATCAATCAATGATTACATGAAGCTTAGGAGTGAAGAAATTAAGAAAAGATTGAAGCTTGAAGTATGAAGTGAAGTGGATGTTCAGGAAGCAATGACCTTTATACACATGTACATTAATCTTATTAATACTTCACATATACTTTGAAGTAGTGCCGAATCCACACTCATATGTATATATACACTTGTATATGGGCATGATATATATGAAAGATGAAGACTAGATGAGATACTGATGATTAGAGCATAAGTTGAGTGTGTAATATCCATTAGATGTACTTCTTATCAGAATAGAAGAAGTTTTCAAGAACTTGCACCTCGATGTTTCTCTTCCTTCTCCCTCTGTGCTTAATCAATTGAGAAATCCTTTTGTCTGTGTATAATTCTAAAATTGACTCATCTATGGGCAAGTTTTGAGAGTCTAATTGTAATCAAGCTAAGAGAATTTGGTGTAGGAATATTCATATGTGTAACAGGTGATAAGTGACTCCTGAAATAGGTGCAATCTTGATGATCAAAGATTTGATTAGATCTCAGTCTACAGTGTAAAGTTTTGCACAAATAAGCATTCAAAACTTAAGTTGGAAGGTAAGTAATCTATTTCTAAAATCATTTGATCAAACACCATCTAGACTGTGAGAAATATGTCTTTAAAGTTACATATGTGAAGTCACTTGCAGAGAAAGCTTGTTTTAGACATAGGTTTAATTGTTGAAGTAAATCTGAAGTTTTACAAGTTCGTTTGAAGAAATTTCACATGGAATAGTTACGCAAAAATTACCAGGATGTTGTATCAAATTCTTAGAGAAAACTTTAATCATTTCATAAGTCAATGAGCGAGTTTTGTGAGGTAGACTTTCATGAGTAAAGCCATAGTTCATAGAAGTGTTGGTTGTTCATAATTTGGTAAAGATTTCCAAAATTGAGGGAGATTTTGAGTTATACTTGATATAGAGATGTTCTAAATTCGAGTATAGCTTGTCTTTAGGAGACTAATCATCTCCATCAGTGGTATTAGAGCAGGTTTTATCAAAAGTTGAAGGAAGGGAAGATCGTGACTATTGCAGATATACAAAATTCAACATCTGAAGATTCAAAAAGGGAAAAGTGTGAAGGAAAAGCTACAGGGAGACACAGAGAGCAATCAAAAGGGTCAGAAGGAGTAAATTTTGAAGCAAAAGTATATTCTACTCATAAGGTTGAAGATTTGATAGTATAGGTGGAAAAAGAATGGGAGATAAACTTTAAATTCAGAAATTGGATAGAGAGAACTATCCAGCTTGGTCTATAAGGATGGAAGCTCATCATATGAGCAAAGATCTGATGGGATACATCACAGTAGAAGAAGAGAAGCCACGATTTAAGTTCCTAGTGTTTCAACTAGGGAGGAGCTTGCAGACTTGAAGGTTTGGATGAAGCAGGATGCTCAAACAAGGAGCATTATCTATATGGCAGTGAATGATTACTTGCTTCCTCACATCAGAGGACTTGAAAGTGCAAGTGATATATGGAATTGTTTGGAGGAGCATTTTCAAAATATAACCAAATGAAGAAAGGCATCACTACGGGTTGAAATTACCACATTCAAGAAGAAAGCCTCACAATCAATATCTGATTATGTGACAAAGATGAAAGACATTGCTGACTCTTTAGGTGCAGTTGATGAAGACATTAAGGAAGATAAATTGTTAAGATAAATTCTCATATGTGTGAGAGGTGATGAGAAGTGGAATCCCTTCATATTATCAACGGAACTTTCATTAGATCATTTCACTCCTAATTTGAAACAATTATTAGGACATATGCTAACTTTTGAGCATGATATCAAAGGAGATATTGATAAGAGTGCAGGTCAAACAATGTATTTCAAGGATAAGAGGAAGGCTAGCAAAGGAAAGCAACAATCAGTTGAAGATGAAGGTACTCCAAGTCAAGCAAACTTCCTAAGAGGAAGAGGAAGTGGCAGAAGTAGAGGAAGAGCTAGAAACAACAAGGACAATCTCAAAGCTTGTTGGATATGTGGTAAAACTAATCATCTATCTCATGAATGTTGGCAAAATAATCGAATCGTTAGTAGCTCTAATCAAAACTATAATCAAAGAAGGGAGAGGTGGAGGAAATGAGAGAGGAAGCTTCAAAGGTAGAGGTAGTAGAGGACTCTTTGGAAGGAATGGTGGAAGAAGCTTTCAAGGTCAATCTTAAAACAATACCTATTACAATTATGCATGAGATCAGAATGAATATTCAACCCTAATCATGAAAGAAACATGTGAAGTCCCAAGTAAAGACCAAAGAGTGTTTTATATTGATTCAAGATGTAGAAATCGTTTGAGTGGCAACATTGCTTTGATGACTGATTTAGAGACTAAAGTAATTAATCATACAATTCAAATAGGTGATAATACAAAGCACAAGGTGAAGTCTATTGGATCAGTGAAGGTCAAAGTTGGAAGTACTCTTTTGAGTAAGTTTCTATATGTTACTACAATTCCAAAGAATTTGATCAGTGTAGGACAAATTCTAGAAAAAGGATATGAGGTGAGGTTTACTAATGATGGAGTTTATATTGAAGACCCTAATTAAGGGTATAAGCAAATTGTTACAAGAAAGAAAGAAGGACAACTTTTCACATTGAAGGTACAAGGTAATGTTGGACATGCCTTGTTCACATATGGAGAGCAAAAGATAACTGAGTTGGATCTTTGGCACAAAAGGCTTGGACACTTCAATGAAAGAGGTATTAAAGAAATGATTTATAACAATGGTTGAGTTCTTGGATTACCTAATGTTGCAGGTCAACACATGACATACAGATGTGAAGCATGTCAATTAGGTAAGGCTCATAAGCAATCATACAATAAACAAGGTTTCATGTATTTAGAAAGACTTGAATTGGTGCATACAAATTTGTGGGGTCCTTCAAAGAACTTTAGCATAAATGGTACAAGATATTATGTCATTTATGTTGATGATGCTATCAGGTGGATCACTATTTATGTGATCAAAGATAAGTTAGAAGTGTTTAGCACATTTAAACACTATCATGCATATGCAGAGAGGGTTACAAGACAAAAATTGAAGAGATTAAGATCACATGGAGGGTAAGAGTATTTCTCAAACAAATTAAGTGATTATTTGTGGAATGCAAGTTTAAAAAAAGAAGTTGCTTGCATGTACTCTCCTCAACAAAATGGTGTAGTAGAAAGGAGAAACATAACTCTTCTTAAATTTACAAGGTCATTGTTGAAAGAGAAGAATTGCCCTAACTATTTATGGGTTAAGGTTGTAAATACAACCACATACTTGGTTAATAGGCAACCATGAAAAGCCTTGCAAAATATGACATCATATGAAGCTTGGTGGGGTACGAGAGCTACATTAGACCATTGCAAAGTATTTGGTTGTTTAGCCTATGCTTATGTTGCTTCTCAATTAAGGCATAAACTGGAACCAAAGGCTGAAAAGTATGTGTTCATTGGTCATGATGACAAGAAAATGGGATACAGGTTGTGGAGTCCACATACAAAGCAATTTCTTGTGTCAAAGGATGTTACATGTGATGAGCAAGGTACTTAGTATACATGTACAAATAGTGCTTATGTAGGACTTGAAGAAGTATTGAGTCAAAAGAAGGGTAAATCAAAGGTTCAAATCTCTAACGAAGAAGAGAATGTTGAAGCTCCAATTGATGGTGAAGAATTGCCAAGGTTTGATCCATAGATGATGAAACAGACACTTCAAGGAGTGGAGAAATCAGGAGATCATCAAGGAACAAAAGGCAACCCATAAGTTATAGCTATGATACTTCATTCTTGACTACTAAAGATTATGCCTACATGATAAAACTGAAGTGTTTTGATGGCGATGCACCACAGTGCGCTCTCCTTCTCGAGAGCTACACGACGATATGCTCGGAGTAGAAAACCGAGCTCCTAAGGCCGCATGCAATACTCTGCACAGAGGGCTGCAGAATACGTAGAAAACACAGTACACAGGGAGCACGAAGACAGACTTCTTAGGTTTTACAAATGCGGTCGAACTTACAGTTAGTGGCTGACGAGGCCACTATATGTTTTATTAAAGAACATATACAAAGAAGTGTCCGGTGGCCATTTGGCCTTTCACATGGACACTAATGGTAGCAATCTCCCACTAAAGGCCAATATGGCCAGAGTAACTATGGGAGAAAAATAAAGAATGATAAAGAATACCTGAGTGTAAGTATACAAACTATACCTCCCACCTGATGGGCATGTTACATAGTATACAAGTGACTTCGTAAGATCAAGAATCAGGTAACCCCCATCAAGTGACAATAGTGTCGAAAGCTATCCTATGGTGGAGCTTTAGTCAAAGCATCTGCAACATTATCTCGACTGTGAACCTTCTCAAGAATAATGCTCTCAGTGTCTAAGCAATCTCTGATGAAGTGATACCTCACCTCAATGTGCTTGGTCTTTGCATGATACACCAGATTCTTAGCCAAAGCAATGGCACCCTGACTATCACTGAGCAAGCGAGGTACATGCTGAGGTAAACCCATATCACAAGCAAGACAAGAAAGCCACAATGCTTCCTTACATGCCTCACTTGCTGCAACATACTCTGCTTCTATGGTGGAAAGTGCTGTACATTCTTGAAGAGGAGATCTCCAAGAGATAGCACCTCCAGCAAAATGAAAAATGTACCCTGATGTAGACTTATGATTGTCTACACAACCAGCATAGTCAGAATCTGTGTAACCAATAATGGATGCTTTACCACTACCTAAGCATAGACACTTGTCCTTGGTGCCACTTTGATGTCTCAGAATCATCTTGACCACTTCCCAATGTTTCTTGCCAGGATTAGACATATATCTGCTCACAACTCCCACTGCAAATGCAATGTCTGGTCTCGTAGCTACCATAGCGTACATGAGACTACCAACAGCAGACTGATAGGGAATTTTGTTCATGAATTCCTTTTCCTCATGTGATTTGGGGCAGTCATCCTTGCTCAATTTCACATATGTGGGTAAAGGTGTACTCAATGCCTTTCCACCCTGCATATTGAACCGATGAAGTACTTTGGATATGTACTCACTTTGAGACAAGTATATGCATCTTTTACTCCTATCACGAGTAATGTGCATGCCAAGAATATGTTTGGCATCCCCCAAATCCTTCATATCAAATGTCTGACTCAACTTCTTTTTGAGAATTGACAAATCATAAGAGGACTTCCCAGCAATCAACATATCATCGACGTAAAGTATCAAGAATATCAAGCTGCCATCAGAGCATCTCTTTGTGTAGAGACAATGATCCTCATTGCTCCGAGAATAGCCTTGGGATTTCATAAAAGCATCAAACTTTTGGTACCATTGTCTAGGAGACTGTTTAAGTCCATACAAGCTCTTCTTGAGCTTACAAACTAGACTTTCCTTGCTAGGAACTACATAACCCTCTGGTTGTTCTATATAGATCTCATCTGTAAGATCTCCATGCAAGAAAGCTGTTTTCACATCCATTTGGACTAGCTCTAAGTCCTCCATTGCAATGAATCCAAGCAACATGCACAAAGTAGTCATCTTGACCACTGGAGAGAAGATTTCCTCAAAATCAACACCATGTTGTTGCTTAAAACCCTTTGCAATAAGTCGTGCTTTATATTTTGGAGAAGCACTATCTGATGTGAATTTCAGCTTATATACCCATTTACATGGTAAAGCTTTCCTACCCTTTGGCAAAGATACTAAGTCCCAAGTACCATTCTTGTGAATAGAATCCAACTCACTCTTCATGGAACGCTCCCACTTGACATGATCCTCTGTCTGCTTAGCCTCTTTGTAGCAAGAAGGCTCACCGACATCTGTTAGCATAACAAAATCTAAACCTCGAACATATCTATCAGGTGGATGTGAGACACTGTTGGCATCATACCGGAAGAAGTAGGTATAGGCAAACATGCAGATCTAGCACTGAGGCATCCCATCATTTTTTTTTCAGTCCTGACATCATTTTAAAAGTGATTCTCATCACTAACAACCATTGTAAATACCGTTTCATCTTTTTGTAGCTCCATTTTGTGCAAGCCAAGGAGTCCTCAAGCTTGGGGAGCCTTAGAAGTAGTTGCCTGCCAATTTTCAAATTTTTTAGATCTCGTTTGAGCCCTCAAATAAGCCCTGGAACCTAATTTTTAACTAGGCCGGACACTAGGTCTGGACAGGGCCAAATCTAGTCAAAAACTATAAATAGAGCTAGAGAGCTCATTTTTGAGGCTAGCTTCTTGTAGTTTTGAACTTGTATGAGAGCTTGGTTGTAATAGAAGTGATTCTATTGTCTTACTCTCTTTGTTCTACCGTATGTGCGCGTGTGTGTGTATGTGTGTGCATGTTTGTGTGCTTCTCACTCACACATTTGTGCCTTCACTTGCTCGAGGTCTTCATACCATCCTCATGTCTTCCCGGATTGACATTAAAGGAGGTGCTACTCATCACTGAGATACACCAAAATTTTGGCGCCGTTGCCGGGATATCAACCTGATAGATATGTTCCAGGTTTAGATTTTGTTATGCTAACAGATGTCGGTGAGCCTTCTTGCTACAAAGAGGCTATGCAGACAGAGGATCATGTCAAGTGGGAGCGTGCCATGAAGAGTGAGTTGGATTCTATTCACAAGAATGGTACTTGGGACTTAGTACCTTTGCCAAAGGGCAGAAAAGCTTTACCATGTAAATGGGTATATAAGCTGAAATTCACATCAGATAGTGCTTCTCCAAAATATAAAGCATGACTTGTTGCAAAGGTTTTTAAGCAAAAACATGGTGTTGATTTTGAGGAAATCTTCTCTCCAATGGTCAAGATGACTACTTTGCGCATGTTTCTTGGATTCGTTGCAATGGAGGACTTAGAGCTAGTCCAAATGGATGTGAAAACAGCTTTCTTGCATGGAGATCTTACAAATGAGATCTATATGGAACAACCAGAGGGTTATGTAGTTCCTGGCAAGGAAAGTGTAGTTTGTAAGCTCAAGAAGAGCTTGTATGATCTGTTTATGTGTGTGTATGTGTCTATGGGTGTGTATGTGTCTATGTGTGTGTGTGTGTATGCATGTATGTATGCATATGTGTGTGTATATGTGTGTATGCTTTATGTATGCATATGTGTGTGTATGCATTATGTATGTGTATGTATGCATGTGCATTATGTATGCATATGCATTATGTATGTGTATTTATGCATGTGCATTATGTATGCATATGCATTATGTATGTGTATGTATGCATGTGCATTATGTATGCATATGTGTGTGTATGCATGTAAGTATGTATGTATGTATGCATATGCATATGCATATGTATGCATGTATGTGTATGTGTGTGCATGTCTCTCTATGTGTGTGTCCATGCATATATGTGTGTGTATGTGTGTGTATGTGTGTGTATGTGTGCCTGTATGTGTGTGTATGTGTGTGTATGTGTGTATGTGTGTGTATGTGTGTGTGTATGTGTGTGTATGTGTGTGTATGTGTGTATATGTGTGTATGTGTGTATGTGTATGTATGTGTATGTGTATATGTGTGTGCATGTGTATGCATGATGTATGTGTATGTCTACATGTGCATTATGTATGCATATGTGTGTGTATGTATATATGTGTGTCTGCATGTATATGTGTGTGTGTATGTATGTATATGTGTGTGTATGCAACATTATGTGTATGTGTGTATACGAGTGTGTATTTGTGTGTGTATGTGTGTGTATATGTGTATGTGTGTGCGTGTGTCTATGTGTGTATATGTGTGTGTATGCATATGTGTGTGTGTGTATGTGTCTATGTGTGTATGTGTATGCATGTATGTATGCATGCATGTATGCATATGTGTGTGTATGCTTTATGTATGCATATGTGTGTGTATGCATTATGTATGTGTATGTATGCATGTGCATTATGTATGCATATGCATTATGTATGTGTATGTGTGCATGTGCATTATGTATGCATATGTATTATGTATGTGTATGTATGCATGTGCATTGTGTATGCATATGTGTGTATATGCATGTAAGTATGTATGTATGTATGCATATGCATATGCATATGCATATGTATGCATGTATGTGTATGTGTGTGCATGTCTCTCTATGTGTGTGTGTATGCATATATGTGTGTGTATGTGTGTATGTGTGTGTGTGTGTGTGTATGCATGTGTATATGTGTGTATGTGTGTATGTATGTGTATGTGTATGTGTAATGTGTATATGTGTGTGCATGTGTATGCATTATGTATGTGTATGCATTATGTATGTGTATGCATTATGTATGTGTATGTTTGCATGTGCATTATGTATGCATATGTGTGTGTATGTATATATGTGTGTGCATGTATATGTGTGAGTGTATGTATGTATATGTGTGTGTATGCAACATTATGTGTTTTCTCTCATCTACGATGCACATAGAAAATGAAGAATAATGGAGCAAGTTAGAAGAACGGTACCTGCAAGAAACATTAGCAAAATATGGAACAAAGCTCACACATTTATACACACAGAGATCATGAGCTTACCACTCTTTTGGTTTCTACTTTAAGTTTGCATCCATTCTTTAATCTTCTTACTTTCCACACTTTCCAATTTAACTTTTCTACTTTAATTACACTTAATTTCTACTCCTCTCTTTTCATCTTCACTAATTCTCTCCACTCTTTCTCTTAACCAACTTTTTTTCACTTTAAGTGCATCTTCTATTGAGACCACTCCTTAAATCTCTTTAGTTACACATCTTAAATAAAGCATTCTTTAATCTAGCATTCATACACACCACTAGCTATTTATCCATTTAATTTATCATTTGTAATTTCATTATCCTATTTTTCATAATTAAATAATACTTTTAAATTAAGCTTAGATTAAGGTTTTAGTTAATTAGAACCTTAGTATTTAAATGCACACACATTAGTAAATTAATTAATTAAATCATATTTTAATTTTTAATACATAAATGTTCATTTTAAAGATTAGTTTAATTAAATACTTGTTATTTTAACCCTTAAAATTTAATAAAACCCTTGAAAATCTACTTGAAACCCATCAAAACCCATTAAAACCCTTTGAAAATTAATTGAAAACCTAGTTAAAACTCTATCATTAACCAGGAATTAATGCTCTTAACTAAAATACATATGAATAAATGTAAACCTAGGGTTTTAAACCATAATTCAATACTTATATGGCCTAAACACACATTATTTAAGCAGTTTAGGATAAACCATAGTTTGAACTTTTGTTTTCTTCATCCATTTGATCCTGCAAATACTTAACAAGAGTTTAGTTCCAAGAAAAAACATTGTAATAATGAGAAATTAGAATTAACTAATAATTATTTTTTTATTTTTCCTGATCGTCAACGGAAAGGTTGAAAACTTTCCGACATTCGCCCCGACCAAACCTGCACATCGTCCTCGATGGGCCAAACCTGCAGATCATAGAAGGCAATATCAAATTTTTTGGAAAATTATTCATGACTCAAATGCAAATAGTTTATTAAAAATGCTTCTATCATTAGTACATCTTCTGATAACAAAGAAAACTTATAAAATTATGTAAGCTTAAATTTCAACCTTTTCGTTCAATGCATGAATTGGAAACAGGTTTTAGAAGGAAACTATAGAAGGCATTCAAATAGTGTTCGTACTAACTCTTCTATTAACTCTGTTCATAAGTAAAGCATATGTTAATAGGCCTTCTATCCTCATCTCCTAGCCACTTGCCATTTAAGATACAAAAAACGAATTCCCCTCCAGCATACATCCGCCTTATATAGCCCACTTTTCAATTCAGAAGTGATTTCAAGCCCACAACTGATTCATTGAAACGATTTGATTTTTCATATATATATATATATATATATATATATATATATATATATATTTTTTTTTTTTTTTTTTTTTTTTTTTTTTTCTTTTCATATACGGCAACCATTAATGTACTGCTTTCAATTTTTCTTCGCAACTTTTTTTTATGAAGGGGAAAGGCTTAACCCCTAATCAGAGCAAAGGATCTAGAGGTAAGCTAAAGCAGGAACTAGGATCTCTTTAGCTAAATGGGTCAGTTTTAAGGAAGCTTACCTGTATAAAACAAGTCTACTTCTACTAGGAGTTGCAAGTTAAGGGTTCCGTCAACTATTCATATGACAGCCATAGGTCTCTAATCCCTATCTTCTCTTCAAACACGTTCCTACTTTAGTGTAAATTCTACTTTCATAATTTTAAGAATTTTCTTAACCTATCTGAAGACTGTACATATTCTATCATGAAATGCATGAACTTTCATAATAAAATGAAACATAAATCAGGTTTAGAACTTTTTCACCTGATCTATATTGACTCCATCTTCAGCATCGCCTTGCATCCAAATATCGCTTTGATTGCTTAAATTTTAAACTGCATGTACTATCTTTAATCTCTTGCGCTTCATCTTTATCATAAATCAATCTTTAATTTATTGATTCAAAAAACATCTTCAACTCCTGCTAGCAAGCAACAACATATAAACTCACAAGAAAATTTTAAATAAAATTTTTATTTTCATACATAGAAAAGAAAAAACATATTTAACAAAAAATTTAAACATTATTTTTATTAAAACATTCATTCATCATTTTCTTCATCAGATAATAAATCATAAAATTCTTCATTTCTTTGTTTAAATATTTTAACTCTTTTACCTGCAATTAAATTTTTAAGCGGAGTTCCATCTAACTCTCTTAAGGCATACGTTCCATTTTCATAGATTTTGACCACCACATAAGATCCAAACCATCGCTTTTTTAATTTTTTACGAGCATCATACTGTGTATCGAATGTGCTATCATATATCAATACCCAATCATTAATTTTTATTGGCTTTGGCCTTAACCTATGTGATTTATCAAAATATTTTTTATTTTTAAGTCGAGAATTTTTTAAGTTAGCTACAGCGTCTTCCAATCTCTCATTCCTTTGCTCTAGTTGCTGAATTCTTAGAGCTAACAAGTCTTCAGTAGATAGATTATCTTCCCAAGGAAGTGAAGTCCAAGTAAGAATTTGAGTATTCACTGGAAAAATTGGTTTTTGGCAGTACATGAGTTCTGCCGGCATAAACCCTGTCGTTCTAGTACAGGTCATTCTGTGAGCCCACAAAGCAAATGGCAAAAATTTTGGCCAATTCTTAAGTTCTCCTTTGCAAGCTTTAGAAATCGCCCTTATGATAGGAGAATGCCCTATTTCAATCTTTCCGTTAGCTTCAGGGTTATATGCAGTCGTAAGAGCTAAACGGATTCCATGCCTAGCAAAGAATTCTCTAGCCTCCTGTGCGTCTAATTCGCCCCTATCAGCTACTATTTTTTCAATATACCCAAATCTTGAAATCACATCTTCAAGAAGAAATTTACATACATTGAAAGAAGTTTTTGATCTTAGAGCTCGGCCTTCCACATGATTAGTAAGATCTTCTCGAGCAAGAACTATGTATCTCATCCTATCGATACCTTTGGGCATGGTTACTAAGTCAACTACCCACTTATAGTGTATGCATGGTGGATACGTAGGATGTAGTGGATCCCTATGCTTGACTGATGAATAAACTTGGCATACATCGCAAGATTCCACATAATCCTTTACCTTCACATAGATACCTGGCCACCAGTAACACTCTCTAATTTTTTCATAAGTGGCAACAAAACCTTTATGCCCGGCCCATAAAGTATCATGCATGCTCTTCATGACTTGCATCTAAAGATTCTTAGTACCTAGTACTCTTTGTGGCATTTTGATCTTCCCCCTTGCATGTCTCCAAATTAACCCATCTTTTAAGAAAAAGTTAAATGCTCTTTTTCTAATATTTCTAAATCTATTTGAAGACCATGAAGGTGATCTAACTAAAGTACTAAGATACTTTCCAATCTCTAGCCACTCTCCTTGGTATTCATCTGAATTAAATTTTTCATATACATAAACTTGGGAGTCATAATTTATCGTATTAGTATCTACTTTGGCTTCATCATTCTCATCATACCTAGCTCTTGAGAGCATATCAGCAACAGAGTTAGATTTTCTTGAAATATGGATTAAAACTGGATTTATAAATTTAATATAAGAAATCCAGCGAAGCATTGCAATATCCGGTGAAGAACAGTTTGTGATCATTCCAATTAGCGGTAAACAATCTGTCTCCACAATCACATTTGCTCCTATGAAATATTCTTTATCAGACTTTAGAGCTGTGACTAAACCCCAAAGTTCTCTTTTAATTTGCGGATAATGTCTTTGAGTGTTATGCAAAATTTTCGCTCCAAATCTCACAGCATATCTTCTACCCTCCTCATCGTCCTGACTTATGACCCAGCCTATCCCAATAGGACTAGTGTCAACAGTCAAAATAATAGGCTTATTATTCGTATAATCTACTCGTTTAAGGATTGGAGCTTCTTGTAATAACTTCTTTAATCTACGCATTGCTTGAGTATGTTTTTCTGTCCATAAAAATTTTCTTTTCTTCCTTAATAAATCATAAAGACAGTCAGCTACATGTGCAAAATGTGGTATCCATATAACATAGAAGATACAAGCTCCTAAAAATCGACGAACTTCACTCACATTTTGACATATCTCCAAAATCTTACTAATGGCATCAAGTTTCTGAGGGTATGGCTTTCGTCCATAATAGCCACATAGATGACCTACAATTAGGACCTCATTAACACCAAAAGTAGATTTTTCTATTGATAATGTTAAGCCAACTTGAATAAATCGCTGAAAGATCTTTTGGCAATCAAGGATATGAGCCTTTACAAATTTACGACAACCATCTTCATCCAGAGTGCTATCTTTCTCTTCTTCCAAGCAACCCTTAATGGGAATGTCATCTATAAAGGGCATAGTAATGTGAGTAATAAAATCGTGCAAAACCAAATTCATTGCACTCATCATGTGTGCTACTGAATTGATCGCACCTTGAGGTAACGTACACATCCTAACTAATCCCAAAGGTGTTTTCATGGTAGTAATGTCTCTACTCTCTAATGCCAATTGAAATTGATCATACCCAGAGTAGAGATCACCCATTGAATATATAGAATTGCCTGAAAATGCTTCCGCAAATTCATCCACAATTGGACCTATACCCACATTTCTAATGGTCACTTTATTGACTGGTTGAAGATCTTGGATAAACCGAAGTTTTCCACTCTTCTTGGGCACTGTAAACCAACGGTTTGAATAGGGAGCTGAAGAGGCTTCTAAAACATGCATATGAATCTTTTCTTGAAGTAATCTAATCAGCTCTGGAAGATGAGCTTTAGGTACAGGAATAGGGCGCAAATTCCAAGGAATATGGGGAATAGTGAAAATAATCATCGGTGAAACTATCTTAGGATCTGCACATCCTATCTCTGAAGGCTCTAGAGAAAATGCTCTTCCATGTTGCTCAATAATCTTCAAAAAATACTCTTTTTTTGCTGGAAGAAGGAAACCACTATCATCTAATTTAATTTGATTTAAGGATTCTTTAGTAAATACATGGCCAATATTTGTTGGATTTCTGAGGATTGGCTCATGACTTACATTCTTTATAATATCATTACTGAATTTTGGTAATGGTTGAGCTATGGGTTTAACCTTCTTACTAACAGTTTTATATTTGGTCTCCACTAAGGCATCATACTCATGATTAATACTAGAGGCATATTCCTGAATTAATGCATACATATCAAGTGAAGAGATAAGAATATGGGAATTAGACTTACTTTGATAACAAAAGTTATAATTCTTCTAATGTTGAGAAGCAATGTGTAGTTTCAATAATATGTTCAATACTTTCATCCATTAACAAATCTCCTTTGATTTTCAAATATTTTTCATATTTTTTTATAAGTTTTCTTGGAATTTGTTTAAAATGAGAAATATTTAAAGTAGCAGATGGAAAATAAATAGTCATTTTTTCTAAGTTCTGTACAAGATTTTGCGAGATTTCGAACCAAAGTCCACTGTCATCTCGCTCAATAGTGGCATGTATTCAAAATCCTGATCTAAGTGTCTTAAAGGAGTTTTTCTTAGAGACCTACGATTACGAGGATGGTTTATACAAAGCGTCATGAATTGTACAGATTTACGGCCATCACGAGAACGAATTCTTGCAAAAGCACTTCCATCGTCCAATACTTTTGTCTCCATTCTTTGTTCACAAATGAACAGCTACCCCAAAATAATTGGGTACGAGCAGCCATCATGACCAAAGAAATTATGTTCCTCTTTTACATCTCCAATAGTAATAGGAACATTTGCACAAGCTCCTAGTAAATAGCCAGAAGCATTGTTGGCTGCCTTCATTTTCCATCCGTGGTCCCTATCTATGGGCCATTTTCCTTCGTTATAAATCTCCCTTGACACTACATTGATTTCTGATCCTGAATCGATTAATGCTACTTGCGGTTTATTATTATTACCTATCTTAACCATAGTTTCAGTAGTACCCCTAGCCCAATGTTTCTGAGTATAATGGCTATTTGGGTCATCATTTCCTTTTTCCAAATGTCCAACTACAGGACCCAAATAATTTTTACAATCAGCAGATTCTCGATACTCATATTCATTAATTTGTACAACACTCACTTTCGGTTCATCCTGATCTTTCCTTTCCTCCATTTCAATATCTTCTGTTCTATACTCTATAGGTTCTCTTCGTCTTTTAATGATACTCATGAAATCTTCCTTCACATCTGTTCTTGAAAATGCTAACCATTCCTCTAATGTCATGGTTACCTTTGCCTTCATAATTTTTTCATCCATAACCTTCCGAATGTCGATTTGTTTTTCGATTTGCGAGATCAATCGAAAAGTCGGAGGTTTCTTTTTCGATTTTTCTTCCTTAGTACCTTCTTCACGTATGGGTTGCGTTTCATTAGGTTTATCTTGACTTTTATCTTCACTTGTAGTTTTCTTTTCTAAATTTTCTCCTACTTTCTTTCCTTTACCCTTATTTTGAGGTTTCTTTTCTTGTTCCTGTTGTTTTGGTTCCTGACTAGGCTCCATCATAGGCGGTTCTTTAATTGTATCAGTAGTTTCACCCTCTTTTCTAGCCCTAGTTGTTCGTTTAGACTGTCCCTCTTCATCCCATTTTCTTTTCTCGTCTACATTAATTTCATGAGCATATACTGAGAACATATCTACTGGCTCATTCCAACATATCTTTGATCTAATATCTGAGCTCGTAGCATATAAGTTCTCAACTGATAACTTTCCTCGACTAGCAGTATCATAAACTTGATTCCAGAAATCACAATTAGAATCATCACTATCCAGTCGACAAGCATAAGTATTTTGGCTTGTGGAGGCTTCAAAGAAGGTTTTCATACCCCCTTTTCCATAGTTTGATGCCAAAGGCTTTTTTGTTACATAGTCACAGATCTTTCGATCTACTTCTGTGACCCAACTCTTATCCTTGGCCTCTTTGCATAAGTTGCATGTCCAGTGTGGATGCTCCAAATCATCACACCAGAGACATCTACGTGCTTGGTTAAATAGTCTTCTAACTGGCACCTGATTCCTATGATTTTGTTCTAATTCTTTTGGTTTCTCCTGATCTCTCAATTTAAGCTCTTGCATACTCTTTATAGTAGCTATTTCAGTCGCCAAAGTCTCCACATATTTGACAAGTGATTCTACTGATGTTTTTAACATTATAATTTCTGAATCATTTTTTCTAGGGTTATGAGAAGTGGGGTCATTATCTATCTTTCCTGGCACATCTCTTTCATATATTCTTGGAGTTTGCATCTGATTTCGCTCCTGCCTTTGGGCTAACCTATGGAGAGCTGCTCGAATGTTATCCCAATTTCCAGTAAGCCCACTCGCAGTCGCTCCATCCTTAAGCATTGGTTCTAGCTCTCGTCTAAGAGATGGATCTAGCATATTTAGGAAATTTCGTAATTTATCCGGTTCTAGAGCTGTTCGGTCTGCTTGAGGCATTTGGTTAAATTTGATATCAAACTCAGTTAACCCCTGAGTAATATGTTGGTCTAATTTCGTTGTTCCTACCCATCGCATGAATGTGGCTCTATTATTCTTACTGTAATCTTCATGTGAAAATTCAGTAAGAAGCCGAGTCTTGAAATCCGCCCAAGTCATGTTTGGTTGAACTACTCTCAATTGGATTGTCTCTCTAGTGAAACCATGAGCAATTCGTATAAATGTATCTTTTTTATTATCTTCAGGTAACCCATATTGTTCTGTCAATTGTTCATAATATTTAAGATAAGCTGTTACATTTATTCCAGTAAATTCCCCCTTATCCGTTTTAATTGCATCTATGATCTTCCAAATGCGCTGCTCTTCAAAGTGATCAGCCATAGTAGATAAGTCTAACTTTACAGATAAATATGAAATATAAGTATATAACTCTCGTAATAGTACGTCTATTTCTTGATCCTGATACGACTCCGTGGTAAAAGAAACACAAATATAGAAAATATTCCTACTCCTTTGCCAACAAAAATAAAGAAAATTTTCCTACTGCTTTGCAAAAGAAAATTTTCCTACTATTTTGCAAACAAAAAGAAACTTTCTCTATGCTTTGGCAATAAAGAAACTTTTTCTACAATTTTGTAAATAGAAATAACGAATCTTTTCCTACTACTTTAGAAATAAAAATAAAGAAAACCTTTCCTACTATTTTGCAATAGAAAAAATAAAGAAGAATTTCCTATTGCTTTGCAAACAAAACAAAATTTTTCTTAAAATTTTGCAATAAAGAAACTTTTCCTATTACTTTGTAAATAGAAATAAAGCAAGCTTTCCTATTATTTTGCACTAAAAGTATAACAACTATTCCTACTTTTTGGCAAACAGAAATAAAGAAAATATACCTGATCAACCTTTGATGAAGAGGCTCTTTATGAATGTGATCTGTGCAAAATTTTTACATGCATATGCAATCGTCTTTCACAAAAGTTGATGGATAAAGGTGATGTGACGAGGAACACTCAGCTGCAGCTACAAAGGATGTCGACGCTTCTCCTTCAATCGCCAAATTGCCTATATATGCATATGCAAAACAGAAAGTAAATATACCTTTATACCTACGGTGTCATGCCGACCTTTCACGTCAGGTTCACCAAATTGTCGGGAAGTTGCGGACATAAGGCTGGTGGATCAGTCAGCCACTAAATCCCTCGGCACACGTAGGGTGTATGAGACAATCATAGGTGTTTTAGGTATATTTTTCTTTAGTCTAAGGTAAAAGAAATTCCAAATTACTCTTAAATCTAGGAAATATGGATAAGGTAATTGTAACACTTTAAACGTCTAAGAACCGTAAGGCTGGGCTGCTCTATATCTATCAATAGCTTCTTGAGGTATAGGTAGTATCAAAGTTTCCTCAGTTAATTTTTCTTTTATAATTTCGTCTTCTTGGATTTCTAAATGATTAGGTTGTGTACGCCTAATTAAGGGTGGTGGAAATGAATCTATGTTATCTTGGGGGTCATTGGATGCAATTGAAAATAATGCTATAAATCTATTAAGACAATAATCGTGAGATACTGATATTAACGAGTCGTGTGTAATAATATCCTTAACTACTTCTACTTCAACTTCTACTTCTAAAGGTGCGTTATTTTCAAATTGAATTGGATTTTCAGATGACATGGACAAGAAAGATAATGCAAATTGAAATTGAATTAATGCTAATGACAATAATGGATGATTACAATGCTATAAAGCAATCATATAATTTATCTATAAGATTGCTAACAACTAGTGAATCCTATACAAAAGCTTAATCAAGGATAATTTCTATGGATTTATATCAGATTGTCGGTTGATTTGTTGAAATCTCCTCTTTTGTCACGATGCTCTTTGATACTTTTGCTTTCAATGTCTGCAAGAAACATTAGCCAATATAAGTAAGGTTATAAGAAATCCTTTACTTTCAAGACACGTACATATAACATTATCATATCGTTTTATGCATACTTGAAAACATTTATATGCACTTTAAACATACATTCACACACATGCCCCCACATTGAATACCAAAAAATTCACGGGATAGTAACAAATCGCATGCAATATAACGAAAATGAAGTTGTGTGAAAAAAAATCGTGGCGTGGATGTGAAGATTTCTATAGATAAATCATGAAAATATCTCTCCTCTCTGTCACACACAGAAAACACATGTCAATCGCGTCTGTAATCAAGAGGCAGCTCAAGTTCATGGTTTTGATGAGTAAAAGATGAAAAACTAATACACATGTATGCACATGAAGGGCGCTCAGTCCTTTCAAGCTACAAACCTACCTTATTCTACGCACATAAAACAGTTAATTCAAAACCAGAAACAAGCAGAATATGCGCACATACGACACACACACATGGATTCCTATTTCAGTCCCCAGATGCCCAATATTTTTACAATGACAACTGCTAAATACCTAATGCATGCAGCTTGTCTGACAATGTGATGTTACAACTGTTTATGATGGTAATAAATCAAAGCTTTTCATGATACACCAATCCGATCTAAAATAGGTATGTGTGCTTCAAAATTCACAAAGCGATTAAACACAAGGTATTGTCACGTTCAAGGATCCATCTACTCAGATATCGTGTACAACCGCACTGCAAGTGCCAACCCCAATATAGCAAGAGGTACCAAAAACTGTAGGATTTTGATAAAAGATTCAGTGCTATTATCAGGGTTATAGGAAGCCTGTTTGGGTGGCATGTATTTTTGCTTCTCAGGAATTGTAGACGGATCAATATCACCAACATAGTACTCCTCCATCATACCCTTTGCACTCGAACTGTGCCCCATGTCTTCAAAATCGTTATTGGCATCCTTGCCCGTAGCTGATAGAAGTACTTCGTCTCCTCCAGGGTGATCATCTAAAAAATTTTGTCACGTCATAAGCCTTGCCAGATCAGAGGCACGGACAATAAGAGCAAAGTAACTCTCACATGCACATGAAAGCTCACACAAGGGCACAAGCAGATCGTTCGCACGAAACACACTTGAGGTGCAGAGAGCATATAATTATATAGCGACCACAAATTTGTATACTGCAGAGGGAGTGAGCCCTAACTTCCCTAAAATCCTGTCCACTGTATGAGTAATGAACTGGCTGCTCGCTGCATGACAATCATGCTCCTCACATGACATCTCTATCATTCTACATCCCTTACGTGCGAAAATGCTGAGAAACGTATTGCAGCTAATTTCATGGTCTCCGCTACCTATACGGACTCTCTCATATACAAATGGTAGACCATTCTAGCTTCTGTCACCACTTTGAGGTCCAAACATTGGATCAGTACACAGTATATCAAAATCTGCAGGAAGTACAACTGCAGCCGTCAAGCCATCAGCAGGCAAATCTCTCTCTTCCAGCCAGCTCTAACCGCGTTGTGGTCAAGAATTGACACTCAAGCTTGAGAACCATTTCGGGAAATCAAATCAATTTGAATGAAAAGACGATAAATTGACTAAAACCATGGTGATCTCTATCCTTTCATCCCTCATTTAAAATATGATGAGATAAAACATCTTATGTAGTTATATGTGTATGTGTACATGTTCATATTTCTCATAATAAGGACTCCATTTGGAGGTAAAAATTAAACGTTTTCTTTGTTAAGAGTCAAAATACGAAGATTATGTCTGACATCATAGAGACCACCAGTTTCGTTATTCAAAATATAATCAAATTTATCTGTGGGCAAGAGTGTTCTTTATGCATGAGTGTCTTTGCATGCATATATAAGTGTACATATATGTTTGTATATAATAAATATGCAAGTACCTGTGTGCACATAAGCATATTCATTAGTTGTACATACACCTTTTTACTATATCATTTAAAAATAATTACGAATATGGAAGGAGCTACGTGGAACTTTTGAGGTAAGCGGCAGAGCTCTTCAGGGATTCAAGTAAGAAAGTCTGGGGATTCTCTTTTTTTTTGTTCGCCACAAGGAGGCAGCAGATTTTGGGCCTAGACAGAGGGGCTTTTCAACACACAGTAGCAGGAAAGCGTTTGTGGATTTAATTGTGCAGTTGTAGTATTAAAAAAGGCGATTATGTTCTACTGTGGATGGATGCTTTGCTGCATATGGGATTTTTGTTTTACGAGGGCGGTCTCAAACTGCTGCAAGAGGAGAGCATTAGGGAAAACGACAACAGAAGATTCATTTCATAATTTTCTCTTTTGAGCAGGAGAACGGCTCTGTGTTCAAGGAGGTAACATGGAAATAGACATGAAGCCATGGCTGCGAGGATAGCTCAATTGGGGGAGTTCGGCAGCTTGAGTTGAAGATTCTCTGAACTTTACTTGGAGACTGAAAGTGTTACTGCTCCTGAGTCGTTGCGTGTATTGATGATGCTGTTCAATGTAGCTCACTACATTTACATAAATAAAAGGGAAGAATATATGCCTCACCACGGTGATTAAGTGAAGTTTGAAGAGTTGCAGTTTCGTACCAGCTTAAGAAGATGAAAAAGGACGCAACTGTTCATGGAGGAAAAAAGAGTATCGCTGGAGGAAATAAGGGAACTTCCCATCTTCACATGATCTGATGAGAATGAATAGCGAAACAAGAAGAAATGGAAGAGGCACCTCTAAAACCAACCTGAGACACTTCAAGTATCTCTACGAATGCATATCAAATAACGTTTCCTGCTTTGAGTACTAATGTTGAATGGTTTCCAACAGTTGACGAATGTGAACATTTCAAGGTAATTCTAGTAGTGATTCATTTTATGGCTGGAGCAGGTTTTAAAAATAAAGGAGACCGTTTTGCTCTGTTAAATGCATAGAGTTGTGTTGTATAGTTACAACTTTGCTTATTATCACAGAACGTTTGTACATACAATTAGCGTTGATGATTATATACGACCTGTTTTCTTTTAAAAAAAAAAAAAAAAAAAGTACATGTGTAATCCATAAGGACAGAAGGGGAATCCGTATTCGGTACTGCACAAAGCATTCAGGTTTGGCTCATGAATCTGGTAAAGCTTGTTGATTACTAGACTGCGAGTTTCATTTCCAACGCTAGAACCAGCAGAGATGTGACGAGGTATTCTTGAATTTTTTTGGAGTGAAATCAGAAGCATCACAGTTACAATGTCTTCTTTGCTGATTTACATGTTCTCATGATAAGACTGGATATTTATGCATTGCTCCGACCACATGATGAATGGTTTCAATTTATGAGGTATCAGCTTGTTTAGCTCATTGGAAATATATATTAAAGTGTAGTTTTTCCTTTACAGGTCTTTTGTATGGGGTTTTCGAAAGAATCATGAGTTGCAACTTTGTTTATATGATCAGTTCTCTATGAGGATAGATCTAGTCATAATTATAGCGCATTTATGATGTATATGACCAAAAAAAAACAAATCCTAGACATTGCTTCGTAAGAAATACGGGATACATGCTTGATGTACACAGACATGCAAATAAGGCATACATGATTGTGCTATGGTTGATTAGCGTGTTGTTTATATTAGTCATACTCTCCTGAACTTATGTTGGATTACGTGTTCTTTCAACTGCTTTATGTTTAATATGCACAGATTAATATGAACGTGATGTGTTGAAGATTAATATGCACAGATCAACAATCTAACACACATCCTTGAATAATGAAACCTATTCAAACGAAATGTGTGATGGTTAATATGAATTAAATTAGACGACTTTGCTACCATACCTTGTAGGTAAATAGAAGTCATAAATCTGATTCTATACATATGAAATGAAAGAAGACTTATATGACTTCGATAATGAAGCGTTTATATGTGTGATACTTTGTTGAAGCTTTATTAGTTTCTGCATGAAGCATATGAAGCAAAGGTTTTCTACGTTTGTGGTGTATTGGAGATGTGGTTAAATATTAAAGAAAATTAGGAAATTGATTTTTGATTGCGAGCCTGAAGGAATTATCAGCTGATTACTTTCCTCATGTGTCATTTACATTTGTGCTAGTTAGTTAAAAGAAAGGAGCTAAAAGTTTCCTTTCCCTTCTCCTTGTCATGAACCCCGCGACATACCTGGTGAACCCGACGTGAAAGGAGGGGGTGAGTGAGTTATAGAGCCACAAAGATTAGCATAATCAAAATGGAAGAAATCCTAGCTCAATTCCTACGATTTCAAGAAGAAGATAGGCGTCAAAAAGGCATCCAATCACTTCATGAACGTCTAGTCAATCGATGTGGCTTTTTCAATGGAAAGAATGTCTCAAAGTTCTGTAAAGAATATGAACTCGAGGCCAAATATCTAGGTGTCGGATTAAGTCCGATGATGGAAAAAGAACTATGCGAAAACTTTATATATGTGTCGGATTACGACGTGCGAGACCAAATAATGCAAATAAATCAAACGACATGGTCTCGATACAAAGCGACACTCCTTAGGCAGTTTATACTAGAAGACCTTGATAAAGTAACTCGTAGATCTTTCCTGAGGTGGGTTCATATACCCAAAGACCAGCCGATTCTCGAGATCAAAGAAGAGTTTGAGCGACAATATGATGATCTTTCTGAGCACGATAAGAGGTGCATAAGTCATGAAAGGGTGTTGTTGTTTCTTCGAACAATCGACGTTAAAGCCAGAGAGGAGTTAATTCCACTTCTACAAGATACAGACTCCGACTCAGGGCTCACAGAGGATTGGACGCTTGTCCATGAAGCTGTGATGAGATATGTGAAGAAACAACAAACAATAGAAAAATTTTTAAACGATTGGCAAGCTGACATTTATGCAAATGAAGAAGATACACAAATTCCATGCATTTTAGAGACTAAAAATAATTTGCAAATCTATAGAGTAATAGAAAACCCAGTTGGACATAAAGAATATATGCATGGAATACACGTACATGCTTATGAAGGGGATCACTATAAAGAACCTATAAACATAAGTGATGCAATCTCTGAGGATTCAAGGTACCAAGAGCCTATAGATACTTTGATTACATCTACAAATACTGTATATGCAAAAACACCCATGATGGGAGGAGCAAAGGAATATACGGAAGCTAAACAAAACAAAATCAAACCAATATCAAACATAGAACAAAACAAAAATAAACAAAACGTACCAAGAAAACAATGTGAGGCTTCCTATAATCTGATAGACTCCTCACTTCTAAGGGATGATAATCAAACAAACAAAGAGGCAAGATATGATAATAACCAAGATTTAAAGATATCTACCGGAAGTCAAGGTAATCAGAAAGAGATTGCAAATGAAATAACTCAAAATAATCCAGTGAATCCATGTGATGATCAAGCACAAGATGGTTCCTTAAAAGACGAAATCAAGCAATACTTGAACTATTTGATACCATCTAAGAGTGAAACATCTCTTGAAGCATATGATTCAAATATGAATCATGACCAAATGACTAATTTGTATGAAGAGAATGCAAGGGAGCATGATGCTAATCAGAAGGACATGCAAATTATGAGTCCTCTAAAGAATGGTATGTATGCCGATGGTGAAAAGCATGATGCTAAGCCTACTGATTGTTTAGATCAAGATCAAGAATGTGAAAAACTCTTGAGTGATACCACATTAAATGAGTCGTTAGAGGTACAAGAGAGTGATCTGAATTATAGGTGTAAGAATGAGTTGTTGATTGAGCTTCAATATAATGATATGTATGTGAACGATATTGTACTCCATGAAGAAGGACATATGAATGATCATGAGCGCGATGAGGATACTCCACTGATTACTCCTCTTTACATTGATATGTATGTTAAGAATGATCATGTTGAGTTGAGTTCATATATCAAAGAAATCAAGCATGAAGTGGAAGATACAACGTTTAATGAGATGTATGATAAATATGATGTGTGCATAGCATCAAAAGATATTGAATGTGAAACCGTTGAGTCAAATATTTGCATTGATGAAGCTAGATATAAATGTTATCAGATGGATGAAGTTTCAATTGACTCAAGCATCTATGATGAGATATTCAGGTATGAAGTATTTGAGCAAGATTCAATGATAAAAGAAATGTATGAGGAGTGTGGCAAAAACACATCCTCTAAAGATAATAAACAAGAAATAATTGAGATAGATAAAGAATCTGATGATGGCATCTTGAATAGGAAAGCTGATTTGACATCAAATTACATGTATATCTTTGAAAAGGATCAGGAGAATATAGATGAATGTAGATTTTCCAATGAATCTTACTTGGAGAAGCAAGAATTTAGTGATTTAGATGATCAAGATTTTCTTGATTGTGATGATATTGAGTTTCTTCATGATAATGGGCAAATGAATCTGGAAAAAGAAGAAGATGAGGAGTTCTTGGAGAGATTAGAGATAGAAGCAGATTCTATAATTGGTGGCACTCAAGTAAAAAAAAATCATGACAGTCTGAGTGATAAGTATGAGTATAAACTGCATTTAGAGTATGATGAACATCACCATTTAGAGTGTAAATCTTATGAATGTATTCAAACCCTTAATGGCAATGAAGAAGAAAGATTGGATAATCATAATGGAAATGATGAAATCCTTTTAAATTATTTCATTCCTAAAATGGATCAAAACATATGCATGATGGATTTGTTTGATGATGTTTTAAACACTCCAAATTTCAAAAATCTATATACATATGCTCATTTATCATGTGCATCTTCATATGATGCATTGGAGGGAGTTGTGAATAAAGGCAACTATGCTCAAATGATTGAATCATGGATTTTTGAATTTTTCAAGAGTTGTGTATGCCAAACATGCCACCAAGAGATGGACAAGAAGGTGAAGTGGCTTGTACACATATCTAACTTGTTTAAGAATGCTACCTTGATTGATGCAGTTCAGAGATGGCTTCTTTTCAAGCACAGTTTCTTTGGTGAGTATGTTTTAAAGAAGGTGAGATTGAAGGAAGAATCTTTTTCAATAAAATTCCATAAAGCTTAAAGGAATGTTTTTGTAAATAGGAATGTATATATCTTATGTTTTTGCTTTGATTTGAAGAAAGACACAGGAATCAAATCAATACATTGAAGATAGCGACTCAGAATGAAACAAGAAGAGGAGATTGGATGCGATAAGCTCAAGCGGCTTCTGACTTCATACTGGTGAGATGTTATCACTTCAGTTTTTTCTTCTCTCTTGTATATGTGTATATAAAAAGACTGCATGATTAAGCATATAATGCATATAGAAACGTATAAATAAGAAAATTAAGTAGACCAAAGATCTCGTACCACTAATAAGATTACATGTAATGTATAAGGACCAGGATTATATGAGTAAGGTTAGAAGATGGACTAGAACTTTCGAGAGCAAGACCTAGGAAGGTGAAGGGAAGACCTAGACTAAGTATCTGTATATAGTAGTGTTTACAAACACTTGATGAGTGAGACACTTCGACTTCTACTCTTGATCTCTCATCTGACCTAATCTTCAGACAGATTATATCTTGAGAAAAGAATTCTTATACCAGCCAGCTATCTATATGTATGTGTAGTTGGGTGCTGCGATGAGCTAGTAGGCGGGTGGAACTACCTTGGTCGGGTGATCAGGGCCACGAGCTGACGCTAGTTGTGTCGTATGGCCTAACCTACATGTTGTTACGCGCTCATACGGGTTGATAGGCGGGTGGAGTCACTCTGACCGGGTGGTCAGAGCCACGAGCTGACGTTGATTTCGTATGAGGCTGACATTGTGAATCGTGCGCTATGTCGGGTCGGTAGATGGGTGGGCTAAACCTGGCCGGGTGGTCAGGTCCACGAGTCGCATCCGATTTCGACATAGGCCGAAAAGTGTGGAAAAATAAATAAATAAAAATAAAAGCAAAGATATAAAGGTTGAGCTGGGATAAAGAATTAAAATAAAGAAAAACAGAATAAAAATATGAGAAAAATAAGAAAAGGGTCTGAAGGGGCTTCAGATGATAGAAGATCAATAGGGAAACCAGAAGCGAGTTTCATAAATCGTGTTAGTGAAGACTGGTATATGCAAATGCTTCGGATAGGCTACTAGATCTGATCGGGTCAAGTTAACGAGAGAGCTAAGAAGTTTTCGATTTACTCATATGATTTCTAGTCTAAGTGCATTAATGTATTCTGATATGTTGTATGAGATGCTTTTGTCTACTTTCTTCTCTTAATTTATGGCAAGACTAATGCATTTTCAGGTTTCATGCATCAAGTTAAAATTTTCTTTAAGTTCTGTTTATATGCTATGACTACTTGATCCTTGCTTGTGTTTGATGTTATGTATGCAGGTTGGTGCATCCAGAGGATGCACAGGTTCAGAGGGGGTGGATGTGGTCAAGAATTGACACTCAAGCTTGAGAACCATTTCGGGAAATCAAATCAATTTGAATGAAAAGACGATAAATTGACTAAAACCATGGTGATCTCTATCCTTTCATCCCTCATTTAAAATATGATGAGATATAACATCTTATGTAGTTATATGTGTATGTGTACATGTTCATATTTCTCATAATAAGGACTCCATTTGGAGGTAAAAATTAAACGTTTTCTTTGTTAAGAGTCAAAATACGAAGATTATGTCTGACATCATAGAGACCACCAGTTTCGTTATTCAAAATATAATCAAATTTATCTGTGGGCAAGAGTGTTCTTTATGCATGAGTGTCTTTGCATGCATATATAAGTGTACATATATGTTTGTATATAATAAATATGCAAGTACCTGTGTGCACATAAGCATATTCATTAGTTGTACATACACCTTTTTACTATATCATTTAAAAATAATTACGAATATGGAAGGAGCTACGTGGAACTTTTGAGGTAAGCGGCAGAGCTCTTCAGGGATTCACGTAAGAAAGTTTGGGGATTCTCTTTTTTTTTGTTCGCCACAAGGAGGCAGCAGATTTTGGGCCTAGACAGAGGGGCTTTTCAACACACAGTAGCAGGAAAGCGTTTGTGGATTTAATTGTGCAGTTGTAGTATTAAAAAAGGCGATTATGTTCTACTGTGGATGGATGCTTTGCTGCATATGGGATTTTTGTTTTACGAGGGCGGTCTCAAACTGCTGCAAGAGGAGAGCATTAGGGAAAACGACAACAGAAGATTCATTTCATAATTTTCTCTTCTGAGCAGGAGAACGGCTCTGTGTTCAAGGAGGTAACATGGAAATAGACATGAAGCCATGGCTGCGAGGATAGCTCAATTGGGGGAGTTCGGCAGCTTGAGTTGAAGATTCTCTGAACTTTACTTGGAGACTGAAAGTGTTACTGCTCCTGAGTCGTTGCGTGTATTGATGATGCTGTTCAATGTAGCTCGCTACATTTACATAAATAAAAGGGAAGAATATATGCCTCACCACGGTGATTAAGTGAAGTTTGAAGAGTTGCAGTTTCGTACCAGCTTAAGAAGATGAAAAAGGACGCAACTGTTCATGGAGGAAAAAAGAGTATCGCTGGAGGAAATAAGGGAACTTCCCATCTTCACATGATCTGATGAGAATGAATAGCGAAACAAGAAGAAATGGAAGAGGCACCTCTAAAACCAACCTGAGACACTTCAAGTATCTCTACGAATGCATATCAAATAACGTTTCCTGCTTTGAGTACTAATGTTGAATGGTTTCCAACAGTTGACGAATGTGAACATTTCAAGGTAATTCTAGTAGTGATTCATTTTATGGCTGGAGCAGGTTTTAAAAATAAAGGAGACCGTTTTGCTCTGTTAAATGCATAGAGTTGTGTTGTATAGTTACAACTTTGCTTATTATCACAGAACGTTTGTACATACAATTAGCGTTGATGATTATATACGACCTGTTTTCTTTAAAAAAAAAAAAAAAAAAAAAAAAAGTACATGTGTAATCCATAAGGACAGAAGGGGAATCCGTATTCGGTACTGCACAAAGCATTCAGGTTTGGCTCATGAATCTGGTAAAGCTTGTTGATTACTAGACTGCGAGTTTCATTTCCAACGCTAGAACCAGCAGAGATGTGACGAGGTATTCTTGAATTTTTTTGGAGTGAAATCAGAAGCATCACAGTTACAATGTCTTCTTTGCTGATTTACATGTTCTCATGATAAGACTGGATATTTATGCATTGCTCCGACCACGTGATGAATGGTTTCAATTTATGAGGTATCAGCTTGTTTAGCTCATTGGAAATATATATTAAAGTGTAGTTTTTCCTTTACAGGTCTTTTGTATGGGGTTTTCGAAAGAATCATGAGTTGCAGCTTTGTTTATATGATCAGTTCTCTATGAGGATAGATCTAGTCATAATTATAGCGCATTTATGATGTATATGACCAAAAAAAAACAAATCCTAGACATTGCTTCGTAAGACATACGGGATACATGCTTGATGTACACAGACATGCAAATAAGGCATACATGATTGTGCTATGGTTGATTAGCGTGTTGTTTATATTAGTCATACTCTCCTGAACTTATGTTGGATTACGTGTTCTTTCAACTGCTTTATGTTTAATATGCACAGATTAATATGAACGTGATGTGTTGAAGATTAATATGCACAGATCAACAATCTAACACACATCCTTGAATAATGAAACCTATTCAAACGAAATGTGTGATGGTAAATATGAATTAAATTAGACGACTTTGCTACCATACCTTGTAGGTAAATAGAAGTCATAAATCTGATTCTATACATATGAAATGAAAGAAGACTTATATGACTTCGATAATGAAGCGTTTATATGTGTGATACTTTGTTGAAGCTTTATTAGTTTCTGCATGAAGCATATGAAGCAAAGGTTTTCTACGTTTGTGGTGTATTGGAGATGTGGTTAAATATTAAAGAAAATTAGGAAATTGATTTTTGATTGTGAGCCTAAAGGAATTATCAGCTGATTACTTTCCTCATGTGTCATTTACATTTGTGCTAGTTAGTTAAAAGAAAGGAGCTAAAAGTTTCCTTTCCCTTCTCCTTGTCATGAACCCCGCGACAGCGTGTCAACCCCTCTCTCCAGCTTGCGCATCTCCACCGACCTTTTCCATCTCTACCTCTCTCGAGACAGCAGACGGCTTAGTCCACGCGCGCTTCTCTCTATGGTGACAGTCAATGATGATGAAGCTCCATCTTTTCCTCTGTACGCAAACGACATCAACCAGTCTTTCTCTCTTTGACACACTACTACATCCCTCTCTCTCTTTGCACGATCCCTCTCTCTCTCTCAAACTTTGATATAAGCTTCAATGCTAGATCACACTATGCTGGCATGGAGGAGGTAGAGGTATACAACAGAGGTTCGCAACAATTTCTCTCTACAGGGCTTCAATGATTGATCTCATGCAGCAGTTTATAGATGACTATGGCACAGATCCGTAGCTCAATTCACATTCTCTCATCTACGATTCACATAGAAAATGAAGAATAATGGAGCAAGAAAGAAGAACGGTACCTGCAAGAAACATTAGCAAAATATGGAGCAAAGCTCACACATTTATACACACAGAGATCATGAGCTTACCACTCTTTTGGTTTCTACTTTGAGTTTGCATCCATTCTTTAATCTTCTTACTTTCACCACACTTTCCAGTTTAACTTTTCTACTTTAACTACACTTAATTTCTACTCCTCTCTTTTCATCTTCACTAATTCTCTCCACTCTTTCTCTTAACCAACTTTTTTTCACTTTAAGTGCATCTTCTATTGAGACCACTCCTTAAATCTCTTTAGTTACACATCTTAAATAAAGCATTCTTTAATCTAGCATTCATACACACCACTAGCTATTTATCCATTTAATTTATCATTTGTAATTTCATTATCCTATTTTTCATAATTAAATAATACTTTTAAATTAAGCTTAGATTAAGGTTTTAGTTAATTAGAACCTTAGTATTTAAATGCACACACATTAGTAAATTAATTAATTAAATCATATTTTAATTTTTAATACATAAATGTTCATTTTAAAGATTAATTTAATTAAATACTTGTTATTTTAACCCTTAAAATTTAATAAAACCCTTGAAAATCTACTTGAAACCCATCAAAACCCATTAAGACCCTTTGAAAATTAATTGAAAACCTAGTTAAAACTCTATCATTAACCAGGAATTAATGCTCTTAACTAAAATACATATGAATAAATCTAAACCTAGGGTTTTAAACCATAACTCAATACTTCTATGGCCTAAACACACATTATTTAAGCAGTTTAGGGTAAACCATAGTTTGAACTTTTGTTTTCTTCATCCATTTGATCCTGCAAATAGTTAACAAGAGTTTAGTTCCAAGAAAAAACATTTTAATAATGAGAAATTAGAATTAACCAATAATCATTTTTTTATTTTTCTTGATCGTCAATGGAAAGGTTGAAAACTTTCCGACACCGTGATTGTCCACTTCCTACCCCTACACAACCCCAACTAGTGACAATTCAGGGCTTTTGTCAAGGTTGTGGGAAAGAGCATCTCTTACGAGATTGCCCGAAGAACCCCAATAACCTACCAAAAATCACTCCTATCAACATCATTGGGTTAGTGGTAGACTCTACGGGAAGTATAACGTCCACAGCCCCCGTGCATGTGGTCACTAGAGCTCAAGCCTTGCAGCAAACCCAAGGAGTAGGACAGGAAAAGATTTCTGAGGTTAGTGAGACAGAGAGCCTAACCAAGAAGAGGACAAGAGCTTGGAGAGATAGCCGGGAGAGAATGAAAAGACAATGGTCACAGAAAATGAGCAAACTTGAAGAAAGCTTGAGAGAAACCAAAGCAAAGATAAGTGAACTCGCATCTCAAAACCACTCTCACACTACCCCACCACCACCCTTTCCACCTCCCTCCAACCCATCACCTTCCATCCTCCAACTTTCTAATCCACCATACATCACCCACCCACCACCCAGAGTAGGATCAGTCCTAGCCGATCCTACTCCTGAGGATCTAGACATGATGCTTAAAGCATATCAGGCCAGAATCCAGGAAGGTCCAAACGTGACAGATCATGACAAATGTTACCCTAGGGCCGATCTAGAGATAGAGCGAACAAAGCTTTGTGCTAAGATGGTTGAATTGGCGCAAGCCATGTTTGAAGCCAGTCGCTTGTTCAATGGCTCTAGCTCCACTAGAACACCATTGCATTTTGATGGTCTGTTGGATAGATTGGAGAGGTTACTTACAAAGTCTGGAAAAGGAGCCACCACCCAGGCTAAGGAGAGGGCAAGTGATAGAATAAGCATTCCCCCCCAGGAAGCTTATGTGCCTTACTCCACTGAACCCGACACCTCTTCTTCTATGAATAGGTAGAGTTCCTGAGAGAAATTCAAGAAGAGAAATGGGAAAAGGAAAGTGAAGTCCCTCCTCCCATTGAACTTGTGGATGATGCACATGATCAATTCCCACAAGACATCCCTTCTATTTATGAAGAGCAAGAGAGCACCCAATCTAAAGAGAGATTAGACTTCGAGTCTAATTCCTTACAGGAACTACCCCATTTCACAGGCCCATGGGAAACCAAGTCAACTTGCATGACAGCACCCACGGTCATGACAAGAAACGAAGATTCGATCATACCTAGGAATACTGAGGTAGTAAAGAACACTAAAGTGCAGTGCAATCTCACTTTAGAAGAGCTACTCAAAGTCAAGCCAGAAGTGTGGAAACACGTAGCCAAACAAGTGCCACACATAGCAAAATTGCGTTCGTAGGTAGGATCACATATAACAGTGTCAGAAATACCATTGGATAAGATAGGAGATATGAGTGAAGGAGAAGAAGGAAATACCTATCTCCCAGTTACCCATCAGGAATACACAGCCAAAGAAATTTTGGACTCGGGTGGAGGAGTTGCAATTGCTACCACTTCCCTATGGAAGCGTTGGGGCAAGCTAGCACTCAGGCCGACGAGGATGAAACTGTAGAGGGCCGATGGTCATATTGAGAGGCCCTTAGGATTGCTAGAAGGAATAACTCTCACTACATGTGGTGTTGAGTTCGAGCACACCTTTGCTATATGCGACTTTAGCAAAAACCAAGCCTACGAGATGATTTTGGGGAGACCATTTATGCGGCAGTTGCAAGTGGTACAGGATTGGGGAACCAATTCTTTGTACTTGCAACACTTAGGTGCTACAACCAAAGTCAATCTCAAGGATTACTCTCATAGAGATGTACCCCCCATTCAATGGAATCCCATCCATAGAGCCAAAGATGATACTGAGTCAGTGCATTCCATAGGATCAGGATCCTCATGGATGCATGAAGACACTCACTTATGGATGTGTAAGGTAGCAGTAGAAGAAGAGAAGAGAGAGAAATCCAGAGAGGTAGGTGCAAAAGAAACCCATAGATCAATTCAAGACCCAGCCTATGCACCTGTAGTTTTTCCTGACAAAGAATTTGAGCCTCACGGCTGGGCTGAAATTTTAGCAACAATGGATGTAGCCATCAATGAAGAACAATGGACACCCACTGTGATGAGGATGGCTATCACATTTCAGTCTTTTCAATAGAACCAATCATGGGAGATGCAGTTTTAGAAGAATGCGAACCTAGCCCTGATGCATTTGAGGATGCAAGTGACTCCGACTTAGAGTCAATCATTATGGACCCACCTTTTGCATCAGATAAAGAATACTTCTATGAAGTAGAAGTTCACCCTCACAGACATGAAGAGATCATTAATGATATGAGATTAACCACACAAGTGGCCACTAAGAGTGAAGAAAAGAAAAGGAAGAAGAGAGAAGTCATACCAATAGAGGAAGAGTCCTTGTTTGAGGTCCCTGAAAACTTTAAAAAATACGAGATAGACGATAGGAGAGTCATGATAAGAATGCGTAAACGCGAGGCACAATCAAGAGAGGCCTATGATAGCAAGGAAACTACCAAGAGAATAGTGGTAGCCTTAGAAGAGGGAGAAGAAAGATGCACCTACATAGGGCATGACCTCTCGGAAGAAGAAGAGCAAGAGTTGATAGCGTTGCTAAGGGAATATAGAGACATTTTTGCTTGGAGTTACAAGGAACTGAAGGGTGTAGACCCCGACATATGCTCACACACGATCCCCATGACCTCAGATGCCAGACCCTCTAAACAAAAGACCTACACATACAATGACAACTATGCTGCCAAGATCAAAGAGGAGATAGATCGCTTGGTTGAAGTTGGATTCATCTATGAAATTGAGCACACTGAATGGGTCTCCCCCATTGTAGTGGTGCCCAAAAAGAATGGCAAATTACGTGTATGCATTAACTTGAAGAAGGTTAACATAGCCACTATCAAGGATAGTCATCCGCTTCCTATCACTGAGCATCTATTAGAAAGGGTAGCAGGCAAGGAAGTGTACAGCTTCTTAGATGGGTTCTCTAGCTACAATCAAGTAGCCATTGCATCAGAAGATCAGCATAAGACGGCTTTTGCCATAGAGTGGGGCATATTTGCCTTTCGAGTAATGCCATTTGGTCTTACTAATGCACCTGCCACCTTTCGGAGATTGATGTGTCATGTGTTTAAAGAGTTCTTGAGGAAAAATTTGGAGGTCTATGTTGATGATATTTGCGCTCATTCCAACATTAGACAGACCCATATACCTGAACTCAGACAAATCTTTGACAAATGTAGAGAATATCAGGTATGCTTGAACCCAGAAAAGTGTGTTTTCATGGTCAGGCAAGGCAAGATCCTAGGGCACATAGTGTCAAAGAATGGCATATCCACTGATGAGGAGAAAGTGAGAGCTATAGCAGAACTGCCTAGGCCAAAGAATGTCAAGGAGGTACAAGCTTTCATGGGGCATTGTGGTTACTACCGCCGGTTCATTCACATGTATGCCGTCATTGCAAAGCCTCTGTATGCTCTTCTAACTAACTTTGAGTGGACTAATGAATGTGAGAATTCCTTCAATGAGCTTAAACAAAGATTATGTTCAGCACCAATCTTGACCACACCAGATTGGAACAAGCCATTCCATGTTCATGTGGATGCCTCCAATTATGCTATTGGATGTGTACTTGCATAACCTACGGGTGAAGGTAATATGGATCTTCCAATTGCTTATGCCAGTAGACAGTTGAATGCAGCTCAACAAAATTAAACCACTGTTGAATGAGAAGGATTAGGCATGGTATATGCGGTTGAAAAGTTTAGACACTATTTGCTTGCAAACAAGTTTAAATTTTTTACTGATCACCAAGCTCTACTGTACCTGGTAAACAAGCCATGCAATACAGGCAGATCAGTAAGATGGTTTCTCTTACTAATGGAATATGACTTTGAGGTAGTGGTGAGGAAGGGCAAGACTCACTTGAGAGCAGATCATCTCTCAAGGCTCACATCAGGAGAGGCCCCATAAGGAGTGTCAAATGACTTACCTGACGCTTACTTGCTTAATTTGGAAGTTGTATCTCAGTGGGCTAAGCCATTAGTTCCAGTATTGACATACGGTCCTGATCACCTAGTAATGCACACAGAAGATAGAGAGATAGTAAAAGCTCAAAAATACCATATCATACCAGGGAGTATGTATAAACATACGAATCAAGGAATATTAGTCTGTTGTGTGGAAGAGGACGAGTATGCGAAGTGGTTGCAATTAGCACATGTGGGTGCATTAGAGCAACACTACTCAAAACAAAGAACCTTACAGACATTGAGGAGACTTGGAGTGCATTGGCCAACTATGGAAGTTGATGTCCATAGAATGTGCGAAGAATGCCCAATCTGTTGCACTAAACCACCAATGAAACATGCTACTCTTTATCAAATATCTTTAGTACCAGATTGGAGTGAACCATTAGTAGCCTTCTTGAGGATGAAAACATTCCCTCAAGATATGACTTCGGCTAGACAAAGGAGTTTGGAACAAGAAGCCTTAGATTACGCAATCATTGGTGATAATTTATACAAACGTGGTAAAGATGGTTACCTGAGACTATGTGTCCATGAGAGCGAATATTTGAAGATCTTGGACACTGCTCACGAGGGTGTAGCAGGAGGACACTTTGGTCCAGATCGGGTGATCAAGGCAATACTATTTGCAGGGTTTTGGTGGCCAACCCTTCACATGGATGCACATACCTATGTGAAGAGGTGTGATGTTTGTCAACGAACCCAATACCCTATACGAAAAGATGAGATGCCATTAAAACCTATGATGGGTGGACGCACATTCTCTAAGTGGGGAATAGACTTTGTAGGTCCTATTAATCCCCCAGCTAAGGGTTCACATGCTGAATACATCATTGTGGCCACAGACTATCTAATCAAGTGGGTAGAAGTGAAAGCTACAACAAAGAACGACGCACAAACCAATGTCAAGTTCCTATTTGAGAATGTGTTCACCAGATACGGGCTACCTATAGAGCTAGTGAGTGATAGAGGCACACACTTCTTGAATGAAGTCATAGAAAACCTTCTCCAAGAATTCTTGGTGATACACAAGAAGTCTGCCCCCTATCATCCACAAGCTAATGGCCAGGCTGAGAGCACAAATAAGATCTTATGCAATGTGCTGACTAAAGTGGTGAATAACAAACGCTCTGATTGGGACAAACAACTACACCACACTATTTGGGCATACCGAGTTGCCTATAAAACAGTACTCCAAGCCACACCCTTTCAGATGGTGTTTGGCCAGAATGTGGTGCTACCATTGGACTTTTTGATACCTACATTGAAAGTAGCACAAGAGCATGACTGGACAGGCCATGAACTCTCCTCCAGAGTCTTTGATCTTGAACGTTTAGGTGAGACACGATTGAGGGCTGCAGCAAGAATCTATGCAGCCAAGAAGAGGCAAAAGGCTTATTTTGATACACATGTGAAGGATAAAGGCTTGAAAGCAGGAGACCTAGTCCTAGTCTACACACTGAAGCAACATGCGAGAAAGTTAGAGAAGCGTGGCTATGGACCTATGATCATAAATAGGATTTCAACTAGTGGAGCAGTACAACTAGCCACTTTTGAAGGCGATGTTCTCCCTAGCTACATAAGCGGATGCAGAGTCAAGTTATATCAAGAACCCCTGACTAAAGAGATGCTAAATCGACTCAACACTACCAAGAAACGCAAGGAAGAAGAAAAGTGAATTGGAGAGGAAGCGCAGGCCGAAGCTTTAGAACGCATCCGACGACTGAAATTGAGAAGACAATGTAGAGATCAGCCCATGCGAGACTCTCAAGAAGTTCTAGGTTATCACATGGCCATGTGCGAGGTCTCAGGTGAACAGAACCATAGGATAGTTGATCGCCGAACCTTTGTGACCCTCGAAGTAGGACAAGGAGAGAATGCAAGGACCGTGAGAGCTTTAATTGATTCAGGAGCAGCCACTAGTGCAGTTCGGCTCACTTACTGCCAAAAATTGCAATTGAAGGTCAAACCTATTGAGGCATGTCTTATAGGGCTAGGAGGAGTTGGAACTCCTTGCATGGGAGAGGTGGAACTTCCCCTCTAATTCAAGAGGTCCTCATGCCAGCAAAAGTGCTAGTGTGTGAAGACGAGGATCTTACCGAACCTCTTGTCTTAGGCCAAGACTGGATCTATGATCACGCAGTCAACCTCAACCTAAGAAGTGGACTTCTTCAGGTTTGGGCAGGCCAAAGCTGCCTTACAATTGAATTAGAAAATCAAGCTGTCAAACCATTAGAACAGGCACCAACTCCTGGTCCCTCTAGGAACCCACATGAAGATAACAATGATGTTCTTGTCCAAAGTTCTATGGTGCAGAGGATTGTCACTCTTACCGAAGGAACAGAAGTCAATGAGGAGTTGCCAGTTGTTCCAAAGAAGATTCTAAAAGGGCAGGCTGAGCATCACACGACACTAAGGAGACCAATGATCAAGAAGCAGGAGCACCAACCTGTGCACTACGGAGTACCTCGTGGCATGAAGCAAATCTGGATACGCAAGAAGGAACAAACCACGGCCCCAGAGGTAGGTTCTCAAAAGAGCATCAAGCAAGCCACACTCTCAAGGACTAAAACGAAGGAGTTCCCTAGGCAACAATCTAGACAAACCATTTCTATTTGGGTCCCTAAGAGGTCAATGAAGGCAATCCCTAATGCTAGATGGATATGGGTGCCCAAGGCCTGCTTACAAGCCCAAATAACTTCACCTCCAGTCACTAGCTTAAATCAACACTCACAAGTACTTTTGGCAAACAGCTCAGGGCAGATACCTACACCTCACGCTACTACACCTTCGGTCAAACCTAGAAATTTCTGGAAATGGGTGCCCAAAAGGTCCCAAATCCAGCACAATCTAGTTCATAAATCTTTCCTTGTCATCAGCTCTAAGAGCTACGAATCCTCAATCAAAGTTTGGAGACTTAAACCCTGTATCAAACCCCCTGACCCAATTTTGTAAATCCATCCACTCAAAGGTAGGTGCATTCTGAGTACATTGCATATCCAAAGCATGCATCTAGGATGACACTAACCACCACTCACATCTATCACAAACACTTCACCTCTAACCACTAACCATCTGGATTGTCATGATAGTATTGTGAAGGGAACACCATTACATCCTGTTTCCTATGCAACACTAATGTGCCTTTCTTCTTCTAGCAGATAAGCATCAGAAGTCTCATGGCAGTAGCAGCAGGAACAAGCTCCCCGACGGGCACTAGTACTCAAAGCAATTGGGATACCATGCCTGTGGAGGCTCCACTGAGAGCGAGGCCTGAAGAGTTCCTGAATGTGCGAAGAATTCCCATCTCATACCCACCGAGTGGCCTAACAGAAAGAGTAAAAGGACATTCCCATTGGTTCAATGAGATGCCATGAGATTTGGGAGATGCTGATCATATTTGGGAATCCAAGTTAGAATTTGGAGGAGTTTGGTGGACCTTTCAGTTCTTCATACGAGAATTTGAAGCATTACAAAATGTAGCTTCTCTTCAAGATATCTGGTAGAAAGCGGGATTGCAAGGCTATTTTAGTGCAGCTCTGCCTAAACCTGATTTCCTTAGGTGCTATTACTTGATTGCAACTCTGAAGGCGACAGGAGATAAAGATCATTCAAGCACGTTCCTGGTGCCCTCTCTATCAAACCAGGAGGAAATGAAAAAGTTTGAGTTGAACATCACTTTGATCAGGGAGGCCCTTCAGATGTATGGCACCCATGTACCCTCCGATCGAGATCCTTTGATACCGGAGTCTATGAAGAACAATAAACTCAAGAAGTTGAAAGAAATGTGTGCCCTCACCCCGAATATTGTTATACCATTGCGAATGTGTCTTCAACATTTTGCATTTCCAGTGCAAGACCGATTCACACAGCCTCATAAGAAGATCTGGTATGGGTTATACCTAGCGGAGACTGGGAGCTTACCTATCAAAATGCCAGTGTGGATCCTTGACCAGTTGTATGAAGCAGGCAAACGAGTGTGAGGAAGCCTACTTTGAATGGCTGCTGGGCCATTACAAGAATCATCTACAGATGCCTCTCTTATGATGTGCCAATCTCACGGGCCCTTAAGTACTCACAGTTGCAATTCTTCCAGGGGCGGAAGTTAGGGGTTCAACCCGCGAAAAGAATGCGTGGATCACTTTCACAAGTTCTAATTCCTCATGAGGTCACCACAGAAGCTTCCCCCAGAGAAGAAGAACAAGTATCCCCATTCACGATCCATCTCCAAAGACCACAATCTGAGGGTGTGGTACAACCCACTCCATCAGCCCCTCCACTACCCACCAATGCTGAGTTTGCCTCAATGGCTACATTGGCAGAAGATACATCCTTTGACTTTGAGAGATTCTTGCAAACAACACAGTTATCTGAGAGTGAGTTCTTCTCAGACACTGACGGCCCCGGATCATCATCCTAGAGAGGACGGCCATAGAGTGATGCAAAAAGGGTACATTGGGAAGATGAGGCACAACACACTCAAGCGGGAGGCACACATGAACAAGAGGAGATGCAAGGGAATGAATCAGAGGAGAGTGAGGAGGAAGCCTCTGCGTACACCACACAACTCAAACGGCTCTACAAAACGATCAAGCAGGTACAAAAGAGGCATAAGCTATCAGAAGAGGCCAATAGAGCGATGGTGAATCAAATGCTTCAAGCAGAGAACGCGGACCCCCACTTTGTTGAATCATTGAACCTCTTAGCTGAGACATATGGGATTATAGAAGCTATGCGGATCATGTTGCATCGCAACCCTCCTCAATATGATCAATGAAGGATCGATACACGACCACGAAGGGGGAAGATGATTCAAATGGAAGTCTCTACCGCCCTCCCTACCACCACTCAAGAAGATGTTCACATGGCCAGCCCAACTAACCTTGATGAACCAGATGTAAATATACAGACACCATCTCCACCATCACCTCCCAT
The DNA here is from genome assembly GCA_020310875.1 of Ceratopteris richardii. Classification (NCBI taxonomy): domain Eukaryota; kingdom Viridiplantae; phylum Streptophyta; class Polypodiopsida; order Polypodiales; family Pteridaceae; genus Ceratopteris; species Ceratopteris richardii. Next base: position 101,770,804 of record CM035407.1, read on the forward strand.
CCAGCCCACCGAACCCCTCACTACTAGTATTCCTGAGCAACCAATATCCACCCTCAGTGAACCTATATCACACACAACCATTTTGACATCCTTACCTATCCCTACCTCTATCATTGTGGGTCCATCTTCTCAACCTCATATAGGTCATCCTGCCACCCATCAAACCATATTAGGTCACCCATCTTATCAACCAGCTCTTGAAGAGCCACATCTCCCTACCCAAACCTTAACACCCCCATTTCCCTTCACCACTGCATTTCCTCTTTCCCAACCCCGAACCAATGAGCCCCTCTTAACCTCCTCAGAACCAACACAAGCCACCCTACCTCCATTGTTGGCAAACCTTGTAAATATGATGCAACAAATTGATGATTATAATAGAAATTCCCTTTCCCATCACACCTCCCCCACATTCACACCCACCACTAACACACCACCCACCATTCCCGTATTCAGGATTCACACTTCACACACAATCACGTCCGATCCCATGGACATTTCACCATCCACTGGACCACCCACGCCCACTTTTGTTCCAACATCATCACATATCACTTCACTCACATCACCATTTCCACTCACTGTAGGCACAACATCCACTTTTTCCTTCCCCATTTCCCGACCCCTTGCATTTTCCACCTCTACCCCTGCATCCACGTCATTTAGTCATGCACTAGACACCATGTTCGAAACTGCCACACAACTTAAGCAGGAGTATATATTATTGGAAGAGAATAACAATGAGCTTTGCAATTTGTCTGCTCACCTTCAGGCACGTGTCAATGCCTTGGAGTTGAGTAACACTGCATTGCAACATGAGGTTACCGCTCTCCAACAAGCTCATGTGGAGCTCGAAGCTAAATATACAGAGAAGGGAAAGGTGACTGAAGAACAACTTAGAGATCAGCTGGCCCGCAGTGCTATACTACAAAGAAACATGGCCTTACTTCGCCGCCACTTAGCAGCTGCTCAAGAAGAGAACATAAGACAACAATAGAATCAAGAGAATTTAGAAGCAGCCATTGAGAACACCCCAGGGGCACCTATCGATCCTGCCAAATTTCTAGCTATCCCCTCAGAAAGTATCCAACAAATATTGGAAAACTATGCAAATCTCTTAGAAGCACATGATTAGTTGGCCGACCAAGTGAAGGAGCTACAAAGGCAACCGATGCGCGACCCACATGTGGCAGAACTTAAAGAGATGGTTAATGCTGCTACTTCACTAGAGCCTGAATCTTTGACGGCCAACGAGGTACTTGAGCTACGACAACAAGTGGCAGAATTAAAGATTAAGTTGTTACAGTATGAACGACCCCCCTCTCCACCTGATCAACCATTAGAGGAAGAAGCAGTAACCATTCCGGTGGAAGAGACCTTTGAAGAAAACTATGAGCCTCAACCTCTTCGAGGAGGCAAAATCACAGAGGAAGGACAAGACACATATGAGGAGCCCCCTTCGGCATGGATGAAACAGGTAGAAGAAATGGGGACAACTCATGAGGAGCGTATATCCACGCAGATGCTGGCCATGAAGACCATTGAAGACACCATACTTCAATCAGAATATTTCAGGCACCTCGCCCCTAGAAGACTGATAACGAGCTCCGAGTTACAATATAAGCCATACTTTGTACTGTTGGCAGACTACAGTGCTGAGATCAAACGTAAAACCAACAAGTACCCTACTTTTGCTACCCAATTTGAACCTGAGGACATTCCAGAGGACGCCCACAAAGGGAACATATACCAACCCACCTGGAGGCAAAAGTTACTGGAGACCTATCCGGAGATGCTACGAACATGGGATCACGCGCCCATGCACTTGAAGTATAACAATTGCTTCGGGCCAGTGCAACGCAGAAGATCATGGAAGGCATTTGCCATAAAAGTTAAGAACAATGCCAATTGCAAAGAATGGCTCAATTACCCCCAACCGGCACACCTACTGTAGCTTACATTATGGCTACCACCAGACATTGGATGTCACGCCTCCACCCCATGCCTGACGTCGCTGCGCAGATGATGCTCAAGATACTGGACATGATGCAAGTAGTGTGAAAGACTTTCCGCAATGTACGTCACATCCAGCCGCCAATTCCGAGCTTCATTACAAACACTGGCTCTAACATATTGTCTAAGTATACTACCTTTCCATGTGTATAAAAGTCCTTGAATTCATAGATTGTGATTGATCCTATTTCACTTGGCTGTTCCATCCTATACCTCCAAAATTCTTTGTTAGTTTCCTTATTGAGAGATAACTCAATACTTTTATTATCTTGAGGGATTTTTGGGTTCAACATCCTTGTCAACACCAATTTCCCTCTAGGAGTCCTAGGTTTGCCTCCTAATGGTTCTTGTCCTTGGGTTTCTATCCCTCTCTTGGGAATGAATAATCCAAATTAGTGTAGTTAGGCTAATTAGTAATGATGTACATTGTTCCTTCCTTTTCTAAGTATGCATCTCTCTTGACTTTAACCACCGGATGTTCCAATCCAATGGGTTGGTCAGGTTTTTGCAACTGAACAACCGACCTTCTCAAACCATCCTCATAGATGTGAGCAGCTAAGTGGTTGGTTCATACATATCTCTGAGCTCAAATCGTATGAGTAACTATCCAGTTGTTGAGCCCAAAAGTGTGATGTGGTTCTCACACTTGCTTCTGATGACCTAAGGCTTCTCTATCTTGATCTAAGGATCATGAATTTACCTCCCTCGAACACCCAATATTGTGCATTTTTGTCACTTCTATTCATTTGTTCTCAATCCCTTGGTTCCTCTTAATCCCTTTATCCTCTTGTCTTGTCCAATTGTGTATGACCCGAATCATCTTTTCTTTGTATGTTTAAGTTTTTGCACATCTCATTTTAATTCTTTTCCTTTATGTTTCCTTCATCACAATGTCTTACTTTACACTTCAACTTGAATGATTAATGTTTCTTGTACTTGAATTGTTCCTATCGCAATCCCTAATTCGATCAAAAATGCTACTCACACTTAGCCTAAACTATCAATTGACTAAGGGGGTTGAGCATTCATCCAACCTCAAGTCTGATGCTTCATGGGTTGCTCTTTCGCCCAAGAAGACACACTTCCCAAGGTCTTGGATGCTCTAAATACCCTATAAAAAACCGCAATTAGATACATTTTCATTGATTAATGAACTTGGTTCTTCTTTAAACATGTACTAAGGCCCTAAATAGATAGACTTGGCTTGCAAAATATCTTAAAATAGACCTACATATGCCAAAAAATAAAACCCTAAAAAAGGCATTCTAGATGGACCGTTGTGATGGTCTGACACAGTTGTGATGGTGGTGAACCCTCGCGATGTTCTTATGCAATTGTGATGGCATGATGTGGAAGTGTCATGATGGTTTGTAACTTACACGCTATTGTGATGGCCTGGAACAATTGCGATGGTGTGCATAGAGCGTGATGCGATGGCCTAGCAACATCATGAGGTCAACTTTCCAATGAACCATCGCGATGGCGTGACCCTAACTACGATGGTCTGGGGTCATCGCGATGGCATGAACCAATCCCAATGGCATGATCTTAGACGAATTCTCATGATGACATAGCCCCTTGTGATGGTCTAGTCAAAGAGGTCATCGAGATCATCTAGTTAGAGAGGTCATTGTGATGGTCTCTGATGGATGCACTCCAATGATCCAAGTGCAATGGTGTCAAAGCGTCATGATGGTATGAACCAATTGTGATGGTGTGGGCCATGATGATCATCGTGATGGTCATCTTGATCATTGTGATGGTCAAAAGATGTCATACTGGCTTGGTTTCATCGTGATGGTGTGACCAATCATAATGTTGTGAGCCAATCGCGATGGTGTGAGCCAATCGCGATGGTGTGAGCCAATCGCGATGGTGATACACCATCGCGATGGCTCACCAAAGTGAAATTTTTACAAATGCACCTATGGATTTGTAGAGAGCAAGTATGCCCTACACCATGCCTATAATGTAATTTAAAAAAATCAAATTTGGTAGACCATCGGGATGGTCTGAGAGCTTCAGCAGATATGACAAAGTTGAAATTCTTACCTTTTAAGACTTGTCCTATCATGCAAGAGTATGTTCGTGCATGAAAAAAAAAACTCAAAAGCACAAACATACACACTTGCTCACAAGCTCTCTCTCTCTCTCTCACACACACACACACACACACTTGCGAATGAGGAAAATGAGGTGAGTAGGGGAATATGGTGAAATTTTGGATTTTTTTGGGATGCAAGAAGATGATGTGGGGATGAAAGAGGAGTTTGGGGAAGGTGAAAGACACTAAAGACAACGCAAAAACAACAAATAAACTGAAATTAATTACCTTTCAATGCCAATTCTTCCTATACTCTTACCATCATAGGTTCGTCGTAGAGATCATCCCCAACAACAGAGCCAAATTTGTTGTTATTCTATATAAGGATAAGCACCACGTCTAGAAGCTCCACCTCCTTAATTGTCAATCCACAAAATAGATAGGTTGATATGAAGATCACGAACAAGTGAGGTGAGTGATGGTGAAGGTGTGAAGCATGCAAATGCACACACACATACACGAAAACACGCACATAGTAAAGACAAGAGACAAGAAATGAAAGGTGAAGAATAAGCTCTATGAGTCAAGAACACTCTTAGAAGCTCTCAAACAAGCTACAATCTCTCACAAGCTAACCCCAAAATGAGCTCTCTAGCTCTTTTTATAGTTTCTAGACTAGTCTTGACTTGTTTCGAACCTAGCGTCCGGCATAGTTAAAAATTAGGTTCTAGGGGTCATCGGGAGGTCCAAATGAAGTCTAAAAATTACCAAAATTGGTATGAGTATTCTACCTAAGCTCATCAAGCTTGAGGACTCCTTGGCTTGCAGAAAATGGAGCTGACTAATACAAAATTGAGTATTCTATGGTACATATGTTACAAGAGTGATGAAATTCACTATTTGAAGTATTATAAAACATATTTCTTGAAAAGTGAACATTTTTGCCCCCCCCCCCAAGCATACGGAATTCCTCTTTCACATGTTACCTCTATGTAGATGCCTATGTCTAATGCTGGTTGCACTGCCAACAAAGGAGTACGGAGCTAAGGCTCCCGTCTGGATCATGTACTTACAAAGAAAGCAAGGATACAAGTATCAACGAAGATCCAAAATCCACTCTCATAAAATTTTATGTGCAACTCGAAAGTAAATCTGTAACCAAGTGGCATAAACAAGATATGGACCACACTGCTAGTATACATCCACTAACAATGCTATGCTCAAAGGCATGATGGCATAAACCTCAAAAACTTTATACCACAATGTCATCTCACATACAAACACATGACAAGATCATGATCTACTGTTATATGAAGGAGCTACCATAGTGATCATACATGGACAATGCCTTCAAGATCTAAAAATAAGAGCTCACACACCAAAACATCTTTCTAAAAGAATTTCCACAACAAAATGAACCTCCAAAAGCAATTAGGGTTCTTGTGGTGAAAATATGTTGCTCTATGTTTTGGTTTTTCTAAGATGATACCCTTGGAATTTGAACTTTTTCCATAACAAACCTCAATAACTCTTGGCTATTTAATGATATTTAGAACACCTCAATCAAAGGTGTGTAGCTCAAGATATGCACAAAACAAACACCTATTATCAATTCCACCTTCACTTGCAGTACTATTGCCTTGCAGTTTGCAATTTCTGATTGAGATTATTAATCTCCAAAAGAGAAGCTATAACTGAATTTATAACACCTCTATATCAATTATAACTCAAAATCTCCTTTAATTTTGAGAGTATTTACCAAATTATGAACAACCAACACTTCTGTAAACTATGGCTTTACTCAAGAAAGTCTACCTCACAAAACTCACTCATTGACTTATGAAATGATTAAAGTTTTCTCTAAAACTTTGAAACAACATCCTTCTAATTTTCCAAAACTATTCCAACTAAAATTGCTTCAAAATGACTTGCAAAACTTTAGATTTACTTCCACAGGTAAACCTATGTCTGAAATAGGCATTCTCTGCAAGCGACTTTCACATATGTAACTTTAAAGAGACATAGTTTTCACAATCTAGATGCCATTTGATCAAATGCTTTTAAACATAGATTACTTACCTTCCAACTTAAATTTTGAATGCTTACTTGTGCAAAACTTTAAATTGTAGATTGAGATCTAATCAAATCTTTGACCATCGAGACTGCATCTATTTTAGGAGTCACTTATCACCTATTACAGATATGAATATTCCTGCACAAAATTCTCTCAACTTGATTACAATTAGACTCTCAAAACTTGACCATAGATGCATCAATTATAGACTTAGATAGAAACCAAAGGATTTTTCACTTGATTAAGCACAGAAGGAGAAGGAAGAGAAACATTGAGGTGCAACTTCTTGAAAACTTCTTCTATTCTGATAAGAAGTACATCTGATGGATATTACACACTCAACTTATGATCGAATCATCTATATCTCATCTAGTCTTCATCTTTCATATATATCACATCCATATACAAGTGCATATATACATATGAGTGTGGATTCAAAACTACTTCAAAGTATATGTGAAGTATTTACAAGATTAATGTACATGTGTATAAAGGTCATCTCTTCCTGAACCTCCACTTCACTTCATACTTCAGGCTTCAACCTTTTCTTCATTGCTTCACTCCTAAGCTTCATGTAATGATTAATTGATGATTGTGTTGCTCCAACAGCTCCCCCTCAATCATCAGTTGTGATTACTTGCATCTTCTTTATCCCTACCATATCTTTAAATCTCTACAACTTAGGTCCATCCAAGCTCTTTGTTAACATATTTGCAAGTTGATCTTTTGTAGGAGTATGCATGATTTCTATCTCTTGGTCAATAACATTCTGTCTCAGAAAATGATATTGAATCTCAATGTGTTTAGTTCTGGCATGAAACACAGGGTTAGCTGCCAAATACAAAGAACTCATGTTATCGCTACAAATGATAGGAGTTCTCTGATTGATATCAAAACTCTTCATGAGAGTTTTTAGCCATATGACTTCTTTTGCAGCTTATACCATACCTTTGTACTCTACTTCTGTAGATGAAAAAGCAATTGTATGTTGCTTCTTAGAGCACCATGAAATTAATTTATCTCCCACATAACACAAATACCCATGTGTTCATCTTCTATCATCAGAGTTACCTGCCCAATCTACATCACCTTATATCTTGATTCTTGTATCTGAAGTGAACCAATTATACAAACCTTCTTTAAGTGTGCTCTTGATACATCTTAGCACCTTTTGATCTGCAATCCAATGTTCCTTTCTAGGATAATGCATGAATTGAGATAGAACTCCAACTACATAGGATAAATTAGGCCTTGTCAATGTAGCATAAATCAAGCTACCCACCAAACTCTGATAAAGTGTTTGAATTCTTCTCCTCCATATCTACTCAGTTTGTGATTCACTTCCATTGGTGTTGATGCTATCCTGCAATCTTCCATTTTAAATTTGATTAGCAAATTCTTCAAATATCTTTCTTGAGTCACGCTCTATGGAAAAATTAGATTAAAGATGTGCTGATTTGAAGGAGGCAATGGAAGCCAGTAAATGGGATTTCAAAGAAGCCTACTGACATGGATGAAGATGATTGGGATGAGTTAGATGAAATGGCCAGGTCTACCATTTGCTTGCACCTGGCAGATAATGTTTACTTTACAGTATTAGACTGTGAAAGTGCAGAGGAGCTTTGGAAGAAGTTATGCAATACATATGAAAAAGAGACGGCATCAAATAAAGTGTATCTAATGAGAAAATTATATGACCTCCATATGAAGGACACAGATAGTGTTGTTGCTCATCTAAATGAGTTTGATGCTATATTCTCCCAGTTACATGCTCAAAAAATGGACATGGATAATGAAATGAAAGCAGTATTGCTGTTATGCAGCCTGCCATCATCATGAGATATGTTTTGCACAGCTATTAGCAATAGTGCACCTAGTGCTAAACTCGTCTATGATGACATATGTGGAGCACTCTTGAGTGAGGAGATTCGTAGAAAATCTATGGTTGGCACTCAGAGTGGAGATGCATATAATGTTCGTGATTCTTACCAAGGAAAGAATCAGCAACGTGGCAAGAGCAAGAACAAGGAAAAGAATGCTCAACGGAATAAGAGTAGAAGGAAATCAAGGAAGAGGGATATTGAATGCCATTATTGTCATAAGAAACGACACATGAAGAAAGACTTCTATGCATTAAAGAATGCTAAAGGTAAAGGACAGAGCTCTACACCACGCCACAAACTGACATGCATGGCATAGTTAATTGGGATGCCTTGCAAAGAGACCTGGTCAAGGGACTATGGATCAGAGAACAAGAGGTGGCAACCGACATACTACAGCACTACATTGATCAAACTGCCGAGCAAAGGTCTGTCAGGGACGACAGATGCTAGGGGGGGGAGAGTGTTGGCATCATACGAGAAGAAGCAGGTACAGGCAGACATGCAGATCTAGCACCGAGGCATCCCCTCATTTTTTTTCCAGTCCTGACATCATTTTAAAAGTGATTCTCATCACTAACAACCATTGTAAATACCGTTTCATCTTTTTGTAGCTCCCTTTTTTGCAAGCTGAGGAGTCCTTGAGCTTGGGGAGCCTTAGAAGTAGTTGCCTGCCAATTTTCATATTTTTTAGATCTCGTTTGAGCCCTCAAATAAGCCCTGGAACCTAATTTTTAACTAGGCCAGACACTAGGTCTGGACAGGGCCAAAGCTAGTCAAAAACTATAAATAGAGCTAGAGAGCTCATTTTTGGGGCTAGCTTCTTGTAGTTTTGAACTTTTATGAGAGCTTGGTTGTAATAGAAGTGATTCTATTGTCTTACTCTCTTTGTTCTTACCGTGTGTGCGTGTGTGTATGTGTGTGCATGTTGGTGTGCTTCTCACTCACACATTTGTGCCTTCACTTTCTCGAGGTCTTCATACCATCCTCATGTCTTCTCGGATTGACATTAAAGGAGCTGCTACTCATCACTGAGCTATAGACACGTGCAGAATGTCTCAATGGTTGCTGAACACAAACATGTGCAGCGTAATCTGAATGGACATTCTCTTGAACATCCCTATGTACAACATCTTTATGTATGCTAACCGGAGGACTAGTATCCTCAAACACCACTCTTCTCACTTCAACCTCCTTAATGGGTTGTTTATGCATCTTGGACTCATTAAAAATGACATCACTACTTTTGATCACTGACCGTGTTTTAGGATCCCATAAGCGAGATCCAAATTGTCCTTCTCGACCATATCCAAGAAAAATGCATTTCTTTGATTTATGGTCCAGCTTTTGTCTAAGATTCTTGGGTATATGAACATATGCCTCACACCCAAAAACTCAAAGATGATCATAATATGGTGGTTTCCCTGTCCATAACTCTTGTGCCACTTTTAGACCTTTGCCAGTACTAGGTGAAAGGTTAATCACATGAATTGCAGTCAATACTGCTTCTACCCAAAAACCTTCTGAGAGGTTTGCATGATGCAACATAGAGACTACTCTATCTTGAATAGTTATATTCATCCTCTGAGCTACACCATTTTGTACTGGGGTATAAGGAGTTGTAAACTCTCTAGGAATCCCTCTAGACTGACAAAAAAGGCTGAATTCATGTGAGGTATACTCAACCCCATTATCTGAATGTAAAGCCTTCTAGCAAATAGATACCTAGGTTAACATTGTTAAATGTTGTTACACCTATAGCAGTGATCATATGGCAATTGTATGCCCAAATATAACACAACCCCAAGCCAACCCTAGTGGCCAGTAATGCACAATTGAAAGGAGGTACACTAATCATACTACACAAGATTGCACATACAACAAACAAATGGTCAGACAAAACTACGCACAAGCATATCCCCAACCAGGTAGATACCCATGTCAATACAATCCTCAACTTTATTATTACATGTCTCAACCAAACTATCAGGTACCTTGCCAGACCCAACCAAAACCTGAGTCGGTTCTAGCTCAAAAGCCATCCCCAGTAGCCAATGTACTCTCTGTTAAATATGATGTAGGAGAAGAGAGCCTTAGTAGGGCTTTAGTACCTTCATTCCCATGATCACCGAAAATGATCCCAACTCTAAGAGCTTCAATTCCACCCATGTAGATAGTCCACTTGTATACTACAATGAGTCGCGAGAACACATGGAACCATACCAATATGAGATTCCACCATTGGAACCCAACTAGTAGCCATAATACGCTAATGTAATGTACACCAGCCCGAACCCACGGCCCCCGTTGAGAAACCTATGACCATAGGGCCCTAAAGGACCATGTTTTAGGTGCCAAGGAGATGATTACATAAAGGAGTGCCCAAATCCTCCAATAGCATGATAGTCACAATATTACAATTTTCAAGGTTTTTGCGTAGAATGGGGTACAGAGCATGTCATAAGAGATTGCCCTAAGAACCTTGCTAATGCCTGTAAAGTCAGACCCATAAATTTGGTAGTCATTGTGCTCACCTCAGAGAGATCTAGATCAGGATTTGTATCTATCCAAGCAATAATGAGAGCCCAGACACAAATGCAAAATCAACAACCAAACCCTGACAAAATAGTTGAGAATAGCAAAGTTGGAGAGTCTAGTCAAAGAAAAACTAAACCATGGAAGGATTAATGAGAATGGATCAAGAGGAAATTGAGTAAGAAAATAAGGGAGTTGGAAGGAAGTTTAAAGGAGATTAGAGGTAAAATCTTAGAGTTGACTTCACAAGAGTCGAACCCCCAATCAGAAATCAAGATCTATTTTAGCTGAACCTAGACCTGAAAATTTGGACATGATGTTCCGAGCATACTAGGAAAGATTAAGAGAAGGACCCCACATAGTAGAATTAAGCAAGAATTATCCAAGAGCGAACTTGGAAATCAAGAGAACTAAGCTTTGCATGAACATGGTAGAATTAGCCCCAACTATGTTTGAGGCCTCTCAATATATCAATTAGAGTAATGTAACAAAACCAGAGCTACACTTTCAAGGACTATTGGAGAGGTTAAAACACTTGATTTCTAGTAATGAAAAAAAGGGCTTGTAGAAGAACCCTACTGCTCCTAAGGCACAGGAATGTGATGCACTATCCCTATATTAAGTATCGAACACTACTAAATGGGAGAGCCTTTCTTCCATATATAAGTACTCATAGAGATTTCTAAGGGAAATCCAAGAAGAGAAGTGGAGAGGAGAGCAAGAAACCCACCACCATTTAAGAGATAGACGATTCATAGGAACAATTTTCCCAATACATACCCTCAATTTATGACCCACTAGGGGAGGAGCAACTTAGTGAACAAACAAATTTTTAATCTAATTCTTTAAAAGAAGTACCTCACTTCAATGGACCTTGGGAAGCTAAGTCTATTAGTATGAGAGCACCCACCATAATAGTTAGAAATCAAGAGTCAATAATTCCAAGAAACACACGTTATAAAGAACACGAAAGTGTAGTATCATCTCACTTTGGAAGAAGTACTGAAGATTAAACTCGAGTTGTGGAATCATGTAGCCAAACACTCCCCAAAGACAACTACTACCCACTCTTAGGTAGGTTTACATAAGAGAGTTCTAGAAATACCTGTGGAAAGAATTGAAGATATGAGCGAGGGAAAGGAAGGTAATACCTATGTCTCAATCACCTATCAAGGCTACCCCCCACCAAAGCCATCTTAGATTTAGGTGTTGGAGTAGCCATCGCTACCACTTCCTTATAGAAACGTTGGGGTAATCCAGCACTAAGACCCACAAGAATGAAGCTACAAATGGTAGATGGACAAATTGGGAAACCATTAGGATTATAGGAAGGTATGTTTCTCACTACTTGTGCTATTGAATCTGAGCACAACTTTGCCATTTGTGAGTTTGGAAGGAATCATGCATATGAGATGATTTTGGGATGACCATTCATGCGATAGTTGCAAATTGTACAAGATTGGGGATTTAGTTCTTTGTACTTGCAACATTTAGGAGTGACCACCAAAGCCAACCTCAAGGATTATTCCCATCACGATGTCCCTCTATAGTGGAATACCATCCATAGGACATCTGAAGAAACAGAGTCAATGCAATCTCTAGAATCAAAACCTTCATGGTTGCATGAGGACACTTATATATGGATGTCTAAGGTAGCTAAACAAGAGGAAGAACGATTGAAAGCCATAACTTTAGGTTTTGAATGACATCCACGAGCCCTTCAAGATCTTGCTTATGCACCTATACTGTTCCCAAATGAGGAATTTGAGCCTCATGGTTGGGCAAATATCTTAGCCACCATGGACATAGAAATAAATGAAGAACAATAGACCCCTCACTATGATGAGGAGGTATATGAAATTTCTATTTTTATGATAGAACCATTTGAGGAAGACCATATTCTAGAAGAATGCATGGATTTGACTCAAGGACTACGTGAGACCAGCAATGAGGACCTAGAGTCCATTATCATGGAACCCTTCTGCTCATCAAAAGAGGAGTATCTTTACATTGTAGAAGCTGTCATCCCTGAGGTACGAAAGGAAAATCAAAATGAACAACCGAAGTCACTCACATAGAACAAGGAGAGTAAGCATAAGAGGGAAAGAAAGAAGTCACCTAAGACAGAGGAAGAAAAAACCCTCATGGAAGTGCTAGAGAATTTTAAAAAGTATGAAATAGAAGATAGAAGAATCGGGATAGGGTAGCCTAAACGAGAAGCAAGTGTAGGAGAAGCATATGATAATCAAGAGAGAACCAAAAAGATAGTGGTCACGATTGAAGAAGGAGAAGAGAAATGCAGTTAAATAGAGCATGATTTAACAGAAGAAGAGGAAGACAAGTTAACTACCTTATTGCAAGAATATAGAGATGTATTTCCCATGACTCCATAAGCCAAGCCTTCTAAAGAGAAACCATACATCTATAATGACAATTATGCTGCCAAGATTAAAAAAGAGAGATTGTTTGATAGAAGCTCGATTTATTTACGAAATTGAACATAGTGAATGGGTATCCCCCATTGTCATTGTGCCCAAGAAGAATGGAAAATTGTGTGTGTATTAACCTTAAAAAGTTAATGCTGCTACGATCACAGATAGTTATTTGATCGTAGCGATCTTTGAATCTTTTTTATTATCAAATCTTTTTTTATTTGACTCAAATATGGTATCTAATCCTTTTCACAAAAGTTGAGGGTTATCAAGTTAGAAATAGGCAACTAAATTAAATATCCCAGATCGATGTTATGTATAAGAACCCTTTCAATCTTCAAAAGATGATAAGTCTAATTTGACTTATTCATTTGAATTTCCTTTGAGTTCTCTACCATAACTCTAATGAGTTTCAAGAGTCTAGTACCCTTTAGAATAGATAAGTTAGGAATTTCTCACTAGATTGACAATTCCCAAGAATTTTTGGCTAAATTCTTTGATAAAAGTGTCTTAAGTTAGATAATTTTCATTTTGGATTTGACTTGCTCAAGTTATATTGTGGTGTCGGGATGAAATCCCTTAAGGAAGTGTACCTCAAGTATCTTTTTCAAGTTCATTTCATTGGTTTTTTGGGAGTGATATGGTGTTTTTGACTACAGAGAGTTATAAACTATGCATGATCCAATTGCTTTAATTGTTTATGCAATGAGAAACTATGTCATGTTTGTACATAAGGCCTCTATGTTTGTACATAGTTCATTAATCTAACTCTAAACCCAAGAAACCCTAGGTTTTTGAACCTTGAAACCCCTCAAAAACCTGCATTTTACCTTATGGAAACTTAACCTAACCCCTAGGAAACCCTAGGATTTTAGCCCATAAATGTGAATAAACCCTTCAATGGATGTGTGTGACCTTAAGCATAGGCAAACCATAACTTTTCCCAAAGAAAAACCCTGGTTGGAACTTTACTTTGTGTTTTACCCCAAGAGTAAGCCTTTGATTTAATTTAATTTTTGTAAATAAAGGGTGAAACCAAACCTTAGTCCAAGAAAAATAAAAAGAGAAAAAGAACTTATTTGTTCTTCTCTTGTTCATACCTTCTAGTTCTTTGTTCATGTCTTGCAATTACATTGTAGATACTCCCTCCATTATCATGGCGAGAGAGAGAGAGAGAGAGATTTTTTCCTTTCTGATTGTAAGAACATATCTGTGTAATTGTACTCAAGAGAGAGAAAATTAGATGTTCCGGAGTCATATTCTCATTCATTTTTACAGATTACTAACTAATACATGAACCACCCATTCTGAGTAAAAAAAGGACGAGGGAGTTTAGGCTTCTCTACCTAATATACATAGTAAGAGGATACATGATCTTGTTTGAATGAACTTTTGAATGGCAACTTAGGCCTGTGAACATTGGCATAGGCAAGAGGGATGATGATTTTTAAAGATATAAGATGCCTCGTTTAATTACCAAGATAGAGGTTCAATTGTCTATTAATGCAGATGGTAAAGAAACTACTGTCAGACAATATGTCCCAGAAACACCTAAGTTGTCTACTTGCATTGTAAAAGACAGTAACTCACATCCACGTTCATTTGCAAAATCATCTTACCGGTTTGCTAATTCATTTGTTAAAGATGTTGTGTCTCCTATTGACAAAGTGCCTCAGCTATCTATTAGTTCTCCTCTTAAGGATATGACTATATTACAATTTCATGTCAAAGAGACATTTTAGTTGCCAAATAATAATCAGAGGGAGGACTATTGGAAGAGCTGAGTTACAAGAGTTTGTTGCTTATGAGGCAAAGGCAACAGCGGTTGCAGCTATCTTGCAAGAGGACTCACCTTCTCTTTCCCTGAAAATCCATGGTCGAAATGAAGCTTCACCTGATAGTGGTACTTATGCTTTTGATGACTCATATTCAAAAGTGCTTAATTGGAGAAATTCAAGTTGAAACTGTTTCCATTGTGAGCGAGGCATGTCATGGAGTGCAGGGAGAGAGAGAGAGAGAGAGAGATAGATAGAGAGAGAGAGAGAGAGATTTTGAGAAACTGAGCTACAAATCATAGAGATTCGCTGCCGTAGAGAGAAAACAGGGATGGAGGCAGTTCTGAGCATCACGCAAAGGTTAGAGTGCTACGACAGAACACACACACACACACACAGAGATAGAGAGAGAGAGAAGCAAGCACTTATGGAGCTTGCACTATAGAGGTACTCACACGGCCACTAGAGAAAAACTAGTGGGGAGAGAGAGAGAGAGGCACAAAGAAAGAGAGAGAGAGAGAGAGAGAGAGAGAGAGAGAGAGAAGGAGAGAGAGAGAGAGAGAGATAGAGAGAAAGAGAAGCAAGCACTTATGGAGCTTGCGCTACAGAGGTACTCGAACGACCATTGAAGAGAAACTAGTGGGGAGGGAGATAGATAGATAGAGAGAGAGAGAGGCCTAGAGTGGGCTCTGACAGAGATGGAGTCTGGACACACACAAAGGAACTAGGTTGCATTTATTGGATTGAATAATAAAAAAATACCGAATATGTTCGTTTTATTCGTGATTTTCTGAATAAACACCGAAAAAATAGACAGATACATTTTTTATCAAAATATTTTTCGATTGAAAGCGCTTTCAATCGAAATATTTATCGACTGAAAGCACTTTCGATCGAAGAGCATTTTGTAACAAAAAAATATATATTCTTACATTTGATGGAAAAATTTCTTCTGCACGTGCTTCATTGATGTACTAGAGAGCTTTAAGTCTGCAGTTTTATTAGATAGCTTTCCTTTCGATCATTGAGGTATTGTTTTAATTTTTATTTATTGTTTATTTTATTGTTTTGTTAATTATATCATTCATATGATATGATTTGCATATGCGTCTCTTTCATATGCTTGATTTTTATTTATATAATTTGTTTTGTGTCTTTTAATCATCAATTGTATACATGTTCGACTCGCGCAAGTGTTTTTCACTTGTATACATTGATGAGAAACATTTAAAAATAAACCACTACTGGGATTTTCTGACTCGCTACATCAATTCTTACTCTCACAGTAGTATAGAACATACTAATAGATGTATTGAGATTATTTGAATCGCCACCTCGATTCCTACTCTCTCAATAGTATAGGGAGTGTATAGGGACTATTGTGATTGTCTGATTCTTTGACTCTTACTCTCACAATAGTCACTTAGTTTCCGATGAGAATACTTAGTTGGAATTCCGATGAGAATACTTAGTTTGAATTGCCATCTTCATACCTACTCTGTCAATAGTATAGGGAGTGTATAGAAACTATTGTGATTGTTTGATTTTTTAACTCTTACAATAGTCACTTAAATTATTGTATAGAAACTATTGTGATTGTTTGATTTTTTAACTCTCACAATAGTCACTTAGATTCTGATGAGAATACTTAGTGTAGGTCACAAGGTGTATAGAAACTATCATGATTGTCTAATTCTTTGACTCTTACTATCACAATAATAATATACATTTATGTGACAAAACGCATACATAGTATAGCGAATGTTTATGAAATATTATAGATGTCTGATTCTTTGACTACTACATTCTTAATAGTTAAATAGATTCACTTCAAGATTATAATTACACTTTCTATTTAATTATAAATCTATTTATTTAACTATGCATATGTCTATCATTTGTGCATACATACTATTGATTTATTTATCCATACATTTACAAATAGTCTATTTTTTATTTTTGCACAGATGGTAGGTAAAATAAACAAGCAGGAGTGAAGATTTTTAGAAGAATTTGTTTGCTCGTACATGTATCAAATGAGAGAAGATGAAATCACTATAGCCATGGACACTTTTAGTTACAAAGATTTCATTGCGCAGTTATCCAGAACATCATTTATTAATATTGAAAAAAAATTTGGCAGTGTGTCTGGTGGTGCAGAGGTCTTAAAATGAGCAAATGTCAAAAGAGTTTACAAGTATCTTTGGACAAATCATCAAAGTAGTAGAGTCATTGGCGGTGGATATCACTAGTATGCCCGGATTCATCGATAAAATTAAATTTATCTATTTACATTATCAGACTATGAAGAGAGGAAAGCAATTAAAACCTGACACGACTGAACACCTTGTGAGAGCACAGGTAGAACCAAATACAAGAGATGCATATGTGAATATGGGAGATCAAACATCGAACAATCTTTGTTTGCTCCCATATTCCTCTATCCTTTTTGAAGATGCAGCTCTCGTGGGGGAAGGACAATATGGCATGATTCATAAAGTCAAGATATCCCACTCGAGATTCAGCAATGAAGTGTTTGTGGCCAAGCTCTTCAAATTACATGGTGCTGACATACAAACATGAGAAAATGAATCCAATGAAGCCACAATGTTATCTATTACGTGTATAAGTCCACTTGATAGCAAAAGTTCGTGCCTCATTTTCAAGTTTTGGAATGGTGGTACATTGGACATGTGGCTAGAAAGAATGAAGAAAGAATACCTAAACGTACCATGAAGCAGAGGTGTGAAGGACACAGAAGGAGATATGACAACCGTGAAAACAAATATTTGGAAGATGATCAACGGCCTATTACAAACAATATCATTTTTACACACTTGTCCCATAACGATCTCCATCCAGGCAACATCTTGTTGCATTTTTAAGATCAACAAGCTTACATCGGATTATGTGATTTTGGTAGAGCAACCTATTTACCAACCAAAAAAAGTTTTCCAAGGCTACCTAATATAGAAATATCTACTAGAAATGAGTGGATTCAAAAGTACTGGTGGATTGCACACGAATGCATATCCACTAGTCCTCCACCCTTTAATAAGAGTCAAGAGATATTTACAATTTCAACACTCCTGTTACAACTCCTAAAATATACAGATTTGAATAGTTATCCCAATGATAAGAATGGGATTTACAAGTTCAAGTATGTTTTAGAATTAGCTTGTGACAAAGATGTAGCAAAAAGATTAGATGCACATGAACTGCTTAGATTATTCTCGCATCTTACTCAATATGGCTTGAAGATATCCACGATAGATGGATTACGACCATATTGAAAACCATATGTATTCATTTGAATTATCTGGATTAAATGAAGTGTTTACATTTGAGTTAAGTGAATTGTGTGGAGTAAATGAAGTGCTATCATTTGAGTTATATGGATTAAATGTTGTGGATTCATTTAACAAATGTGAATTAGATCTTGTGGATTCATTTGTATTAAGTGGAGTAAATGTTGTGGTACCATTTGAGTTAAGTGGATGAAATGAAGTGTAATCATTTGTATTAAGTGGAGTAAATGTTGTGGTATCATTTGAGTTAAGTGGATGAAATAAAGTGCATATATGGATTAAAAAATGAGGATTTATTTGAATTATGTGGACTAAATGAAGTGCTATCATTTGAGGGATGTGGATGAAGTGTTGTGGATTCATTTAACATATGTGAATTAAATCTTGTGGATTCATTTGAATTATGTGGAATAAAAGAAGTGTTTACGTTTGAGTTAAATGGATGAAATGAAGTGTAATTATTTGTATTAAGTGGAGTAAATGTTGTGGTATCATGTGAGTTATGTGGATTAAATGTTGTGGATTCATTCAACATATGTGAATTAAATATTGTGGATTCATTCAACATATGTGAATTAAATATTGTGGATTCATTTGGATTCTCATAAGATAAAATTCGTGTTTTTATTTTGCGGAAGTAAAACATGGCAAGAATGCCAGATGTGATTGATGATCTTGATCATACTGAGTCTCAAAGGATTTTGTTTGAGAAAAATGCTTAATTTGCACAATTAGGATTAGCATTTTTATTCCATCAAGATTTAGAGCGAGAGGGACTAGAAGGAGAAGCATTATCAATGAAAGAAGTAAAAAAAAAGCTATGTCCAAATTATTTTGTTTGTGACGTTCTCTTTCAGGTTATAGGAAGGGAAAAGAAATAGCACCCTTAAAGCTTTCAGAATTACAACATAAAGGATTAGCAGAAACGCTACTTCAATGCTTTGTGCAAGTTGAGAGATCATTACCAAATAATAATCAAATAGCATTATATTTCATTCAAAAGGTTTTTGTACAAGATATTCTTCATCCACGTGTAGATTGGAATGATCATCCGAAGAATGCAGGTATCAGTTTGGGTCGTCCTCAAAATCAAGCCGAATTTTGTAATCAAGGAAATGAAGGTCCTCTTCCTCGAAAGCGGCCCTACATTTTGCTACCTGAAGAACATAATCTTATACATGATTTGTCATCACAAGGGGTAGAATTATACAATGAAGGATTAACGATTCCTGCATTACGAAGAACAATAGATGATCAACAAAACAGGATTGATGATCTACAAAATCAAGTGAAAATTTTACAAATTTCTGTGGATGCTTATGAGAGAAAATATGGAAGACTCTTAGAGGCATCATCATATTTTGATCGTTATTGAATCAAGAAAACACTAAGTAGGCAAGCTTTTTTTTTAATCAAAGACATGACTTGTATTCGATTTTGCAATTGAATATAATGATAGTATTCACAGTACAACATTTTCTTCATTTTGAATATCATCATCTATGACAGGTACCATGTCATCTATTTCTTCCATGTCTGAACCCTCATTATGATCTACATCTAAATCATGATCACTCCATGAATCATTTGTGAAACTTTCATGAGTTTGAAATTCTCCAAAAGTTTGTTGTGCTGTTGTAGAAGCTATCTTGGTCGGAGCATGTAACAAATGCATATTACAAAACACATATACCAAATCATTAGCACGTGAAACCTTTTCGTGCAATTGACATCAAAGCATCTTTGAAAATGGGATTACGAATAACATTGAAAGCAATCCCACATGCTAAGAATGCTTGAGTTCATTTAAGATGAAGCTTGAGACAATCTTGCTTTTCAAAAGCTACATGTATAGTATTTTGTGATTTATTGCAGACAAAGCATGGTGACAAAGTACTAGATCCAACATTTTTACTACATTCACCAACTCCAATCTTTTTTGATGCAATTGGAGAAAATGGAGTACATGTATCTTGGTTATTCTCAAAAAACGTTTGGGAGACTTGAGTAGAAATATCTTGATGATCCTCTACTATCATCGACGCATCTATTCGTTCTTGCTCTACACTTGGGCTACTTCGAAATTGCTCTAAACTACTCATGCTTTTGAATCTTTTTGATGCGATACCTTGATATTTACATTTTTTTGTATAACTTGCAAAATGTACCCATATATCACTATCTCGATTAGAGCATCCTGCCACATTATTACTTGTACTAAAGAGATGGTCTTTTATTCTCGTTGCATTTCCTACATAATGATGTCCACAACACTTGCATTGTATTGTGGATATTGTTTTACCCTCTTGATGAACAATCACATATGAACATTCTTTTCCGTTTCCCATAGTGCTTGCAAATTGCTTTATGAAGACTATAACTACAAAAAAAAACAATATAAATCAATATCAAACAAGATATTTCGATCAACTTTGAGTCAAAAAATTACAATAGACTTTAATTCTCCATAATACACCCATATACAAATTATAATTACACGTACTATTGAGAAGTAAAAATCATTGTTGAGTTAAACAAGCACAATAGATTTTAATTTTCATTCATACACACATATACATTTACACATACATATACTTAAACATACTATTGTGAAATACGAATCAATATTAAGTCAAACAATCACAATATATTTTAAATTCTTGATCATATGCACATACACTTACACATACTAGTGTGAAGTAAGAATCAATATTGAGTCAGACAATCACAATAGATTTTTCATTCAGAATTATACACTCATATGCATACACATACTCATACACACACATACATATACTATTATGAAGTAAAGATCAGTATTTAGTCAGACATAATCTACCTACATCTTTCAATAATAAATTTATTGTATCATGTTGAAGTTGTAGCAAGGAATGCCCAAAACCCACACCACCTTGCATGGAAGCAAGTAGGAAAGCTCAAGAGTGACTCTCCTCTCATCCACCCCTATCTCCCACATGTTCAAGCCATTGGCAACAGCCCCATGCTTTGCCACATGCTTGAAAACAAGGAGAATAGAGGGTCAAGGATCCTTGTCCATAAGGAAAATACAAGCAAATGAAATTATCCTACTCATACAAAGGAGAGACATGCATGGCACACACACATCACTCTCACACACTCACAAGACACAATACATGTAAATGTAAATAGTCTTCTTGGAGTAAATGAGAGCATCTTCCATTGAGAAGAGATTTTACATGAGAGCATGTCGGCCAAAAGCTCCCCTCTTTACAAAAATGAGCTCATATCTATAAGCTAAGCTCTATTCCCCATGTGCCTCTTTGAAAAGTAAAAAAGGTGATTCTCTCTCTCTAACTGCCAATCTTCTAGGATATTCTTTCCTAACAAACAAATCTTCCAAAAGCATGCGTGGGGATTTCTCTACGTGGGATTTGCTTTAAGAGAGCAAAATAAGGAAAATATTCAAAGTCACCTACACTATGGTATGAGGAAATATAAAAAAGGTGATTTTTGGAGAGTGTTCACATGTGACACTCAAGTATATACAAAGAGGATTATTCTCATGGTCTAGGGAGGGTTCTTATGCACAATTGTGGGTGTGTGCATACCCTACAACCCAACACTCTCCCCTCCCTAGACTTTGTCGTCCTTGACAAAGCTAAGAGGAAAGGATCATACACAACTGATCTTTATCCAAGTTGAAATCTTCCAGTCTTCAAAATTTGCAATTTCTACAGTAAGCAAAGCTTCAAGCAGCAAGTCTTCAGGTCTTCAAGGATCTTTATATCTGCAGCACATCTATCTTTAAGCCTGGAGTCCTTCCTTCAATCTGCAAATCTTCAATCCTTCCTTCAATCTACACTTCTTCAGTCGTCAAAGCTGAGCGACACAATCCCCTTGGGGGGCAGTCAGCCCAGCATTCCTCCGACTACGCAGTCTTTTGTAAGGCTGGGAATGCCTTCTCCAAAAGCTCCAAAACCTGAAATGACATACAAAAGAGCAAGTAGAGTGCATCTCATAATGAGATTAAGATTTATTTCAAATTTAGTTTCCACTTCAGGGGCATCCTCTTATGCAAGACTTTTCTTCTAGAGAGAAGTCCGAAAAATCTGATTGTTCCTACAATCCAATAATTATAGCTAAAGAGCAAGGAACATCATAAGAACCCATATGTCCCTTATACCTTTGTGATGTCATATTGTCATTCCTAAATATGCTACCCCCAAGTGACTATGAGACATATTGTATTGCATTGCATGAGATGAATGTGGTTTCATGATTACTTTATGTTCCTGCATATGCTCATATTAGCAAGGTTGCAAAAAGGTAAGACAATGGTGCAACATTTAGCATTCTACAAGCATTTTTGAAATGCAAACAGTTTTGTCCAAAGTTATTCCTGCAAAGCACAGTAGCAAATCATCAATACTAAAGTTATGAGTGTGTTGGCCTGCAATGCATTATAAAAAATAAGACATAAATGAGCATTGTGAAACCAGGGAGTTACTTCCCTGGCAAAAAACAATTACTCAGACCTTGATGGCTTTCATACCTAATTAGTATAGACCAAGTCACAAATTATGAAGTACAACTAAAATAGAGATCCCTTGAAATCTTCATACTGAGCAACCTTGCTGCAATCAACAAAGTATACACCCATGGTTCAGATTCCCGAAAGTTATGTTTTAATAAAAACTTCAAATAACAGATCAGGTCAAACCAAAATTTGTCTATTCATCATCTGTTTTTTAACAGATATCCCAGAATTAATCCAGAGTTCTGACTTACAAACAACTTCCTTCAAACCCCATATTGTCAAGAATCTGTGAGGCTTGACTGTCTCAATCGTGTAGTATATTCCCGTAGTCAACAATTTTTTCCAAAAAACAAGATTTTTCCAAGGAAATCTTCAAAAGGTACTTGTGAAGCAAAAAAAGATAGTAAGATTCTTAAGATAGAAAGCATTGGCATGGTGTGAACTTCTTAGTTTCCTGAACCAAAGTAGTGTAGGTGTAAACCTTTTTCAAGTAAGAAAAATCTGCAAATGTGTAAGATGTGTGTTCCTCCAACGATAAAGTGATCTTAGGTACGAGTAAAACATACATGCCCGAGTGCTATGCAGGTCAAGCATTCCCATTAGAAAGGATGCATTATGAAACCACCATCCATACAAAAGTTATGAAGTGTACAGAATCCCTGAAATTTCAAGCATAGTGTAATCAAAGATGACGGAAACCAATTGTAGCCAACGATAATTTTGCTCAAAGTGGGGATAGTTGTAGAAAAAATTATGTACCACCCTAGAGACCCAGGCCATCAGCTCATATTCTTAGCATGTTTCTTAAGGTTATGAATTCCTTAAAGTTCCAACATTTGACCATACAACCCTGAAGCTAGATCATAGTAAAGACCCCAAGGGATGATGGGAACAGTACACCAAACATCAAGGGAGTATATGAAGAAAGTCAATTGAGAGATTCACCTTCTGATGCATACCGACAAGGCCTTACCACACCGTGTTCAACATACCTATGACCAACACCCTCACAACACTATGGAGACAAAATGTGACATCCCAAGGTTGATAGATGCTAGAAGCCTCCAAGCCCTGAAGTGCTTCATCTACAAATTCAAAGTTTCTATGACACACTTAATCATATGGTTATTCACAAGAGACCAAAAATTAAGATGTCCTCGAGGGGGAAGTTTCATCTTGCACATTAAAACCTGTGGAAACCTCAAGATCATAGTCAATGATTTTTAGTTTCAAAATCTTCAACGCAAAAACATTTCATTCAAACTTTGGTAGCACATGAGAGAAAGCATTATGACTCTGAAGAGTGGCCAGAGTGATGACTTGCCTTTGGCTATTCCTAAGTAGTGAAGAAACCATACAACTTTAAAGACACAATCCCAAATTCATGGGCGGTCACCAAAGGAGTCAAAACCAGTTAATCTTCAAGTGGACCAGAAACCAATATCATTAGTATTGCAAATTGCCATGGAGTGACCCTTTATCTTACCCTAGAAATCCTTTCTAAATCAAAAATGTATTGTAAACATAATATGTTGTACATCTATGATCCATTGTAATGAAACATAGTAAGTGGAAGTGTTTAACCGCTCATGCATGTGCAACAGATTTTCTTTTTCTTCTAGGTGTGCACATATATGCATAAAAGTGATGCGCCTATAGAGCCTTTATGTCATTGCAGCATATAAAATTTAAACATAGGGAGCATCATTCCTTGGGCATGCAAAATAGCAAAACAGAGTTGAGCCCAAAATATGAGGAGTTTTTAGACACGATCCCTATGGGGTAGAACCAAATCTCAAGCCACTATGAAGAGTAACACACACATTGTCAGGTTAATAGTACACAAGTGTATATATCCAACAATATTTGTAAAGTGCTAGTCAAGAAAAAATAGTCATTAGACATCATGTTAGTTGTTAGAATAATTATCAAAGCTTAGAGATCAAATGCAATGACAACTTTAGGGCGACACCTGTAAACATAAGAGAAAGGCTTACACTAAATCCTAAATGGCTTGCATTGTTACCGATTCAAAAGTGTAAATAGAGAACATAACTCAACTCCATAGTTGAAGCATAAGGATTACATTGACAAGCAAGAGAAATTTATGCAGATTGTGATGCATTTAAACACTATAAAAGCTGTAAGTGGGACAGAATGTGATGAACCCTGGAAAACCTTAATCAGAAGCAAAAGTATGACCTTCACCTTGCCACATTATGCATTGCATTGACAAACCTCCCAAGAATTACTAACTCCTTCCTTTAGTGTGTGGCCAACCCTCTTTGGTTGGGCGGCATCTAGACAACACCCTTGAGGATCATAAAAAAGGGTTTCACACTAGTATGACCATCATGTTTTCGAGGGTTATAATGGACCTATAGTTTTCTTCACGGCAAAAAAAGCCAATCATTTTTTTCATTAAAAGGCCTAGTTGCCTCTAATCAGCAAACAATTATTACACAACAAATATTAATCAGTGGTTTCAGCCAGTCATGATTGAGTCTCTCAAGGAAAGGGAATGTGGACATTATCCCTGCATAGCACAATCCCACCAACCATACTTCCCTATTGTCCTTCTGCTAGACCTGGCCAGAGACGCAAACCGGACACGAGTGATTAGATTCATCCATCCTTAAGAAATCTTAGCCTTAGAAGGTTCAAGAAAGCCATGGTCCAAGAGCAAATCAAAGTCTAAAAATTAGTTACTCAGTGATTGCAAGCTTCCACCAATTCCCCAAGAGAAAACACCTATATGAGCTATTACTTGTGGGGCGTTCATGCTATGACAAATGAAAACACCAAGCAAGGGACCTTTGAAACACATCGTGGATAGGGGAGAGGAAATGTTGCAGAAAACCACATAGATAGGGCAACTTGAAAAGATGAAGATGTTTACATACATTTGTGAATATGCACAACAAGGAATATGGAAAAAAGTATCATAGACATTTGGATGCACGTGGTCAATAACATTAGTCTATTGATTCCAAATAGAGTTCTTATACATACACTACATTCATGAGCCATCTAACGGTAGTTGGCTTGGATAGCATTCCACTTGAGGGATAACAAAACTACCGACCCAAGTGTGCCCCAAAAGTCATGACCAACAAACTAAGGGAATGGAGATCCAAAGCACAATATTGATATGCATTTAATTGCATGAGATTAGAAGATTCATCTTTCTATAGCTTCGCGCAATAAGACAAACATTGTGAAAGAGCCTGCCCGCCTCAAGGCATCTGATCAAGAAGGAGAGGACTTGGGACGAGTGGCTCAACTTGCATTCACAAATGGGGAGATAATGGGGAGTCGTCTATGAGAAATACATCGATGCATGAACTTTCAACATATGGCTAAGAGAAAAGATAATAAAGCTTCAACAATGATGGAACACTTGAACAACTAGACTATCGGGTGGATGAGAGTTTGGCACAATGGGGAAGCAAAACTTTTTGGTTTTTTTCTTTTTTTCCAGATTGTCAAGTATCATAGAGGAGGGTGACCCATCTGGATAACCTGCTCCACAGCGGGCTACTCAACTGGATGTGTAAAAATGAGCATACTCAAATAATTATTATGCGAAATTGGAATGTACTCATCCCTTAGTAGAGCCACATTTGAACAATCCTTCTTGAATATGAGCTATCCATTACCTGCAAGCAAGCTTGGGTGAAAAGAAACTGACTACCACAGGTTCACTGTGAGTGGCAGAGAGAGTCAAGATGCATTCGAGGTGCCTAAGGGATTTTCCCACAGAGATGCATGAGAACAATCTGCACACAACATCTATTGAAAGACCCAGGAGTTCAGAAAAATTACCATAGAACTCATATGCAAACAGTCCGAGTGATGCAATGGGGTGCCAAGATTGCGCACGCCTGACTAGTCTAGGGCAGGAGAGCTTCATCTCAAGAGTGCAGCAAAGTAGAACAAAAACTTTAAAGAGGATTACACGGGGTGGCCTCAACCCTTAGCAAAAGGGGCACAGATGGCAATCTTCATATTGAAAACAAAGAGACTAAAACCTTAACAGCTGAAGGGCAAGTACAAAAGCCACATTCATTGAGAACTAGACTCTGCATGCTAACCCTTCTAAGTGGCCTGCATTTTGCCACAACATCGAGCGTCAGACTTCCATATGAGCAACACGAAGTAATGCCAAGCCTTCAAGAAAGGTACACTGAAGGCGAACAAGGAGAGACGACAATGACGACTGCCCAGGATACATGATGATGCCGCATATTAGCAGTCAAGAAGCTTGTGATCCCCGAAGATGTCTTCGAACAAACCCCACCAGAGCGTACAACAGAAAGGAGTACAGTGGGCACAAAGAGGTAGAAGAGAGGAAGGGGCCCGAAGAAGGAAAACTTTCTTGAACCACCTCAGCATCGAGAAAAGACGTTGCCCGCAGCACTGGCCCGACAGAGGGTGGAGATGGGTGCTGATGGACCCAACTCAGATTGCAAGGAATCGTGGGGGGAAGAACCTCCCTCGACAGTCACACAAAGAGCCACAACAAAACTAAAATAGGAGATAAAATCAGAGGGGGGAGCTCTGCGGAGCTCAACCCTGCCATAGCCCTGAGCACGACTCAAGAGGTTGCACGAGAGAGAAAGGGAGGGAGTGAATCGTTCCCCCAACTTACCATGCAGGGAGTTAATGCTCCACCTCAATCGCTTTTATCAACCATAAAGGCAATAGTGATGGCGGGAGAGGACACGCCTCCAACCATAAAAGTTTGAGCCAACAGAACTTATATCTTTACGTAATTAAATGGAGAGTTTCTTTTGCCACCATATTTCTCGAACAAAATTTCCCCTTTAAGTTTTCTTTGAATTGAGGGTGGGAAAGAAAAAGTACCACCCATCCCCCAACTCAGAGACATTACTGAAAACAAGAAATGGAGAGATATGAAGGGTGATGCTTGAGTGAGTGTGTGAGAGGATGTATTTGTGAGAAAAGAGAAAGAGAAGGGGGTTAGGGGATGTTTTTGTGCCACAAATAACATTGAACTAAAACTATCCTACTAAAAACAAGAATTGGGGAACTAATGGCCCAATGAAAGGGTGAAAGTGCCATGCACAAACTCAAATCCTACGTAATTGAGCAAAAAATATTGCAACACAATACTTTACCACATTTTCTTGAGCTTTCCAAGTGATGAAAGGTCGACCATCCCCGGCAACGGCACCAAAAAGTGTTGAGGCTGTAGCAAGGAATGCCCAAAACCCACACCACCTTGCATGGAAGCAAGTAGGAAAGCTCAAGAGTGACTCTCCTCTCATCCACCCCTATCTCCCACATGTTCAAGCCATTGGCAACAGCCCCATGCTTTGCCACATGCTTGAAAACAAGGAGAATAGAGAGTTAAGGATCCTTGTCCATAAGGAAAATACAAGCAAATGCAATTATCCTACTCATACAAAGGAGAGACATGCATAGCACACACACACCACTCTCACACACTCACAAGACACAATACATGTAAATGTAAATAGTCTTCTTGGAGTAAATGAGAGCATCTTCCATTGAGAAGAGATTTTACATGAGAGCACGTCGGCCAAAACCTCCCCTCTTTACAAAAATGAGCTCATATTTATAAGCTAAGCTCTATTCCCCATGTGCCTCTTTGAAAAGTCTAAAAGGTGATTCTCTCTCTCTAACTGCCAATCTTCTAGGATATTCTTTCCTAACAAACAAATTTTCCAAAAGCATGCGTGGGGATTTCTCTACGTGGGATTTGCTTTAAGGTGATTTTTGAAAAATATTCAAAGTCACCTACACTGTATGAGGAAATATCAAAAAGGTGATTTTTGGAGAGTGTTCACATGTGACACTCAAGTATATACAAAGAGGATTATTCTCATGGTCTAGGGAGGGTTCTTATGCACAATTGTGGGTGTGTGCATACCCTACAACCCAACATATCACAATAGATTTTAAATTCTTAATCATATGCACATACACTTACACATATCCTGATGAAGTAAGAATCATTGATGTATCAGACAATCACAATAGAAAATAAGGAAAATATTCAAAGTCACCTACACTATGGTATGAGGAAATATCAAAAAGGTGATTTTTGGAGAGTGTTCACATGTGACACTCAAGTATATACAAAGAGGATTATTCTCATGGTCTAGGGAGGGTTCTTATGCACAATTGTGGGTGTGTGCATACCCTACAACCCAACATATCACAATAGATTTTAAATTCTTGATCATATGCACATACACTTACACATATCCTGATGAAGTAAGAATCATTGATGTATCAGACAATCACAATAGATTTTAAATTCCTATTGATATGCACATACATTTACACATACTATTGTGAAGTAAGAATCAATATTGAGTCAAACAGTCACAGTAGTTTAAGTTATTTGATATTTATTGAAAAAAATTATACCTTGTTCTCCCTAGGACACCTTAAGTTCGTAAAGAAAAAAGTAGCTTTTATGAAAAATGAGTAAGAATCAATCATAATAGATTTTAAATTCACATATATATACTATTGTGAAGTAAGAATCAATGAGTCAAACAATCACAATAGTTTCAATTATTTAATATGGAAAAAATTTATACCTTGTTCTCTCTACGACACTTTAAGTTCATAAAGAACAAAGTAGCTTTTATGAAAAAATGAGTCTAGTTCAACTATTTTATAAAACAGTATTCAATCAAATATTTTTCGATCGGAAACATTTTTGATCGAAAATGCTTTCGATCGAAATATTTTTGATCGAAAATGCTTTCGATCGAAATATTTTTGATCGAAAATGTTTTCGATCGAAAAGGGTCAAATTTTCGTGCAAAAACTATTTGAGCGTGCCCGAATAAGCTAACGTGTCACCGAATAATTCGATCGAATAATAAGGGCTTGCCGTAAAATTCCATAATTATTCACAAATAAAAAAATTGTCAAACAATGAATAATGCAACCTAGCAAACGAATCTGGACACTTCATAGAAAGAGAGAGAGAGAGACACACACACACACACACACACAGAGAATCTGAGGTGGCAGAGAAAAACGAAGCCGAGAGAGAGAGAGGGGGAGAGAGAGAGAGAGAGAGTTGGTGACAGAGCAGAGAGAGAGACACAGAGAGAGAGAGAGGGAGAGAGGGCAATGGATGCAAAGTTGGTGGACAAAAGTCGACGATTACACGTGTAAAATGCAAAAAGAGTGACTTGACATGAGGCTAATATGCAAACCATGATCGTTTTAAGTTGCACCTTTCACCATAGATGCATATGAGGTGCTAGAGATTTAAGAATGAGGCGTTGAGAAGATGGTAGTATGCGCCTTCTGCACGCATAATAGTATTGTAACTTTTCCTTTCATTACTATTATCGAGGGAAACAAGATGAGGGAGACAGAGATTACCTTATGAAATTGGACTTATGAATGGATCGATGAAGATAAAGGGATAGTATGGCTATGCACATCCATTAGACATGGATTATTTTTTACCTTGGAAATTAGTTCAAAATGGACTTATATGGTTCATTATAATGAATAACACAATATAGTATATAAATGTACATCGTTGGGAAAAGAAGAAACATAAGGAACAACAAAGAGAAGGAAAGAGACTTTAAGGATGAGAAGAAGCAAAGGCAAGCCGAGAAGGAAGAAAATGACTCAAAGGTAGAATAAGGGAATGCAAGGGATCTTATGCCTAATTGGTGCTTACAAAAAGAGAGTAAAAACTTGTTTTGGGTTGGATTTTTTTACATGAATGGAATCATATAAAGAATGATTGTTGCATATGGAATTTCTAGGAAAGGAAAATTAAAGTGGATAAATATAAATGAAAGTTTCATGGAAATTCTAATAGTACTAATGATGTCCTCCCTCCGAGGTGGATCTTCTCTCTAGGTTTCGGTTGATCTTTTTGAGTTATGAAATGAAGAGTTGATGTTTTTGAAGATTGAAGTGAAGCATTATCCCCCTCCCCCTCGTGGATTTTCTCCAGGTTTTGATGTTGGAGGATTATTTGAAGTAAAGAAAATATTTGAAGACCAAAGTGAAGAATTATACCCTTGCAGATTCTCTCCAGATGCTGGTTGATCTTTTTGAGTTATTATATGAAGTAAAGAATAAGAGTTTTGAAGACCAAAGCAAAGTATTGTTCCCCATGGGTTTTCTCCTAGTATTGAAGTTGGAGGATTATATGAAGTAAAGAAAAGATTTGAAGACCAAAGTGAAGAATTATACTCCCCAGGTTTCTCTCCGGGTGCTGGTTGATCTTTTCGAGTTATTGTATAAATTAAATAAGAGTTTCGGAGACCAAAGCGATTATCCCCCATTCTCTCCAGGTATAGGTTGTTGCAAGATTTAGAGCTTGATGTGGAATTCAGAGGTTACTGCCGGATTTTGAAGTAAAGGGAAGTAAAGATCTTATTGTGAAGTCTTGAAGTAAAGCTTTGACCGAAGACCGAAATAAAGTGAGATACAAATCCTACCACAAAGACTGAAGTTGAAGCTCGTGGGCATCTTCTCGCACTGTAGCAGAAAGTCAATCTTGTATTTGGCTGATCCGCATTATAACAGCATACTGTATCATAGATTCACACTATAGGGGGAATCATTGTATTATTGAGATTTATTGGATGACATCAGTTCTATTTGCATTGTACCACTGAGCTTAGTTTGTTAACTTGGTGCATTGATCTGGTGATTTTTGCTTCCTAGCATTGTATTTTGATTCTTCATCCACGACCCTTACGAGCATATGCGCATGATCGAGTCGCTTTTCCTCTTTCTCTCATGAGGACACGGGCCTACAAGATGACAACCACCATACCAAGGGTGAGGCGCCCAGTGTGCAGATGCTGCTCACCTAACGAGGAGAACTACCCACAATGCGGCCTAATCCAACCCCACACTGCTCTCCCTCCTTACGTTCTTTCTGACACTTGAACCCGACGTGAAGTGAGGTGGTTGCCCGGTGATCCTCGACATGCCACCCACTCCTTGAGAAGAGAAAACATGAACCTCAACATCAGATAGAGATTTCCAAGTACAAGCATTTAAAGTTCTTTGAATTTTTTAGATTGCTGCACACACTTAAACAAAAAGCCTCATTCAATTGCCTACATCTGAGCATTCACATTTTGCACTTGATTAGGATCATACACATGTACAATTTTTTTTCCTTGCTTGGATTAGAAATATGTCATTTTCATAGCTTAGATCATATAAATCTTTGAAAAAGAACAAGAGAAGTAAAAATCTAACTTTTCAAGATATATTGGCGAGGATTGAAGGATGATTGAAGAAAAATCATGATGAAAATGTATGAAAATGATCAAGAGTTATTGGATGAAGATAATGATGATGGTGAGTGATGATGATGGATGATAATGATTGTTGATTGATGATAATTGATTATGATGATTGTTGATGATGATGAATGATGATGAATGATGATGATTGAGATTGATGATGATGATTATGATGATAAAGATGATTATGATGATGATGATGCTAGAGGATGTTGATGGTGCTGAGACAGATGCTGATGAAGAACAATAAATCAAGAAATTGAAGAAAAACTGGATCAAACAATGATGAGGATGAAACAAATAAGCAAGTGAAACATTTAAAATTTCAAATTCTATTTTCTATCTTAAAGAACATATGCATTGCATTGTTGTGTGTGTTAAAGATTAGTATAACTTTAGGAAAATCGAGTAGGATCAAGATAACAAACAATTTTTATGGTTTTGCATGAAGCATGAATGACTAGGAATGATATGAATAGAATCAGTTAGCGGATTAGAGATTTTTGGGAGTGAAAGCTTGGGAATGTGATGGCATACTTAAACTGAGTGTGTGTATATGCTAATAGATTTGAACACTTAGTGAGTGGGATTCTTTGAGTCCTACTATTTATTTCTTGCAAGATCTTACCTCCATATAGATCATGATTCAGAGAGAACCTTCATACTCATGCCAACTATATATGTGTATGCATGTTGTTAGAGCACTATGATGGGCTAGTAGGTGGGTGGAACAACCTTGATCAGGTGATCAAAGCCACGAGTTGATGCTAATTTCGTTGTAGGCCTGACCTATTTGTTGTCATGCACCTACATGGGTCGGTAGGCAGGTGGAGTCACTCTGGCCGGGTAGTTAGAGCCATGAGCTAATGTCGATTTCATGTAGGGTTGGCATTGTGTATGCCGTGTACTATGTCGAGACAACAGACAAGTGGGGTAAACTTGGTCGGGTGAACAAGTCCATGAGTTGCACCCAATTTTGGCATAGGCTAGCTTGTGAAAATAAAAATAAAAGAAAAAGTGTTGAGCTGAGATGAAGTGAAGAATAAAAGAAAAGAAAAGGAAAGAGAAAAATTAAAAAGTAAAGAGAAAAAGATCTGATGGAGAGTTTGGTCAATAGGAGATAAATAGAGGAATTAGGGCATATTTCTACAAACTGAGTTAGTAGAGCTTAGTATATGCTAGTACTCATGATAAATTACTGGATCTGAATGAGTTGAATGAACGAAAGATCTACAAAGCATGTGATTTATTCATATGGTTACTTATCTGATTGCGGAAGTGAAAACCTAGTAAGACGTTTGTGAAGCTTGCATTTGCTTTATTTTCTCAGATTTGTACCAATCTTTATAAATTTGCATGGAATGTGCGAGATCACATTTAAAATTTTGAAAAGAAAAACATAAAAATTAAAAAGAGTTCTCAAAATAATCCTGATACGCTTCAATTAGATTTTTTAGGTTGGCTTATTGGGATGATGTGCACGTTTAGTGGGGGCGAATGTCGAGATGAAATCCCTCAGGGAACTGTACCTCAAGAATTTTTTTCAAGTTCATTTCATTGGTTTTCTGATAGTGATATGGTGTTTTTAACTACAAAGAGTTATAAATTGTGCATGATCCGGTTTATTTAATTGTTTATGTGATGAGAAACTATGTCATGTCTGTACATTAGACCTGTATGTTTGTACATAGTTCATTAACCTAACTCTGAACCCAAGAAACCCTAGGTTTGACCCTTGAAACCCCTTGAAAACCTTAGTTTTACCCCATGGAATCCTAACCTAACCCCTAGGAAAGCCTAGGATTTTAGCCCATAAATGTGAATAAACCCTTCAGTTGATGTGTGTGACCTTAAGCATTGGCAAACCTAACGTTTCTCGAAGAAAAACCGTAGTTGGAACCTTAGTTTGTCTTTTACCCTAAGTCTACCCCTTTGATTTAATTTAATTTTTTTACATAAAGTGCGAAACAAAACCTTAGTCCAAGAAAAATAAAAAGATACAAAAATAAAAAAAGAAAAATTGAGTGATTAAAAAAGAAAAAGGAAAATAAAAATAAAAGATAGGATTTTCCAAAAATAGCAAAAGATCATACAAGAAGATTCTTGAAATAGAAGGTACAAATAGGGACGTTAGAAGATTCTAGAGGGAACTCCTTAGGGGAAACCTATAAATAGGGATCCAATGACATTTGGTTCCCCCCTCCCCTCATGGATCTTCTCTCCAGGTATGCTTTTTACTTTTCTAATTCGTTCATCTCTTGTTCATACCTTCCAGTTCTTTGTTCATGTCTTGCAATTACATTTTACATACTCCCTCCATTATCATGCTGAGAGAGAGATTTCTGCCTTGCTGATTGTCAGAAGAGAGAGAGATTTTTTCCTTTCTGATTGTAAGAACATATCTGTGTAATTGTACTCAAGAGAGAGAAAATTAGATGTTCCGGAGTCATATTCTCATTCATTTTTACATATTACTAAGTAGTACATGAACCATCCATTCTTAGTAAAAATAGGACAAGGGAGCTCATGCTTCTCTAACTAATATACGTAGTAAGAGGATACATGATCTTGTTTGAATGAACTTTTGAATGGCAACTTAGAAGTTAGAATCCGTGAACATCGGCATAGGCAACAAGGATGATGTTTTTTTTACAGATATAAGATGCCTCGTTTGAATACCAAGATAGAGGTTGAATCATCTATTAATGCAGGTGGTAAAGATACTACTGTCAAACAACATGTCCCAGGAACACCTAAATTGTCTAGTAGCGCTATAAAAGATAGTAACTCACATCCATGTTCAGTTGCAGAATCATCTTATCGGTTTGATGATTCATCTGTTAAAGATACTGTTTCTCCTCTTGACAAAGTGCCTCAGCTGTCTAATAGTTCTCCTCTTAAGGATATGACTATATCACAAGGTCATGTTGAAGAAACATTTCACTTGCCACATAATAATCAGAGGGAGGACTATTGGAAAAGCTGAGTTACAGGAGTTTGTTGCTTATGAGGCAAAGGCAACCGAGGTTGCAGCTATCTTGCAGGAGGACTCACCTTCTCTATCCCTGAAAAAATCCATGGTGGCAATGCAGCTTCACATGATAGTGGTACTTATGCTTTTAATGACTCATATTCAGAAGTGCTTAATTGGAAAAATTCAAGTTGAAACTGTTTCCGACTTGAGTGAGGCGTGTCATGGAGAGAGAGAGAGAGAGAGAGAGAGAGAGAGAGAGAGAGAAGCAAGCACCTATGGAGCTTGCGCTACAGAGGTACTGATACGGCCACTAGAGAAAAACTAGGAGAGAGAGAGAGAGAGAGGCCAATGGATGCAAAGTCGGTGGATGAAAGTCAGCTATTACACATGTTTAAAATGGAGAAATAGTGACCTAACATGAGGCTAATATGCAAACCATCATCATTTTAAGTTGAGCCTTTCACCTTAGATGTGTATGAGGTGTAAGAGATTTTACAATGAGGCGTTGAGAAGATGGTGGTATGGGCCTTCTGCACACATAATAGTATTGTAACTTTTCCTTTCATTACTATTATCGAGGGAAACAAGATGAGGGAGACAAAGATTACCTTATGACATTGGACTTATAAATGGATCAATGAAGATTAAGGGATAATATGGCTATGGACATCCATAAGACATGGATTATTTTTCACCTTGGGAATTAGTTCACAATGAACTTATATGATCATTATAATGAATAACATAATATAGTATACAAATGTACATCGTTGGGAAAAGAAGAACCATAAGGAACAACAAAGAGAAGGAAAGAGACTTTAAGGATGAGAAGGAGAAAAGGCAAGTCGATAAGGAAGAAAACGACTCGAAGATAGCATAAGGGAATGCAAGGGATCTTATGCCTAATCGGTCCTTAGAAAAAGAGAGTAAAAGCTTGTTTTGGGTTGGAATTTTTTTACATGAATGGAATCATATAAAGAATGATTGTTGCATATGGGATTTCTAGGAAAGGAAAATTAAAGTGGATAAATATAAATGAAAGTTTCATGGAAACTCTAATAGTACTAATGATGTCCCCCCACCCTCATGGATCTTCTCTCAAGGTTCTGGTTGATCTTTTCAAGTTATCATATGAAGTAAAGAGTTGAAGTTTTTGAAGACTGAAGTGAAGCATTACCCCCCGTGGATTAATTTCTCTAGGTATTGATATTGGAGGATTATATGAAATAAAGAAAAGATTTTAAGAAGGAAGTGAAGAATTATAACCCCGTGAATTCTCTCCACATGCTAGTTAATCTTTTTGAGTTATTATATGAAGTAAAGAATAACAGTTTTGAAGACCAAAGCGAAGCATTATCCCCGATGGATTTTATCCAGGTATTGATGTGGGAGGATAATATGAAGTAAAGAAAAGATTTGAAGACTGAAGTGAATAATAATTCACCCCAGATTCTTTCCTGGTGCTTGATCTTTTCAAGTTATTATATGAAGTAAAGAATAAGAGTTTTCAATACCAAAGCAAAGCATTAGCCCCCGCAGATTCTCTCGAGGTTGCGATTGATTTTTTAAGATATTATATGAAGTGATTGTGGATTTTTGAACTAAAGAGAAGCAAAGTTATTACCAAGAAGACTTGAAGTAAAGCTTTGACCGAAGATGGAAGTAAAGTGAAGACCGATCCCAAAGAGAAGATCGAAGGGAAGCTCATGGGTGCCTTCTCGCACTCTAATGGGAAGTCTATTTGTATCATTAATATGCACTATAGTGGGATTCATTGTATTATTGAGAGCTATTCATTGGAGGACACGAGTTGTGATTTCATTGTATCATTGAGCATAGTTTGTTTATCTAGCGCATCGAGCCCGATGATTTCTTGTTCCTAGCATTGTATTTTGATTTATCATCCACAATGCTTATGAGCATACATGCATGACCAAGTGCTTTTTGAGCCTTTCTCTCCCAAGGGTGTAGGCCTAGAAGATGATGAACACCATACCAAGGGCGAGGTGCCTAACATGCAGATGTCGCTCGCCGAATGGGGAGAACGACCCACACTAGGGCCTGATCCAACCTTGCGCTGCTCTTTCCTCCTTACCTCCTTCCCGACAGCGGTTGACCCAAAGTTAATGGTAAACTTTCTCCTGTAGTTTGCATAGGATTTTGTAGCCCATGAGGAAAAAGTAGTCCTCCAGTCACGTGAAAAAATCAAGTACATGTTGGTTAGGAGTAAACCATTGTATGAACATCCAAGTTAGATGTTTGGGTTAGCGAAACTTCAAGTTTTCCAAATCAAATTCAAGTGAATCAAGAGTTCTGAAAGTCTTGTGTGGGATAAGAATCCCACCTTAGGTACTATGTTCATGCACCAACGATGCCTAGAAATGAACTAGTACTTGGAATCCATCCATTTTATATGTTTATGCCTAGATCGCATAATAATGAAGTGGCTAGGGATGTTTCTAGATCCACCCTTTTTATTCATTCACTACTTTGTACTTTGACCAATTTATCAAAGTGCAAAGCTAGATGGTGTTTTGAATCATTTGGCTAGGGATCCCACCACAAAGACGAGACATGTTCCTCCAATTTTAGAACATGAACATGTTCTTCTAGTTTTAGAACATGAACATGTTCTTTTAGTTTTAGAACATGAGGCTTGGGGGTTGCCTCTAGTATTTATATAGCTCTATGTCTTAGGAAGAAAATATTTTTCCAAGGAGGGAAGAATGTAATAAAGTAAGCCCATGATCCAAGGGTCTAACCAGTTCAGATAGATATGAAATTGGACACCGTTTGGTCACCTGTGTGTATGACCAAAGATATCGAGACTAGACTTATCTAGTAGGTCATATGCTCTTGTAAACAAGTGATCCACTTAGTGGTTAAGTCTCAAGGGTGTGAAGGAGGAGGTCTTGGGTTTCAATCCCCATGGGGTACATGGGAAAAGTATTTTTCCCAAAGAGCTCTAGAGCCTTCTAGAAGCATCCACTTGAGTTAACTAGGATACTTGGTGCACGTGCAATTACATGGCCGACACATGGATGGTTAGAATCCACCTACCCAAGAAGGAAGTCCCTTGGAGAGAGCTATATATAGAGGCATATGGTTGGAGGAGAGTCATATCTCTAGCACATGGTGGTGGTCGTAATCCTCGTTATCTTGCAATTAGGGCAAGCGGTTAGCCCATCATACTCCTAGAGAATAGATCATAAGCTCAATTCCCACAATTGGCAATAGAGCCTAGGAAGTAGGATTGGGCAAGGTCAATGGAAGGAGTGCACATCGCTTTCAAAGATGAGCCCTTCAAAGATTAAACTATATGTCCCGATTTGTAGGTCAAATTTAGATGTTTAAGGTACCATTAGAAGGTTCTTGGAATGTAGTTCCAATACAAAGGAACATTAAAGATCTAAGAAACCTTGCATTGGTGAGAACTAGGCTCAAGAGACCAACGTTCAAAGTAAATCAGGTCCAAAATAGGCTAGTGCTCAAGAAGTGCAAATACAAGGTTCAAGATACCAAGGTTCAGAGCAAGGAAAGTCCATATGCAAGTGGCCAAGAAGCAAAAAGGCAAGGCTCAAGACACCAAGGTTGAGAGAAAGGCAACTCCATAGGCAAGTGGCCAATAAGCAAAAAGGCAAGGTTCAAGAGACCAAGGTTGAGAACAAGAAGGTTCAAGAAATTGTGCAAGGGTGAGGAACAATTTAAGGGGAGAGCAAGGATTGATCATTGAGGATAATGATATCTAGAAGGGGAAGAGAGTGTTAGATTCAAGATATGATAGGTAGGAGATGTTTCAAACACACCCTAAGAGGGAGGATTAGGAAGTAATCCTCAACCATGGCTTTTGGGGCAAGTGGTTAGCCCATCATACTTCTAGCCAATTGGTCAGGAGTTCAATTCCCACATCCACATTGAAGAGAAGAAATGGAATCAGAGTATGATATTATACTCAAAACTGATACCTAGGAGCTAGTGGACCTACCACCAAAGAAGAAGGTAATCGGTACTAAATGGATTTGTAATACTAAGTATAAGCAGTTCACACATTAGAAAAGTATAAGGCAAGATTAGTTGCACAAGGTTTTTCACAAATTGAAGGTTCTGATGTTCACAAAACCTTTACACCAACAACATGCATGAAAACTATTCAAACGGTGCTTGCAGTAGCACAAAAGGCCTTGCCTATTTTCTAGATGGATGTCAAATCTGTATTTTTGAATAGTCACCTCAATAAGGAGGTATATGTATCTCAACCACTAGCTTTTGAGGTGAACAATTCAGAAAATAAAGCTTGCACATTGAAGAGAGCTTTGTATGGATTTAAGCAAACACCATGGGCTTGGTACTAATGGATAGATAACATTTTTAAAAGTATGGGTTTAGAAAGAAGTACTTCTAGAGGGCTTGGTACTAATGGATAGATAACATTTTTAAAAGTATGGGTTTAGAAAGAAGTACTTCTAGTTCTAATCTGTATGTAATGAAAAAGGATAGCAAGCCACTTGTTCTTATTCTATATGTAGATGATGAGATCATGAAGAAATCATCAATCAAACTCACATCAGCTTGGGAACTCAATTTGAAATGATAGACTTAGGTCCGCTCCATTTTTTGTCTTGGAATTGAAGAATGGAAAAGAAAGGATGGTATTTTCATCTCACCATAGAAGTATGCCAAAGACGTTATTAAGGCATTTGGAACGGTGGAGTACAAAGAAACTAGCAAACCTATGGAGGTAAATCAAAAGCTATCTATGGATGATAATATGGATTATGTAGATGATAAGAAGTATAGGAATGTCATTGGAAGTCTTATTTTTATGTGCAATACTAGACCAGACATCTCCTATGTTGTTGGAGTTTTCAACAGGTTGTCCAACAAAGCCAAGGAGAATCATTGAAATGTTGGAATATGAATTTAAGGTACATTGCAAGAACCTTGGATTTCGGTATCCTTTATACCATAGGTGATAAACTTCAAGGATATTGTGATTTGAATTGGGCTAGAGATTGTGATTCCAGAAAATCAATTTCTAGATAGGTTTTCTCACTTGGTTCATGAATATTTTCTTGGGTAAGTAAGAAACAACCAACTCTTGCACTCTCCTCTACTGAAGCAGAGTACAAAGTAGCTTGCTTTCCCTCTTGTGAGGGAGTCTTAGTAAGAAGAATTCTTACAGATCTAGGCCTTCCATCACAAATTGAAACTATACTTAAATGCGATAATCAAAGTTGTAAGGCCATTGCAAAGAACCCATTATTTCATGCTCACATGAAACATATATATGTACAATACCATTATGTTCATGAGATAATTGAAGATAAAATTGTGGAGCTAGAATATTGCCCAATAGAGGTAAATTGTGCTGACATATTCACCAAAGCACTTGGAAAAGAGCAGCTCAATGGCCATCTTCAACAAATGGGCACAGGATCCACACCTACTTAATTTATCATTTGGTAAACATTGAGGGGGGGTGTTAGTATATGAACAATGTCTACACCCCATGATTGCATGTATTAATGCACATGTCATAAGGCCCCCATTATGAGGAGAAGCCAAGCATGCAGTACCCAATTGATGGGAAACCCAACTTGCATGTTGGATGAAGGTCAAATTGGAGCATGTAAGGTATTATAAGGTAAGCGAGTTACTAAGGTCCTCAATTGTGGGGTCCGATGCAATGGGGAGAAGCCCTGGATAGGGGGTCCAAGGGGGCTAGAAAGTCCCCTAGCTTGGGCATCCCAAGGGGCTAGTAGTCCCCCTCTGAGGGTCCGAGGGCTTCACCCCCAACGTGATGATAAACATAGTTTCCATGGAGTATTCCCTATTGAATTTAGAAATCATTCATATTTGATAGGTCAATTGAACCATCCTATGTCGTGTATAAGGATTATGTGGGCGATGACCGCCCATGTATAACTGTCTACAAAAGGCTATATCTATACATGACC
Organism: Ceratopteris richardii; assembly: GCA_020310875.1. NCBI lineage: Eukaryota > Viridiplantae > Streptophyta > Polypodiopsida > Polypodiales > Pteridaceae > Ceratopteris > Ceratopteris richardii. The sequence continues at coordinate 101,811,617 of CM035407.1, forward strand.
TCTGCTCTACCCTTAATATGGAATTGAGCAAGAATACCTCTACTTTGTAAATCTCTATCTTGAGTTTTCTAGATCACCAGCTCTATCTTGAGAGCCCATAGGTGGACAAGGCCATCATCTTTGTACTTGCTGTTAGTAAACTTTTTTTGAAATTCTACTATATCTATTCTCTTCTCTGCTAGCGTTTCTTTGTTCTCTTGCATTACTTATTTCTTACAACTCTCAGATCGATTTTATTAGGTGCTAGAACCAGAACATATCAAGGGTATACCGAACATTCTACTGAGGAAAATGAACGAGCACAATTTTGCCTCGACATCAGTGTAAGGGTCGGTCTAGACGACAATAGGAAACCACCAGTATAGCATTAGTATGAGAACCAGTATAAGCATTGGTATAAGCATCGGTATTACCCACACTTATATTGATGCTTGTATCAATGACTTGTTCGGTGTACCATTGTGCATACCGATGACCTACTGGGAGTAGCGACCGGCATACCAATGGCCATATGTGCATATTTTTTTGGGCAAAGTGTGTTGTGTCTTGCTGTAGCAACATTACCATGATGTTGTTTAGCAAAAGACTATACACTATGCCCAAAGAAAACCAAGAACATGTGATGTGTACTCTAATGGCAACCAAAACATGATTTCATATAGCAAAATATTGTTGGATACAAAAGAGATGAGTAGAATGAACCATGAACTATTGCTACAAGACAATCATCAATTGATGATTTGGACAAAGATTTGAAGTCAAAGAATGAAGCAAAGATCAATATATGAAGCTTGAAGTTTAGTGCATGGTCAGAAGAAGAAGACTTGTATATACATGTATACTAATTTTGTAATTAGTTCATAAAAGCTTTGTATCTTTGATAAGTTCGGATGTAAACATCTATATTTACTTGATATAGATGTACTATGAGTAAGAGGAGATGATGTATTATAAGAATTTGAATTCATTAGAAGACGTAGAGAGTAAGAAGAAGTAAATTATCCATGAGATGTATACTTTCTCATAACTGAAGAGAATCTAAAAAATTGCACCTTGATCTTTTGCTCAGTGCTCCTTCTGTGTTTATCCTCTTGAGGAATGTTTCTGTACAAGTCTAAATCTATAGTAGAGTGACCTCTGTACATGTTTTGAGAGCCTAGCTGTAATCAGGTTGAGAGAACTTTAAGTAGGAATATTTACATGTGTAAAGTGAAGAAGTGATGACACAAACAAGTGCAATCCCGGTGGGCAATATTTTGATCAGATCTCCCTCCATAGTGTAAAGTCTTGAGAAATTAATCACTCATTCTTTACTTTGAACGGTAAGGTACTTGTGGCTAAAAGCATTTGAATAAAGGGGTCTAGTTTGGGAGAACCATGCATTAGAAGTTGCAGATTTCAAAGTCGACTATACAAAAGTATAGTTTCAGATATGTACATTGTTTGAAGCATATCTCAAGATATACTGATTCTTTTGAGAATTTTTAACTTGGAAAAGGTTCAAAACCTTTAGATGACACGTTATACAAAGTTTCATTAAACACGTTTCACATTTGATCAGTCAATGAGTAGATTAAGTGTAGCAATCTTTTCTGAATGATCGCTTTCTTCACAATTAGTTCAAAGTTTGATAATTTGGCATTGTTCTTCCAACATTGGTTGAGGTTTTGAGTTGTTCTAGAGGTGTTCTAACATCAAGGATAACTTGTTCTTTTGAGGATTAAAACTCTCCATCAGTGGTATCAGAGCAGGATTTATCAGAATTGAAGAAAGGAGGACCGCGACTATTGCAGTTATACAGAAATCAACCTTTGAAGATTCAAAAGGTGAAAGTTTGAAGTGAAAGCTAGAGAAGGAGGCGTGAAGCTATCAAGAAGGTCAAAAGGAACTATATTCAAAGTAAAGGTACATTCATTATTCACAAAGCTTGAGGAGTTTATTGTACAGGTGAAGAAAGGATGGGAGATTCTCTTCTGATAGAGAAATTGGATAAAGAAAACTATCTTGCTTGGTCTATGAGGATGGAAGCTCATCTCATGAGCAAAGACCTGATAGGATACATCAGAGATGAAGAGTAAAAACTATATTTTAGGGATCCTAGTGGTCCAACTAGGGAAGAGCTCTCAGATTTGAAGACATGGATGAAGAAGGATGATCAAGCAAGGAGCATTATCTACATGGGAGTCCATGATTACTTGCTACCTCATATTAGAGGACTTGAAAGTGCAAGTGACATATGGAATGATGTGGAGGAGAATTTCCAAAACACTACAAAGTCAAGGAAGGCATCTTTATGGGCACATTTCACCACATTCAAAAAGAGAGATTCTCAATCTATTTCTAATTATGTAGCAAGGATGAAAGACATTGTAGATGCACTAGGAGCAGTTGATGAAGACATTGAAGAGGAAAAATTGCTAAGAGAAATTATCACAGGTTTGAGAGGAGATGAGAAGTGGAAGCCTTTCATTCTATCCATTGAATTGTCACTAGGTCATTTCACTCCTGATTTGAATCAATTGCTAGGACACGCGCTAACCTTTGAGCAGGATGTCAAAGGTGATGTTGATAAAATTATAGGTCAAGCAATGTATTCCAAGGACAAGAGGAAGATTAACAAAGGCAAGCAACAATTGAATGAAGATGAAGGCACTACTAGCCAAGCTAACTTCCTAAGAGGAAGAGGAGGTGGCAAAGGAAGAGGAAGAGGCAGAAGTAATAAAAATGGTGTCAAAGCTTGCTTGATTTGTGGTAAGACTAATAATTTAGCTCATGAATGTTGGCATAGTAATCAGAATGGTGGAGGATACAATCAAAACTTTAATTCAAGAGGAAGAGGTAATAGAAATCAGAGAGCTAATTTCAGAGGTAGAGGTAGTAGAGGTTAGTTTGGAAGAAATGTAGGTAGAGGCTTCCAAAGTCAATCCTACAATAATACCTAGTACAACCATGCTTCAGATCAGAAGGAGGATTCAACCTTAATTATGAATGCAACTAGTGAAAGAAAAAGTGAACATCAAAGAGTCTTTTACATTGACTCGGGGTGTAGCAATCACCTGAGTGGAAACATAGCTTTGATGATTGATTTGGAGAATAAGGTGAGTAATCATGTAGTTCAAAGTGATAATAATACAAAGGACAATGTGAAGTCCATTGGATCAGTAGAGGCCAAGGATGGAAGCACTCTTTTGACTAAGGTTTTGTTTGTTCCTACAATCCCAAAGAATCTGATAAGTTTAGGGAAAATTGTAGAGAAAGGATATGAAGTAGGGTTCACTAATGATGCACTTTTTGTGGAAGACCCTAGCAGTGGGTATACATAGATTGTTTCAAGAAAGAAAGAAGGAAGGCTATTTACATTAAAGATTCAAGGCAATGTTGGTCATGCCTTGTTCACTTATGGTGGACACAAGATCTCTGAGTTAGATCTTTGGCATAAAAGTCTTGGACATTTCAATGAAAGAGGTATTAAGATATGATCAACAATGGTTCAGTGCTTGGATTACCTAATGTTGTAGGTCAACACATGACATATAGATGTGAAGCATGTCAATTAGGTAAGGCTCATAAGAAATCATATAATAAGCATGGTTTCATGTATTCAAATAAGCTTGAATTGGTACATACAAATGTGTGGGGACCATCAAAGGATTTTAGCATTAATGGTTCAAGATATTATGTGATTTATGTTGATGATGCTACTAGGTGGATCACCATATATGTGATCAAAGATAAATCAAAGGTGTTCAATACATTTAAACATTATCATGTGTATGCAGAGAGAATCACAAGGAAAAAATTGAAGAGACTAAGGTTAGATAGAGGGGCAGAGTATTTCTCTAATGATTTCAATGACTACTTGTGGAATGCATGTATAAAAAGAGAAGTTACTTGCACGTACTCTCCTCAACAAAATGGTGTAGCACAAAGGAGAAATAGAACTCTTGTTGAATTTACAAGGTCAATCATGAAGGAGAAAAATTTTCCTAACTATTTGTGGGCTAAGGCTATAAATACTGCCACATACTTGGTTAATAGGCTACCATGTAAATATTTCCAGGATATGACACCATATGAAGCATGGTGTGTTGATATATTTAGATAGTGATGTGTGTGAACACTCTAGGACTACCGGGGCACTTTTTTCCCTCTTTAGGAGGTTTTTCTCCCCGGCTTGTATATATGCCTATTGCCCTAATGGGCTACTTATCTTTGTACATTCTCTAGTAATACATTCAGTATTGTGTGTTGTGCTCCAAGCTTCTTCTTCTTCCTTGTGCTCTTCGCATGCTTCCGCAAACGTCTAACTCCAACAATTGGTATCAGAGCAGGTCGTCCCTTCATCTAGGGCATCGTCATCACCTCTCCGATTGTAGTCTCAGAATCACACGAATTTTGGTGAGCATATTAAATGTGTTTTATAGATCAAAACATCTTCTCTTTGTGGTGCCGAAATTGGGATTTGAGCTCGTTTCGGCCTCCAAATGCATTGTCGTAGCACTTGTGCAGGCTATTTTGTTTTTTTGCACCAAAGCTATATACCAGTTTCTATTCGCCAATTTAAGCATCTCGAAGTCTACTACAGGTCTAGCAAAATTCGTCTAGGTAGTTCCGTTCAACGTTTTGAGATATAGTCAATTTTCTACATCAAGGTATTTTAGCCACTGAACATAGCTGAAAGCAGTGATGTATTTCGTATGTTGGCTATTGAGGATAAGTTGGATAGTACCAAATACACGTTGTGGGCTTATATGATGCAACATGTACTAGTTGCAAAAGGCCTATGCATTAGGGCGAAAAACGACCGAAAAGGGGCTGTTTGCTAATGAGAGATTAAGGAAATTGACAAATAGAGTCTTTCCACGTGTACAAGAATATAACATTGCTGTCTCTTTTAACCGTATGAAGAATTTCTTTTTTTTAATAAAATTTTCTCTAAAAGCACCGCTAAAGTGATGAAGAGTCTCGTATTCAGTGTACAATTTTTTGGTTTGATGCAAAAAAAGATACTTTGGCACACTACGCAAAGCATATTCTCGAATTTCCAAGAAGGAATTGATTTTTGAAGATACGAAATATTTTTGGAATCACAAAATTTCATGATCATTCAGCGACAGGGTTTACATCAAATCAAAAGTTTCCACGTGTACAAAGCCTTTTTCTCTATAAATACTGCCAAAAGTTGTGAACGTCAGTTTCTTGCTTTGAACATTTGTCTTCTTCTAAGTTCAAATGGCTTCTTCTTCTCATCGTCCTTCCAATCGTGTAACCTCATGTGAGGTTTACAACAGAAGAGAGGATTCTTTGTGGAAAGTGAAAGTAAATGAATGGGTAACTATGCTTCCTAGCTGCAGAGTTGCCCATAAAGTCAAGCGTGCTAAAAGAGACAACACAAGAAACCACTGGAAGGGACGTATTCTCAGTTTCAAATTGAAGAGATGCGGTTGGTTTGCACGAGTACAACATGTGTACACGCTAAGGTTCTTGTTCTAGAAAACCATCTACAATTCCCTTCGTGTTGTAAGTGAAGTTTGACAATGCTCTTCTATCATTCCAGTTGTTTTTGTATAATAAAACATATGTTTTTGTACTGCACATATCTTTCCTTCCAATATTGTGGAATGGCAACCTGTTGAATGTTTAACGAGAACATTCAGAGTTCTTCATAAGGAATATGCGGAACTCATGTATGCAGACAAATCTGTTCAATTTTTCAATAGCATAGAGTTATTTGTCCATTATGCAGATTATCAAGTGCCATCAGGGAGGAGTTCTTATGAAAATCTTGTACATGTACCATGTCCTTGCATCTCTTCATTAGATTCGGATGCTCCTGATCATTCAACAGTTTCAAGTTTTCCATGCAAAATTAAATTTGACATCCAAAAGGCAATGTCAGCAGGCCGAATTTCGAGAAGGATAAAGATTCAATGGTTTTTGCCTATTCATGTCTTTGTAGCATGCTTTAAAAATAGTTATTACAGAAAACAAAAACAATGTGGTTGAATAGGAGAGTCTCTATTTCAAAGATTGATGATGTTTTAGGTAGGGAATGGGATAGCAAAGAAGTTCAAAAGCTAGGTGACATTATTTTATGTAAAGTTAGTCCCAATTCTCTTTCAATCTCATATCAGATATGTCAACAATCTCTGGTTCTAGGATATGACTATAGAAGGTGGAAAAAAAAGCTTGGACTTTGGATAGCCTTGGACTCAGAGGAGAGCTGTCCAGAATTTGAGTTAGAAGTATTGATTCATCCAGATTTTCAATCAAGGAAAATAATTGTCACTGCAAATTGGAATCTCAGAAATGTAAGAGAGCTCCTAGAATACCTTGATAAGGTATCATCACAGTGTAGATTCTCAATTGATGATGCAATAGTTAACATTAGATCAGAGAAATCATTATCTTGCATGAGTTGCCTACCACCAAGGGTGATTAAATTCCAACCCTTAAGATTGTAACAAGTTAACTCTGACATTCTTACATAATGTATCTTCCTCTAATAGAAGCTTCTAATGACACTTCCATTGAATTTTCTTTGCAGAATGGTGATAAACAATGTGTGGTAAATTATGAATTTTAAATGTCTATACTCATATTTGCATTTTTGTAATTTACTTTCAAGATTTTGATGAGGTTCTTATTGCACAAGGATAAGAATATAAACCAAGACATTCTTAGATATTTATATTTCCATTGATTTTTATTTGCAGGAGTGAATTGATGACTTCAATTATTCCACTTCATCTAAACTCATCTTGGCATTTTTTTGTTTAATTTTAACATTCTGATGAGGTTCCAACTAAGAAATAATTATATTACATAAGTTAATTCTAGATGAACAAGAGATCTAGAATTGAATATCTAATTTCAATTTAATTAGTATAGTCTATCAAAGGTGCACATTAGTCTCAATAAAATAATTTGATTCTATCCATCTTTTCTGTCCTCAAGTAATGCAAGAGAAAATATCGGGGTACACATAACAAGTAATATAAGAGAGGGTGGAGAACCGGGTGCAAATTCCAATCCAAGGTTTGATATTTCAAAATATGAAGAGCATGACTTAAGGCATAAAACAGAGGAGATGAGATTAGAGAAGACGACGGATGCAAGTGACTAGTGCAATCTGAACTTGTCGGATGGCCCTTATCGCTTAGATTGGTCGTGTTAGCAAACTACCGCGAGAGACTTCAACAAGTGACCTTGCGTAAAGATTTCACTCATGAGTATAAAAACAACTAGCAAAAGCTCATCTCATGCAAGGTTGCTAAAAGGGGATCCTATGTTGAAATGGATAATACGACCGATGCAAGAGATAGGGGCAATCCAAAATTCTCCGATTCCCCATATCGCTTGCATCGGTCGTGTCCTCTTAATTCTTTATATTCTTCTGTATCTTCTCGAATTTAAACTTTCCAACAATAATGAAGTAAGAAACCCACAATGGAGTCATATTTGTGACATGAACAAATTTAATTGGACCATGCAATGAACTTTTGTTTAACTATCAAGAGTTTCAATACAACTTTATATTTCTCAAGGCCTATAAATATTGTAAAGGCAAATAAATATGGTTACAATGACCATCTTCCAGATGAAGATTGGCATAAGTACATACAATTTGTACATTATCTTCCAATCTATGTTGTTTTTACAATAGATTTCAATCTAAGACTAAAAAATGATTCAACCCTTTCTATCATTTTTGGAGCCTTGTTTTCTCTGTTGCTTCTGTCCCTTTTTGGAGCTTTCAGCTTGATCCTTTTTCTTGGTCCCATGCTTTAATGGTGAGTGAAGAGGAAGCCCTTTCTTTTTATCTTCAAACTTTTTTTTATCAGGTGGAGGGGGTGGAGGTGAGTCTGGATCATAGGGGTAGATTGCATGTTTCATGACGCAATTTATTGCTCTCTCTCTGATCAAGATGATCCATGCATCTGGGTAGTCTGATAAATTCAATTCAAGACTGTAAAACCTTCTTTCCAAGAATCTTACAGCATTTGCAATCACTCACCAGCCACATGATGTTGACTCCCTCTGCAATGGCACATGAATTTGTATGTATCCAAATTACTTTTGTTCATTCATTTTAGCAATTCTAGGAAAATTCTGATCAATATACATCTTGAGAAGCTTTGCAGCACTGCATTGTAAAGTAAAAATCATAATGGATGGCATGGCTCTTAAATAGAGAACAACAAAATGTATAGAAGCAATTCCCATGTTGTGATTGAAGAGAATTGAGGAAAAGAGCTTGGTATGCATTGAAGTCAACAATAATCAAACTCTAGTGGCCCCTATCAATGCGTTGCATGTAAATATACTTTCTTGAATGAAACAAATATCTTTCCAAAATGAAGATGAATACTTACTTTTCAATATATGGGTAGATAACACATTCTACCTCTTCTGTAAAATCATGTAGAAAGGACTTGGCATCTCTATGTTTATGCAAAAAACAGTGTGTCACCAGAGGATCTATAATAAATACTTTTCTTTGAACCACTTCCTCACGTTGTTGAAGAAGAACCCTACAAATCAGGAAATAAAAATTCAGTTAAGGAACTTGAAAATTAAGCAATACAAGAGCACTTTATGGCCTCTAGATATACCTCAGTGAAATGTTTACCACACTATCTGATATTTCAACATGAAGCTCCCTCAACATTTTGTTTTCTTCAGGTCTAATGTCAAGAAACCAATCTTTTTGCCATGGCATTGCAATATTAACTATTATCTGCCCATCACCATTCTTAAGGAGCTCTTTATTTGCTTTCTGTAACTTTTCAATCTTTGTTAAGATGACACTTTCCTCTGTAAATAATCCTTGCTTTTTCCTCTCCTCCTCACTATTTGCTACAATTCTAGTTTCATGATCATGAGTGACCTTAGGGTTGATCTCTTCAATGAAAACTGTTGTTTTGGGTGGTCGAGCTGGAGGTATGTTTAAAATATCAAAGAATTTTTTATCATGGTGATCAATAGGAACCAGAGATTTATCAAATTTATATCTTATTCTTGAAACAATAACATAATCCTTTGCCATTAGTGCTACCCTATGTGCATGAGCAGCACATAAATAGGCATCATTCATAAAATCAATAGCAAATTCCTCTGCAGCTTCTTGCAGGCATAGCAGTGCTTGAGTTTGCCACCTCACATTGATAAAGGATGAGGTCTTCATCAAAGAACAGAGGTTGGCTGAGATCTTCTTGACAACTCTCATAAATGGAAGTCTAGGGATCAACAATCCCACAGACTTTTGTGCTCTTCTAATTTCCCTCAAAAACTTTACATGGTACTTGACCCTTTTCTTTGAATGCTTGTCTGATACATTGCCTTGAACCTTCTGGGGATTTTGCTCCTAGACATTTTCTTCCTGGGCATTTTTCTCCTAGGCATTTTGTTCCTGGGCATTTTGCTCCTGACCCTCAGGGTACAACTTCCTTGCTGTCTTTTTGGTCCTAGCCATACTCTGCACAAAATGAGAGTCTTAAGGAAAGGAATTAGGAAACTTACTCTCAAAAATTTTGATCAAGGACTCTTTCCACTGTCAGAGACACGACCGACCCAAGCGATAAGAGTCATTCCGAAATGCCTGGATGTCCCTGATCGCTTGCATCGGTCGTCCTTGAATTCATCATCAAATATCAATCAGTACTAGTTCAAATGTATCTTACAATGCAAAATACTCAAGTATCAGTAAGAAAAAACTTAATTTGCAAGCTATGATCAATTACGCTTTCCACTCTCAGAGACATGACCGATCCAAGCGATAAGAGTCATCCGTAAATGCCCCGATGTCCCTAATCACTTGCATCGGTCGTCCTTGAATTCATCATCAAATATCAATCAATACTAGTTCAAATATATCTTAGAATGCAAAATACTCAAGTATCACTTAGAAAAACATAGTTTGCAAGCTATGATCAATTACTCTTTGCACTTTTAGAGACACGACCGATCCAAGCGATAAGAGTCGTCTGTAGCTGCCCGGATGTCCCTTATCGCTTGCATCGGTCATCCCTGAATTCATCATCAAATTTCAATATATACAAGTTCAAATATAGGTTACAACGCATAATACTCAAGCATACAAGGACTCAATGCCATTTAAGAAACATGACCGATCCAAGAGATTAGGGTTATCCAAAAATCTCGGATGTACCCTGATCGCTTCGATCGGTCGTGTCCATATTACCTAACGTAGAGAGCACTCTCTATAGAAATTGTGAAGAAGCAGCTTGAAAAATTGGTGGTGATGGAACCTCGACGCTTGGAAAGTGTTGAAAAAAAATGAAAGAAATGAACAGGGAAGCTTAAATAGGTCCCAGAACTAAGATGACCATTGGTGCCACATGGCATGCCACGATTGGTCCACATCATATAGTCGTTGTAAATTCCAACATCTTTTGCCACGTGGCATGATTTGATTGGTCCACGGCATCTATCCGTTGAATCAACCACCGTACGCTCTACCACGTGGCACTCAATGATTGGTCCACATCATTCAACCGTTACTTCCTCCCTCCTTGCCTATAAATAGCAACTTCGTTCAAAAATTCAAATTTTGAACCTTGAGAGAATTTGTCTCAGTTACATGCGTATTTTGTTTTCGTCCCCGACACGACCGATACAAGCGATTTTCCCCGTTTGACCTACGTTGACTCGTAGTCGCTTGCATCGGTTGTGTTCTTCTCATAGACATAAAAGAGAAGTTGCAGCTAAGATGGAGGCAATGAATGAGATCCTTAGTGTCTCTTCATCAGAGAAACTTCTTGATTTCATGGTTCAAGAGGGTTTAACTGTAGATTATTTTCCTGATGCAATGACGATATTCAACCCCAAAATTGATTTTGAAAAACTCCTAGAGAAATCAAAAAGTTTTCTTAAGGATGAGTAGGAGATTTTCTTGGGGTTGATCAATGGAAAGATCCTTTCTATTTCTCAGAAAACCTATGTCCATCCTCACATCTTTGGGAAGGATCCTATAGATAGGGCAAAAATCACAAGAAAATGCAAAAGGATATCCCCTTTTCGAGGGAAGCTTGATTTATGCCCAGAGCATGGAAAGGACTGCTGCTTGCTCCCTTTAAACATTGCCTTCTTGATATGGATTGATCACATCTCAGTTGAAAAGGAGGAAAATGTTCATGTTGAAGACGAGCCTTTCTTGGAGCAGACACTTGAGGGAAGCTCAAAAACTATGAAAGGTGTCATGGAGATTGTTGAGGAGATCAATCTCCAAGCAGAAGAAGAGCAGATCAAAGGCTTTGATGTGGCCACTTTTAAAGCAGAGACTGCAATAAGGGAGCCAACTGAAGAAGTTCAAGTGTCTGAGAAGTCCCTACTTCTCCCAAATCTACCTTTTTACTTTATCTCTGAAAAAGAGTTTATACCTCTATTTTACATTCAGGAACTTTTCAATCTAAGGGAGGACAACTGCCTTGCAGCTATAGCTGAGTCAGAAGAATTTGCAAGAAAAGAAGAATTTTTGCGTCTTGATTTGGATTTGTCTAATGAAGAGTTCAAAGATTCATCACAAGCCCTTTCAAGATGCTTTGAGAAAGCTATCTCAGAGAAGCCAAGACTTGCTGATGAAGATTTTGATGAGCATCAGAAGCAACTTGGAATATACTTGTTTGGGTGCGGCTATTCATTCTTGGATGTTGTTGAGGACAAAGGAACAATTTGTATTGACTCAAAAGAGCTCATCGAGGAGGAAGATGAGGTCAAGGTATGTTTAATATATTCTTATTAATTTTAGCTTTTGTCCAAGATCACCATTTTTAGTGAGAAATCGACCACGACCGATGCAAGCGATAAGGCCCATCGAATATTTTCCATTGGGCCTCATCGCTTGCATCGGTCATGTTAAGGTAAGGATATGAGATGGGACTTATTGCTTGCTTTCTCAAGAATTTTAGGCTAGGAGGAAAATGAGGTCAAGGTATGTTTAATATATTCTTATTAATTTTAGCTTTTGTCCAAGATCGCCATTTTTAGTGAGAAATCGACCACGACCGATGCAAGCGATAAGGCCCATCGAATATTTTCCGTTGGGCCTCATCGCTTGCATCGGTCATGTTAAGGTAAGGATATGAGATGGGACTTATCGCTTGCTTTCTCAAGAATTTTAGGCTAAGGATATGAGATGGGACCCGATGCAAAATCTCTAGCGTCAAGGTATAGAGTAAAATATACCCATGATTCTTAGGCTAAGGAGATGAGATGCGGGCAATAGGGTTTCTCCAAGGTCTCCATTTAGACTGTGAGAAGTCGATCCCGACCGATAGCAAGCGATAAGGCCCATCGGATATTTTCCGTTGGGCCTTATCGCTTGCATCGGTCGTGTTTGGACTTGAGGAAGATAACGTCAAGGTATACAGTTGAAAATATTCTCAATAATTTTAGGCTAAGGATATGAGATGGGACCAATGCAAAATCTCTAGCTTCTATCGGATTTGTCCAAGATCTCCATTAGACTATCAGAAATCGATCACGACCGATGCAAGCGATAAGGCCCATCGGATATTTTCCGTTGGGCCTTATCGCTTGCATCGGTCATGTCTAGGAGTTCCATGTAGCATTGATAATAGATATCTGGCTTGTACGAATTCCCCTCATTCAGCAAATATAACATGCTTATAGGTAGTTTGCAAAGAGATATTGATGACGACCGATGCAAGCGATAACGACCATCTAAATTTCTCTAAAGACCCTTATCGCTTGCATTAGTCGTGTCTCTTGCTTTATGTCTAATTGTTTCAAGTTACTTTTCATGACTCCTAAAGTGTGGTTGCACTTCATCTGACCTTGTTTTTCATTTTTACCACAGTTAACTTTATTGGATGAAGAAAATTACCTTGGTAGGGGCAAGGGAACAAGAAAAGCCATACAAGAGAAAGGAAAAGCAAAGGTGGATATTCATTCTATTATCCACTATCTTCCAAACTTGAACCCATACACTTTTTGTGTTATTCACAAGCACTATAGTGAGGAGCCAGACTTTGCATTGTTCTACTTGAGGACTCTATCCAAATACATGGGTTTTACTCCAATACCCTTTAATGCTTTCAGAGTTTTGTTGCTTGAAAGAGCAGCTGCATTCAAAATTTTTGGATATGCCCTAGGACTCAATGCTTCATTGGCAGGGTACTTTCTTTGTTATTCAAGCTATGCAATGGCTGCAAGGGTGTCAGATTTAAAAAGCATTGCTGGATACAGGAGAAAAGAGTTCCTCAGATATAGAGATGATTTGCTAGAGCCAAGCTCTTTTAAGAGGCTCAAGGAATGACTTCATTTTTTCAAATTCTATATCTCAACAAATGTACAGATACAAAAATTGCCCAATGTGATATAAGACATTGCAAACTTTTTTGGTGTAACTGATCCATGGCCTAATATTAATTGTTGTTGATCCATGAAGAGTTCTCTAGTCAAAGTCATCTGATGGTAATAGACATATTTCTTTTTAAAGCTTAATACATACATGAAATAAAGAAATAAACGACATTGCAAATATTAAAGCTCTATTTGAAATGTAGTCTTTTTCATTTTGTGATATTGATGCATGATGATTTTGTCTGGTGATAGTCACATCCTTCTGATTATATTTGGCATGAGGTCCTTTGTAATTGTCTTCTAAAGAACCAATCAAAAATCTTTGTATTGCAAATACTGTAAAGGAAATGATCATATCATAAAGAACTGTCCAAAACTGGCTGCTAAAGAGGCAAAGAAGAAAGAGGCTAGAATGGTTGTTGCGGAAGCCTCTAAACCAAAAATAGAGCATGCTAATCTTGTGCAGGAAGAAGAATGGGTGTTTACTATTGTTTGCAGTTTCGACCCATTTGCTATGCCTACAGAAATTTGAAATGGTGTCCTCTTTGCCCAAACTTGAGGCACGTGGAAAACATGTTTGTGAAGGTTGTATTTTGGGCAAAATGCAACGTTCCTCCTTTCCAAAAGATGGTTCAGTTCGGGCTACTAAAAAATTGCAGCTTGTACATAGTGATATCTGTGGACCTATGCAGACACCTTCTTTTGGAAATTACATTTAATTCGTGATTTTCATCGATGATTTCTCTAGTCATGCATGGGTATATCCATTGAAGGCAAAGTCCAAAGTGTTCATGTGCTTCAAACAGTTTTTGGTTTTGGTTGAAAATTTGTTAGCATGTAAAATGGGCACACTCTGTTCTGATCGAGGGGGGAATATATGTCCTTTGACTTTAATGCATTTCTGGCTGAACGTGGGATAAAATGCCAGTGTATAGTGCTGTATAAACCTCAACAAAATGGAGTTGTTGAACGAAAGAACATGTTACTCATGGAGATGGCGAGGTGCATGGTCAAGAGTCAAGCTTTACGACATAGGTTCTTGAGGTTGTCATGTGTGCAGGTGCATATGTACTTAACAGGTGTCCCACTAAAGCGTTGTAGTCTGTCACTCCATATGAGGCTTGGCATGATCGCAAGCCATTTGTTGCTCACCTACATGTTTTTGGTTGTTTGGCATATGCATCAGTGCCTGAACAACATCACAAAAAATTGGATAATAAAGTAGTAAAATGTATTTTTGTTGGGTACAGTTCTGAATGTAAAGGCTATTGTCTGTATCATCCACAGACTACACACATTCTGGTTAGCACTGATGTTGTTTTTGTGGAAGATGCTATTCAGCCATTTCTTTCATGTACTAAGGACACATCTATTAGCTCAGAAGACATGTATGATACTTTGTTGCCTCTTTTTACAGGTTGATAGTCTAGTGTTGTTCCTAATGAGGCAACTTCTCAACGTTTGCAAGTTTCATGTGATGATGCAGATCATTCCATTTTTTATGCAGATTTACATGAAGCACTTGTTGATGAGAGAGTTGATATTGAGCAAGAATAAACTATGCCAAAATGGTTGGTGCAGACTTTGCATGACAGCAAATTAGATGTACCTCTATCATATCATACTGGATCAGGCTCTCATAGTGCCTCTTTTGCATCAGATTTCTATGATATGGCTGCATCTAGTCTCTGTGATGAGACTAAGCCTGTTTCGTTTGATGAAGCACAAAATTCAGAAAATTGGATTGTTGCTATAAAATTTGAATATGATGCTATAATGAAGGATGGTACTTGGCCTTTTTGTGACTTGCCTTCTTGCAAGAAGGCCATTGGCACTAAGTGGGTTTACAAACTGAAGCGTAAGCCTGATGGAACAGTTGACAGGTATAAGGCTAGGCTTGTTGCAAAGGGTTATGCACATGAAAGAGGCATTGATTTTGATTAGACCTTTGCACCTACATGCCATATGACTACTGTTCGGAGCATCTGTGCACTTGCGGCCCATCATGGTTGGAATGTACATCTGTTGGGCATTAAAACTACATTTGTAAATGGTGACTTGCATCAAGAAGTGTATGTTTTTCATCTCCATGGCTTTGTGCAAAAAGGGCATGAAAACCAGGTGTGCAGGTTAAAGAAGGCATTATGTGGTTTAAAGCAAGCACCACGTGCTTGGTATGAGAAGATACATGCCTATCTGATTGATTTTAGGGCTGATTTGCATGCCTCATTTGAGATGTCTGATTTGGGGCATTCGCATCATTATTTGGGCATTTAATTTATGCACGTTGATGGTGGAATGGCTTTGTGTCAAACGAAATATATTGACACATTATTGTAGCATTTTGGCCTTGAAGACTCTAAGCCTATTGCCAATCCTACGGAGACATGTTTACCATTGAGTCTTCATGATGTTGGAGATGCATTTGATGTTGTTCTCTATCAACAGGCTATTGGATGCTTGATTTACTTATGCATTACTCGGCTTGATATTCAGCTTGTTGTCTCATAAATGAGCAAGTTTATGCATTGCCCAGGAATCAGACATTGGCAGGTGGTTAAGCACATCTTTTGCTACTTGAGTGGTACTCGGCTACTTGGGTTGTTTTATCCCAAGGGGGGATCACTATTGCCAGATTTTCATGCCTTTTCTGACTAAGACTGGGCTAGTTGCTATGACACTCATGTGTCAACTAGTGGCTTTTGCTTCATGGTTGGTAGCTCATGCATATCTTGGTTGATCAAGAAGCAGCCTACTATCACCACTTGTAGTTGTGAGGCTTAGTATAGGGCAACTTTCACAACGATTGTTGAGTGTGTATGGATTAGATGCCTTATGGTTGATTTGGGTGTTGGACAGTCTTTTGCCACCACTATCTTCACTGACAGTCAGAGTGCATTGTCAGTTGTGAGGAACCCTGTGTTCCATGCTCGCACTAAGCACATTGAGGTGCATTATCATTATGTCAGGTAGAGGTTCTCTACTGGGGAGATCAACTTGGCATATATGCCCACGCAGGAGAACATTGCAGGACTTTTCACACATGCTCTGCCTAGGGAGAAGTTTGAAGCTTTGGCTTTGGGCTTACTTCCTCTTCTGGAATGATTTCAACATAGCTTGGCACTTCCTTATACATGAGTGCTAGCTACTTGTTCACCACATCACTCCTAGGGGGGGATTTGTTGATATATTTAGGTAGTGATGTGTGTGAACACTCTAGGACCGTCGGGGCACATTTTTCCCTCTTTTGGAGATTTTTTTCCCTCGGCTTGTATATACGCCTATTGCCCTAATGGGCTACTTACCTTTGTACATTGTCTAGTAATACGTTCAGTGTTGTATGTTGTGCTCCAAGCTTCTTCTTCTTCCTTGTGTTGATCGCATGCTTCCGTAGATGTCTAACTCCAACATGGTGGGGTAAGAGACCTACTTTAGATCATTGCAAAGTGTTTGGATTTTTGACTTATGCATATGTGCCATCTCAGTTGAGACATAAATTGGAACCTAAAGCTAAAAAGTGTGTGTTCATTGGTTATGATGAAAAGCAGATGGGTTATAGGTTGTGGAGTCCATCCACAAAGCAATTTCTTGTGCCAAAGAATGTTACATTTGATGAGCAAGGTACTTGGTATGGAGGTATAATTAACATTAATGTAGGTGATGAAGAAACATTGAACCAGAAGAAAGGTAAATCAAAGTCTCAAATTTTTTATGAAGAAGAGAACAATGAAGCACTAGTTGAAGCTGAAGAAATGTCAAGGTTTGATCCAGAATGTGATGAACCAGAAACTTCAAGAAGTGGAGAACTTAAAAGATCATCAAGGCATAAATGGCAAGGTATAGCTATCATAGTTCATTTTTGACCACCAAAGATTATGCTTATATGGTGAAAGCAAAGGAAGACCCTTCTACATATGAAGAGGCAAAAGGTAAGGAAAATTGGGAGAAAGCGATGCAGGATGAGTATGATGCATTGATGGAAAATGAAACATGGGATTTGGTTCCTAAACCAAATAATCAAAAGATCATTGGATGCAAATGGGTCTACAAGACAAAGAGGTATGCAGATGGAAGTGTGTCTAGATATAAAGCTAGACTTGTTGTGAAAGGCTATGCTCAAACATATGGTATAGATTATGATGAGACTTATAGTCCTATGGAAAATATGACAACTATAAGGACTCTCATAGCTATTGTTGCATGTAAAGGTTGGAAGTTATGTCAATTAGATGTGAAGAATGCATTTCTAAATGGTTATATTTGAGATGATGTTTTCATGGAGCAACTAGACGGTTTCAAGGATAAAAGGTATCCAGAGTATGTATGTAAGCTCAAGAGAGCTTTGTATGGTTTGAAGCAGGTCCCAAGGGCATGGAATTGTAGACTTGTGAAGTTCTTGAAGGAGCTTGGTTTCCAAGTGTTTAAAGCAGATAGTAGCTTGCTTGTTAAAGCAACGGATGATGGGTTCATTTACATGTGCATATACGTTGATGGCATAATTCTTACAAGTACAGATGAGAAGGGCATACAAAGTCTTAAGAAGCAGATGGCGAAAGAGTTCAAGATCAGTGACTTGGGAGACGTCATGTTTCTTGGGAATGGAGATTTCATATACTCAACATTGAGTCTATGTGACTCAAGAAAGGTATTTGAGGAAATTATTAATCAAGTTTAAAATGGAAGATTGCAGGGTAGCACCTACTCCAATAGAAGTGAATCACAAATTGAGTAGATATGGAGGAGAAGAATTCAAGGACATGAAGCTATATCAAAGTCTATTTGGTAGTCTAATCTATACTACATTAAGTAGGCCTGATTTGTCATATGCAGTTGGAGTGTTGTCTCAATTCATGCATTGTCATAGGAAAGTACATTGGATTGCACGACAAAGGGTGCTAAGATACATTAAGGGTACACTCAAACAAGGTTTGTATTATGGATTCACATCAGATACAAACATCAAGATATATAGTGATACAGATTGGGCAGGTAATCCTGATCATAGGAGATCAACCTATGGGTATCTATGTTATGTGGGAGATAAGTTAATATCTTGGTGTTAAAAGGAGCAACTCATAATTGCTTTGTCATCCACATAAGCTGAGTATAAAGTTATGGTTGAAGCTGCAAAGGAGGTTATATGGTTGGAAACTCTCATGAAGAGTTTTGACATGAGTACACCCACTATTCATGGAGATAATATGAGTTCATTGTATTTAGTTTCTAACCCTATTTTTCATGCCAAGACTAAAAATATTGAGATCCAATATCATTTCTTGAGAGAGAAGGTGATTGATAAAGAAATTTAAGTCATACATACTTCTACAAAAGACCAGATTGCATATATGTTAACCAAAAGCTTGGATGGACCTAAGTTACAAAGGTTCAAAGACATGGTAGGTATAAAGAAGATGGAGAAAATCACAATTGATGATTGAGGGGGAGCTCTTGGTACAATGCAATCATCAATTGATGATTTGGACAAAGATTTGAAGTAAAAAATGAAGCAAAGATCAATATATGAATCTTGAAGTTTAGTGCATGGTCACAAGAAGAAGACTTGTATATACATATATACTACTTTTGTAATTAGTTCATAAAAGCTTTGTATCTTTGATGAATCGGGATGTAAACATCTATATATACTTGATATAGATGTACTACGAGTAAGAGGAGATGATGTATGACAAGAATTAGAAGTCATTAGAAGACTTAGAGAGTACGAAGAAGTAAATCATCCATCAGATGTATACCTTCTCATAATAGAAGAGAATCTCAAAAATTGCACCTCGATCTTTTGCTCAGTGCTCCTTCTATGTTTATCCTCTTGAGGAATGTTTTTGTACAAGTCTAAATCTATAGTAGAGTGACCTCTGTACAAGTTTTGAGAGCATAATTGTAATCAGGCTGAGAGAATTTTAAGTAGGAACATTTACATGTGTAAAGTGAAGAAGTGAAGACTGAAACAAGTGCAATCCCAGTGGTCAATGTTTTGATCAAATCTCCCTCCACAATGTAAAGTCTTGAGCAAATAAGCACTCATTCTTTAATTGACAAGTAAGCTAGTTGTGGCTAAAAGCATTTGAATAAACGGGGTCTAGCTGGGAGAACCATGCATTAGAAGTTGCAAATATCAAAGTCGACTATACAGAAGTATAGTTTCAAACATAGGTACATTGTTTGAAACATATCTCAAGTTCTAATAAGTCTTTTGAGAGGTTTTAACTTGGAAAAGGTGCAAAACCTTTAGCCAACAACTTGTATAAATTTTCATTAAAAACTTTGCACATTTGGTCAATCAATGAGTAGATTAAGTGTAGCAAACTTTTCTGGATAATCACTTTCTTCACAGTTAGTTCAAAGTTTGATAATTTGGCATTGGTCTTCAAAAATTGGTTGCGTTTTTGCATTGTTCTTGATATAGAGGTGCTCTAACATCAAGGATAACTTGTTCTTTTGGAGATTAACACTCTCCATCATGAACCATGTACCAAAAAGATATATATTCAATAAATGAAACATGTACAAGAGTGTGGCAAACGACTACCATATATGAGCCAAATATAAAATATGGAAAAGCACTTCCATATAGGAACCGAATACAAAATTATGGTGCATCATTTCCATATATCAGTGTAATACAAAATTGTGGCAAAGTGCTACCATGCTTATGCTCAAAGGAATCAAAATCTTTATACCTATAGTCATGCAACAAAGCATATGTGTAAAATGAGACAAATTGACATGATATTTATAAGCAACAACTAAAAATACCAAACCAAGCTATAAGCTCACCTCATCATAGATGCTCTCATGAAATGATCACACCCCATCCCTACAAGTCCTCCAACAGTGCAGCCAATCCATGACAATATCCATAATCTCCCTCGATTCGTGTTAGAGGACGACGCACTGGCAACTCCTATAATAAATATGCAAAATTTTTTATGAACATACATGATGTAGTTAACATAAACAAGCTCAATAATTAAAATGATACTTACAAACTGGTAACACATAGTGTCGTATCCTCCGCTACCCAAATGTGACACTCGAATCGTATCTAGAGGTGTGGCCTACGCACCTCTCTCTTGATGATATCCATCAGGAGTATGTTGCTGCTCATCGTGAATGGATTCCCACTCCTCAGCATCTAACCGTATAGGCTTCGGTAAACCTGCTCTAAAAGCATCACGAGCCTCGGACCACCGATGAGACATCACCTCACATGCCATGTGCCGAATCCACTCTGAGCTGACAATAGGATGCCCAAGTGCTAGTTGGTACTCTTCATATATCGAATCTGTGATATAATTTTTGGAATGTTTATCGTGTTCCCTCCATTTCAACATGATAGAATGTCCAAACTCTATGGAGCAAAGTTGTCCTATGTGCTGACGCATGGACTTTCTGGTCGCATCCATCCATCACTGGAGCTCCATGACACATGCGATACATCTTGGAGTCATCATGGTCATGAGCTCCCCAAGGTGTATGTGGAGATGTCATCTGATTCCATGTGGAGGTGTTAGGATATATATATATATATATATATATATATATATATATATATAAACCCTAAAAAACCTAAAGATCTATTTTTTAGATACTTTTACATATATTTCATTGTATAAATTAATATTAATGCTAAAACTTTATTCAGGATGTGTTTATGTGTAAAAACTCAAAAATCCTATTTTCGATATATATATATATATATATATATATATATATATATATATATATATATATATATATATATATATATATATATATATATATATATCCTAAAAATTTAAAGATATATTTATAAGATATTTAATTATTTATATTTCATATATTTTGATTTTTTCTCTAATGTTTACATACATTTAAATAGAATATTTACACATTATCATTTTTCCCTATTTTTACATATATATGATTATATGAGTTAATATTACTCCTTAAACTTTAAGCCTATTTTGTGTATATATATATAAATATATACACACATACACACACACACATATACATACATATATATATATATATATATATATATATATATATATATATATATATATATATATATATATTAAGTATAATCTTATATCATATTTAATTATTTATATTCTATATATATATGATTATATAAATTAATATTAATCCTATTTTTTATATATTCCATTATATATATACATATATATTTATATTAAACTTTAATATAATCTTATATTATATTTAATAATTTATATTATATATATATGATTATATATATTAATATTAACCTTAAAACTTTATGTATGTATGCAATATGTATGTGATTGTGTATGTATATGTGCATGTGTATGTAATATGCATGTGTGTATGTGTGTGTGTGTATGTAATATGCATGTATGTATGTATATGTGTGTATGCATATATGTGTGTACATGTATGTATGTATATGTGTGTATGCATATGTGTGTGTATGTATGTATGCATATGCATGTGAGTATGCACATATGTGTGCATATTTATATGCATGTGTGTATGTAATATGTATGTGAGTATGTGTATGCATATGTGTGTGTATGCATGTATGCATATGCATGTGAGTATGCACATATGTGTGTGTATGTATATGCATGTGTGTATGTAATATGTATGTGAGTTGCATGTATGTATGTAATATGTATGTGAGTATGTGTATGCATATGTGTGTATATGTATGTATGCATATGCATGTGTGTATGCACATATGTGTGTGTATGTATATGCATGTGTGTATGTAATATGTATGTGAGTGTGTATGTAATATGTATGTGAGAATGTGTATGCATCTATGTGTATATGTATGTATGCATATGCATGCATGTATGCATATGCATGCATGTATGCACATATGTGTGTGTATGTATATGTGAGTGTGTATGTATATGTGCGTGTTTATGTAATATGCATGTGTGTATGTATGTGTTTGTGTGTACATGCAAATGTGTGTGTATGTATGTATGCATATGCATGTGTGTATGTATACATTTGTGTGTACATGTATATATGTGAGTATGAGTAAGCATGTGTGTGTGCGTATGTAATATGTATGTGAGTGTGTATGTAATATGTATGTGAGTATGTGTATGCATATGTGTGTATGTATGTATGCATCTCTCTCTCTCCCTGATTCTCTTTCTATTTCATCTCTCTCTTTCTCTCTCTCTTTTATCTCTCTCTCATCTCTCTCATCTCTCTCTCTCTCTGTCTCTCTGTTTCATCTCTCTTTCTCTCTCATCTCTCTCTCTCTCTATCTTTATGTTTCTCTAGATCTCTCTCTTTCTCTCTCTTCATTTCATCTCACTCTCTCCTTCTCTCTGTCTCTCTTTCTCACTCTATGTCAATCGAAAACAAAAAAATCACTTACATCAATGTAATTGTTTGGATCATTGTCGTCAAAGTCCACTTAATGTCTTCCTTCATTGAATTCCAAAGAACTAACATCAAAAAGCTCCTGCAAAACTAAGGAGAAGAGAAATTAGAAAAGGGAAA
This sequence comes from Ceratopteris richardii, assembly GCA_020310875.1. Lineage (NCBI taxonomy): Eukaryota > Viridiplantae > Streptophyta > Polypodiopsida > Polypodiales > Pteridaceae > Ceratopteris > Ceratopteris richardii. Next base: position 101,834,471 of record CM035407.1, read on the forward strand.
ACACAAAGAAAGAGAAAGGGTGCTAGAGTATGTGCGATACTTACCAAAATTTCAGATCTAGAGAAAGAGAGAGGTGTGTGTAGAGAGAGAGAGAGAAAGAGAGAAAGATGTGTGTACACAATATGCTCAAAGTGTAGTTTGTGTGTGCAAACTTGACAATAGTAGACTTCAGTTCAAAACGCAAGCAAAATACAATTTTTGCTCTCGGGTCCGGTTAAAACCTTGCATCGGTATGAGTGTCGGTATGAGCGTCGATATGAGCGCCGCTATGAGCGTCGGTAATCTCTAGCAAATTATCGATGCTGATACCGATGCTCATACCAACACTGCATATTTTCGATGCAGATACCGACCATTTATTTTCAATGAGTATACAAACGATTAAATGATCGTCGATATTGCCTCTGTGGTCTTTCAAGCATTTTTAAGGGTCATACTAGTGCTGGGGCATGTCTGTTGGTATGGATAACGTCCATATGCTCCTCATATGTTGTAGTGATAGGGATTGAGCATAACTAGTTTCTACTATTAGATAGTCTTTAGGTTGTGTTCAATTTTAGTAGGTGGTAGCTGAGTGCATTGCAATAAATTTAGAACAGTCTTCTCATTTTTCCTTTAGGGTTGTCATTACTTAGTTTCTATTAATGGCAAGCGTTTAGGCTATCTTCAGTCGTAGTAGGTGCTAGCTATGTGCATTACGTCAAGTTGAAAATAGTCTCCTTTTTTTTTGCCTTAGATTTGTCCCTACCGAGTTTCTACCATCGCGAGCCTTCAAACTTTATTCAATCCCAATACATATTGGAGGTTCAACCCTGTTGTTTATGTGGGATAAGAGGAGTCATGGCTGGTATATCCTTCATTGCACCTTCAAATTAAATCACGCTATCAGGAATAGTAGATAAAAGATCAAATTTCTTTTACAAAAAGGGAAAAGAGAAATAAAAGTCTTGCTCTTTCACAGCTATATATGAACTCGTTAGCGTCGCTCAAGTTACCTGAACTTTCACCTTTCCTGAGGTGCTCCGCTACCTTCACACGGGTTTTAACTATAACAGGCTTATGGGCGTACCACTTGCGTGCTTCGGAAGCTTTTCCAGGTTGCAATGGCAGAACGTACAGTTTCACTAGAGGAGTTGATGAAGTCACATGTGTGAGCAGACTCACCTTAGAAGCATGCCTGCGAATATGGCAGAGAGAGAGAGAGGATTGACATGGTTAAAACGGCAGTAGCGCAGCTTCCATGGCCGATCGACATTTGGCAGTTTCAATGGCTAAACGTACAGTTTCACTAGAGGATTTCATGAAGTCGCATGTGTGAGCAGACTCATCTTAGAAGCATGTCTGTTGAATATAGCACAGAGAGAGAGAGAGGATTGGCATGGTTAAAACTGGCAGTAGCGCAGCTCCCATGGCTGATCGACATTGATATATCACGAGGGTAATCAATAGTGCTGCGTCCCAGAAGTTACATGATAGTTTCGCCTTACGGCCATCTTACAGCGAAGTCGATTGTGTTATGACTTCGAACAGAGGCTCTGAACAAACGTTTCAACAGGACATGCGAGAGAGAGTCTATCTACTTACGGAATAGCAGAACAGCCCACGGCAGAGAGAGACAGTTGTACAGAGAAGGTCGCTACTCTCGAGGTTGATGGAGACGAAGAAATATAAAATCACAACTTAGACATATATTTCTTTTCACTTGCAAATTGCGAGCTTTTCCGCATTATTGGACACACCAAATTCCGCCTTGGGTCCCAAGACGCCAGGTCGACTGGTTGGGTCCCTCGCCTCTTGAGGCGGGGGCGAGGGTTCAACCCCCCTGCGCTGCGGGACAGTGTATCCGCTTTCGGGCGCGAATTCCGGCCTTCGGGCGTTAAACCAGCTGGGCCTCCGGGCCGTTCACATCGATGTATGGGCCTTCGGGCCGTTCACCCTGTCTGCCCCTGTTCTTGTGGGATAAGGGGGGTCCCATGGGTACTATGCCCTTCATTGTACAGTTGTTTCTCTTTCAAATTACAGTCAGGGGGAGTAGGCCTCGGCCGAACCTCCATTTAAAAAAAAAAAAAAAAATTCCGCCTTGGTACCCTAGGTTGCAACCTAGGATTCAATCAAGTTTCCCCTGCTTTGTGGGATTTGGGGGGTCCCGTGGGCACTAGTCCCCTTTTATTGTACCTTTGTTTCTTAATTTAATTCAAGTCCGGGAGAGTAGGCTATTGCCGAACTTCCTTTATATTAAAAAAAAAAATTCCGCCTTGGTATGAATATTGCTCCCTATAGAAACGGGCAGACATGGCACATAATTGAGTAATGTTAGAGGTATACCATCTCCAAACCATCGCAGGAAAGCAAAAACAAAAATGGTGTTGTTCAAGTTCGCTTAGCTTAGTGGTTTGACATTTGAGTCTTTGAGAGGAAGCCTTGAGTTCACATCTTTATTAGATATATCTATGAGTTTCTCAAAGATGAGTGCCTCTATCTTACGAGGCTGGGTGTGTGAATGTGTTTCTGATTCATTGTGCTCTGACAAAAATAAAGGATGGTGTAGATGTTTCGAGTAAGGAAGAATTGTATCCTATTAAAAACAACTCACACATTTCACCCTTTCTTGAGATTGTTTTTGAACTAAAGAAAAGGCCATGATCTCCTGAGTAGTGGAAATCGATCAAGGTTTCATACAGTTTCAAATGATGTCTAAACAACTTTCAGAGGACCCTAAGCCTCAAAATGTTCTTGGCATAAGAAGAGGCTATCAAATATGATCAATCATGGGATGATCGAATGGAAGAGGAGGGAAAACACTATAGAATTAGAGTCTAGATAACAATTATTATTCTCTCAAATATGCAGCAATGCCTTTGTGGAGACTCTCTTTAAAAGGTTCTTGAGTTTTCTCCACGAATGGATTAGGACAAAAAATATTCGTAAATGGTAGGTTGACTCTAAAATCCACATTCAAGAGAACTCCTTTTATTCTCCCTCTAATCAAGTAAATCAAATCGTTGTCCATACACCTTAGCTTGGCTAGATGGGCCTTCCACCTCTTGAGACTGGGGTGAAGGTTGAATCCCCACTTACAGCAAGATAATGTGGGCCTAAGGCTAGCGTAAACCATGTTATATCTAGTTGAAACTAGTTGCCTTTAGGTAGTCTTCCCTTGTGTCACCTTCTGACAGTCTAACCACTCATTTATGAAATACGTGGGTCCCATGGGTATTATGCCTGTCCACTTATACAATTGCAATTTCAAAGTTAAAGCTCGGGGGAGCAAGCTTTATCTAAACCACCTTAATAAAAAATTAAATAAAATCCTTACCCATGAAGGAACAAAAAGGTTATCTATTTTATTCCTGATCCTCTCTAACGGTCTTGTATATTTTTATTTTCTTTAAATTACAGCGTATTTTGATGAGCAAAAAAACAAATAAAGTAAGTCCACGCTTGTTAGCTCCACTCATTGGGTACTTCACCTCTCATGGCTAGGGTTGCAGTTCAACACTCGTGATCTAGAGCTAGACACCTTTCATGAATTGTGATGAGCTCTCTAAACCAACCCTTCATAGGAGTGTGGGCTTTTTGGTCACTTGTTCAATTCAAACCTTTGGGCTACCCAATTCATAGCAGTCTACTCATTTGGTCTTAAAGCTATCCCTTTGGTAGTTGTACTTTAGCGGGCCTTCAAACTTGTATGATAACCATGCTATAACTCTTTCCCTTGTGGGATATGGATGTCTCATAGGTACTATGCCCACCTTCATTTGTACTTCCAATTAATTCAAATTTAATCGGAAGAGTAAATGGGACTAGTGCTCAAGGGACTCCCCAAATCCCACAAAGTAGGGGACAAGTTTGGTAAGCTAGAGAGCATTACAAATGAGGCGTACAAAACTATCATCTCCCTCATGCGGAACCCATTTGGGTTTTAGCTTGTTATCTCTCCTTTAAAAAGAAGATGTTTTAAGAAGCTGTTCAATTTTAAGAGAAATAATAGAAGAAGAACAAAGTGTGTATTTCTTCGCAATGGAGTGATTAAAAAAGAAACTTATTCTCTGTCTCCTTCTCTCTTATGTTGACCTTTATTCCCTTGCTGGTCTTGAGCAACGTGGCCCCACCTGAGCCTCAGTGCCCCCTCAGGATGGATTCAGCATCATCGGACGTCGACCCTCCGATGGTATCTTTGTGTAAAGAATTTGTGGCAGCAAAATAAGAAGAACTGATGAAAACGTGTCTGATCAGTCAAGTTTTTGGCCCTAGGCCCTGTCTAGAAAGTGTGAGAGCTTGGCTTCACAAGGATTGGTTCCCCCATGGCCTAATTGTGTGCAAATGTCAATTCTTGCCGGCGAATCACCTGCTTCTTATGTTTGAGAATGAAGAGATGACCTTCCAAGCCTTGCAAGCCGGCTCCTGGCAAGTGGGCTGGTCCACCCTTTGCCTTTTTAAGTGGACCCCTGACTTTGTTCCAAACAAGTCAAAGCCGCTTCGTTACCCGCTTTGGGTGGAACTCTCCAATCTGTCGTACTTTTTGTATGGATTTCTTCGAGAAATTGTTTCACCGATCGATCGCCCGATGGCCTCAAGAGAGGATGTTGGGGGGTTAATCTACGATGGTGCTCAACATTCTTTCAATGCAAGATGGCACCCACAGATCTGCGTTGAAACAGACCTGAATCAGGTCCTTCCCTCGAAAATCTCCATAAACTGTGGAGATGGAAAGACTTGGACACAAGAGGTTACTTACAAGAATTTGCCAAACGCGTGCTTCCGTTGTGGGCATCAAGGTCATAGGATCAAAGATTGCCCCTTGAAGAAAAGTACCAATAAAAACAAGTTGAAACCAGATGGGACCCTAGATCCTTTCCCTCAAGTTAACACTCGGGGTCAGCCCCCTTCGACGGAGGAAGCAGAGGGAACTCGCGTTGCTGAGACGGATTCAGAAGGATTCACTGAAGTAAGACACAGGAGAAAAGCTAGCCCTCGAAGATCAACAGCAAGGAACACTACGACAATTGCTCCTTCGAATAACATGTACTGTAACCTAGAAAAGGAGATCAATGAGTTCGACTTCCCAGGGGACAACCATTATGTAGAAGACCCCATTGATAATACCCTTGGGTGCTCTACCAGCAAAGAATACAACCAAGAAGGTTACACCACGAGTAAAGAGGAAGGCTTCACTACTAGCAATGAAGACAACCCAGACAGTGAAAGCTCCTTTCTTGGTCCTACCCTTCCGATTTGCATTCCAAGATTAGCACAACAAAAGTCAAAGCTTAAAGGAAAACAATCATCGGGCATGCCATGGAAGAGCCCCCTCAAGAGTAGGATCATAAGTCAAGAAGCTGGGAGGAAAAAAGAAGATCACAAGAACAAAAAGGATCGGGTCCCTCCCCTCAAAGAGGGAAACTATCAATAATGAAATTCACATCTCTAAACGTCAGGGGTTTGTCTGACCCATCAAGAGCAGCGATTCTTGGCCAGTGGTTCAGAGACAAGTGCCTCAACCCTGACTTTATCTGCTTACAAGAGATTAAAATAGATGGAGAGGATCTCTAGAAACGGCTTAAATGCATTTCTCCAAACCACCTTTGGTCCTCCACTTCTCACCCTAGGGGGGCGGGGGGTGCTGCAATCGGTATTAGTCACTCCCTGTCTGGTAGTGTGACATCGACTTCTGAAGGTTGGAATCATTGTTGGATTGCTGCCTCTATCGGGCTCCCTTTTCAGTTCACTATGGTCTCAATTTATGCCCCTAACAGAGAAGCGGATAGAATTGATACTTGGGCTTCCCTCGACTCCCTCTCACATAATGTTCTGATTTGTGGGGACTTCAACATGGTTGAGTTCCCTGCGGACCGATGGAATAACAAGGGAAAAATTATTGACGGCCAAGAGAAAGAGATATGGGATAAAATCAAGCTCCATCTTGACTTGGTCCAGGTGAAAGACATGAAGGGGTTCTCGTGGTCAAATCTCCAATTGGGGGACTCTTTGAGGAAAGCAAGACTTGATAGATGTTACGTCGACCAAGATACCATCCTCCAGTGGGGTATTCCTTTGATTTCCCAACACATGGACCTGACAATCTCGGACCACTATCCGATTACCCTGTCTTTCAAACCGATTCCCATGCTCCAGAAAGCCCCTTGGTTTCATGCTTGTCAGACATCGTTTTCCCTCCCCTCTGTCCACCAAGAAATTTCTGCAGTATGGGCGGAAGCCTTTGCCTACTGTACTGAACCAGCTAAGTGCTGGAGAAGCGCGATGGAAAGGACTCGAAAAATTCTGATCAGGACTCAAAAGGCGATAAGAGATATCCGGAAAAAAAGAAGAGAAACGATGTACCAGAGGCTCGCAAGGCTTGAAGAAGAGGTGAACAAAGGGAACTTACATTGCCAACAAGGTCTTTTGAAAATCAGGGGAAGACTAAGATTAGAGGAGGAGGTTCAAAGGAAAAATCTTCAAATATTCTTCAAAGATTGGTGGGCGGGGAAGGCGGACAAACCATTGAAAGAGATGTGTAACATCCTCAAAAGGAAACAAGCTAGGGAATCCATCCCCTTATTGGTCGATAACAATGGAACCGAATGCAGCACAGAAGTTGAGAATAGATCTATCATCGTCAAGCACTTTACCCATCTTCTCGGGGTCTCAGCTCCTCTTTCCCCACAAAGGCGTGACTCCATGGCAACCATCTCAAGGGTTGCACAATCTAGAATCCCACAGAACATGATTTCTCTACTGGATAATAACATCTCCGAGAATGAAATACTCGAGGTTATTGATGCTCTTCCCAATGGGAAAAGTCCGGGTCTTGATGGCCTCACCAATGAGTTTTTCAAGTCCTTCAAACATGAGGTGGCCACCCCCCTGCGTCTGTTGTGGTAGGAGGCTCTCTCCTTCGGTGACCTCCCTGTGTGTCTCAATAATGGCGTCATCAAGTTAATCCACAAAAGGGGAGATAAGAACAAAATTGAAAATTGGAGACCGATTACCATGCTCCAAACAGGATACAAGATAATTGCAAAAGTGATTGCCAACAGAATCTCTTGTCATTTACAGTCGTGGCTTTCTGAAGACCAGAAAGGTTTTATCAAAGGTAGATCTATACTTGAAGCAATTGTCGATATTTGGGAAGGCCTTGTGTTTGCTTAGGAGTCTGCACAAGATCTGGTATTCATTAAGATTGACTTTGACAAAGCATATGACAGATTGGAATGGGACTTTATTCTCCAATCATTGAAAGACCTTGGATGCAGCCAAAATTTCACGAAGATGGTTTCCACTCTTCTTGGAAACGCTTCAACTAGAATAAATATCAACGGTAAGCTCTCTCAGCCCATTCATTTAAAAAGATCAATTAGGCAAGGCTGCCCTCTGGCTCCATTACTCTTCGCTATCGCCTCGAATGGACTCAGTCGCCTATTAAAGCATCACATGGACACTGGCCATCTCAAGGGTCTTTCCCTACCTCTTAATCACGGCCAAATGATTGTGAGACTCTTTGCCGATGACATGAATGCCTTTGTGCATAATGATATAAACAACATTGAGGTGTTTTGGTGGTGCCTCGACACCTTTTGTGTGGCATCAGGTTCAAAAATTAACCATGCTAAAACAGCTTTTAGAGCCATCCGCGGACCTACACCCCAATTATTGTTAGATCAAGGGTGTCAAGTTATCCCTAGAGGTCAAGTCTTCCGTCTCCTCGGCATTCCGATGGGATTCGACATCTCAATGGACCAACGTTGGGATTGGGTGCTATCCAAGCTGGATAGCAAACTGAATCATTGGAAAGGTATGCAAGTCAAGTTGGCAAGGCGTGCTATGGTTGTTAACACATTTATGCTGTCTACAACTATTTACTTTATCTCGTGTTGGAGACCTAAGGAGAAAGACTTGGCCAAAGTGGAAAGAATCTGCAGAAACTTCCTTTGGAGTGGGGACCCCAACAGGAGGGGGATTCCCAAAATCAAATGGGAAACTTGCACTAGCCATAAAGACTCAGGGGGATTGGGAATTTTGGATATCGGTGGGTTGGCTGACAAACTGGCGGCAAAGTGGCTTATCAAGGCTTGGAACAACAGTGAGTCCTCTTGGGCTAAATTGATCTTTAGAAACAGGGAAGACCTTACCTTAGTTGGCCATCCTGGTTGGAAGGACATAGGGATTCTCACGCTGTTGTTCTCCCCCCACCCGGTGTCCCCTAAAGGCTCTAGCCTCGTGTTTGTTATTGATCTTTGGAGTTGTCCTCTCCAATCATTTAGCATAAAGAATCAACAAGACATCTTTATTTTGTCAATCCTGGAAGTATTCTTGAGACCACAGCCCCTTCAAGATGATAGAATCCAAGAAATAAGAGAATAATGGTTAGAATTCTGAGAATAATGAAAATCAAGAGGAAATTTCTAGGGTTTGGATTATCTTGAGAAAATCTACACCATTTTCTACAATCTTGGTGTCTATTCCATGCTATTTTATCAGCAGAACACAATTATGAAGTCAAAATCAAAAAATATCACCTAGATCATACAGACGAGACAATCGCAATTCTGTGCAAACAGACGATTTTCAGCTCCAGCACCATTTTTCATCAACTCATCACTCAACACAACAGTAGTCAGCTCTCTTCATACACATTCTACAGATTTACACAATAGAAACTCACAAATCTCCATGGATACACAAGATCTAGACTCACAAATCAAAGAAACCACATAGAAGAGGAGAAACACGATTTTCAACAGAAACTCTTTCTCTATTCACTTGGATAGCAAATACACAAATGATTAACCAAACCCCTCATAATAGAGGAAATTAGCTTATATACATTTTCAAGTGTCCCTTTTCACACTTGGATTTTGGTCCTTTCCTCTATTATTCTAAAAATATGCTATCTAGGAGTTTCCAAAAATTCTAGAAAAAATATATAAGATTCTATCCTACATAAGGAAGACTCTTCCTTATTTTTACAATAATTGCATAAATATTTCTACAATTTTCTATCAACATTACCTTTCTCACATACTTCCTCTACCTCCTGTAGTGGATCTTGTTCTGTGCTTTTTTGTTCTATGACTGACCTGTACACCTGAGCCTTCTTAGCTATTTCTTCTATGCTCTCATCCAGTTTAAAGTAAGTTTGTGAGGGTTTTGTCCATATAGATTTCATTCCACCATGCACTATTCCACAACTAACTTCTTCCCTTATTTCACTTGCTTGTTCTATCATTACTGCCTTTACCTTCATTATTCTTCTTTCATCTTCCAGATTAAGCTCTTTTTCTGCCTACTCCTGAAGTGGTTTCTCCTGAGACTTCTTCTTTAATTCCTCAGGTGTCTTTTGTTTCTCAGAGGTCTGTATAATGACATTGGGAGTATTTGGTATTGACAAATTTAGACTTTTTAACAGAAAGCTCTCAATATCACTGTCAGAATCAGATGAGAAGTGTGAAGGTCCTCCTTTTTCTGGTTCTGTGGGTCTTGATACTTCTTCCTCCAAGGATAGCTTCTGCGTTTCTTCCATGACTACTTCCTCTCTTTCTTTGGTGATAACAGTTTCAGCTATAGATTTACCCTTTCCCTTCTTGGTCAATTTCTTTTTTTGTACTGGCTTCTTTGGAACCTTCTTTTTCACCACCACAGTGGTTCTGGTCTCTGGGGGTCCTTGTAATTCCTTAAAATAAGCTAGCAATTCAACCTCTTTTCTGACAAACACCTCCTCAGTTTCAGTTGTCATCATTTGGTCATGAAGAGCTTCATAGTGCCCCACCTCCTCCTGAATCCAGTCTGTAGCTTTGCATGAGTAGTCTTCCAACATTTTCTGGTATTGTGCTTCATACATAGCTCTCTTGTTATTCCCTTGGGTTAGATAGGTGTATAGTTGCTCTTTGCTTGTTTGGGGTGGATGTGGTTCACTAGAGGCTTGAACCTGTTTCTTTGCCTCCTCATGTTCCTCTTTTGTGGCTTCCTCCATTTCTAGTTCCACCTTCCTTGGGTCCAACCTTCTTTTCTTGACAAGAATTACTTCTTCATATATCATTTTCCTTTTCATACCTGTTCCCCTCATGCGGGTTTGTCCTTCTGTTTCTCTTTCAGTCAATTTCCTTGGAGGACTCTTGATTCCAGCCATAAGATTTTTGAAATACTGTGCCTCTGGAGCCAGTTTTAGTTGATCTTCCATCCCAAGAACATGATAAATGATTCTTGTTAAGAACTGAGCTCCATTCATGAACTTCTTCTGCTCCTAGTGCTTTGCAGCTTCTTTCAGTTGTTCATGGATGTATGGTGAGACATCCAGAACTCCAAAAGGTTTGGTTCTATCTTTGTTATTGAACATCAATAATGTATCTGACTTATGAGGCATTGTGTATCTTGGTAATTTTGGAAAACAAAAGTACTGTAAGAACATCCTTACAGCATATTCCTCATTCTCCCTTCCTTTGAAATCAGTGAATTTTGCATATCCTGTGTAAGTCTCCTTATTCTTTTTGACAAAACTTGGGTCAAGTTTGGTTCCCATTGTGTAGAATTGCAGTGCTGCTCTGATATGTTCTGCCTTGATAGTGACACCTACTTCCTGATTATCCTTTTTTTTGACTTTGCATCTGAAATAGGCATCATTCCCTCTTCCTATTTCTGTCAAACTATTCATTACCTGTGATACTCTCTCAAAGTCAATGAAAAAGATACGCTCCTCCAATATCCTGTGCAGCCCTACTGCCTTCCATCTTTTCATGTTGACTACCACTCTTTGGAACCTGTAGAACTCATGGCACAACATTGTATACTTGTATCCCCCTACCCCCACCGTGAATATGTGCTGGCCAATTATGTTTAGGGTCTCCTTAAGTTCCTTCACCACTTTCTCAACTTCTGGAACTTCTGATTCTTCCTCTGACTCTAAGTCCACCTGTTCCTCCACAGCTTCACTATCTAGAAACCAATGGCCTCTTGATAGCACAACTGATTCTACCTTGAAGTCATGAATTGGCAGCTCCTTAGTGTTCACCATTTTTGGAGGAAACTAAAATAAAGAAAAACTCTACCCACATAAGTTGCAAGAAATCAAAGAGTAATATGTTTTCAGAAGTCATGTCATAAAAATGAGAAAATAAAAAATAAACTTCATTTCTCCAAAAAAGACTCAACAGGTGATCATCACAAGTGTAGCAAGATGTCTAGTGCAGTCCCTTTTCCTAACCATTCTTTTGGAAAGATAAATCATGTATCAAATGATAGAAAACAAAAAATTACAAAAAATTAACTAAAGAACTAACTATAAAAAATAAATAGATCTCTACTATTCTTCTCCCTAGATCTTGCTTTGTGACATATGATTTTTGTAAAAAACAACAGAAAGTAAACAATTTTTCATTCTTTTTTTTTTCAACAAATTTTTTTTTTCTCTTCTTTTTTCAGCAATGATTTTTTTTTCTCTCCCTTTTTTTTTCTTTTCTTTTCAAATACTTTTTTCCATTTCTTTTCTTTTTTTCATTTTCATTTTTTTTCATAATAATTTTTTCTTTCTTTCCTTCCCCTCCTAATTCTCTTTTTAGAAAAGAAAATCAGGTCTAATATGTATTCTTTCATAGTTTCTTTGATTTCTAGATATAGTTCAAATCCGGATGATCTTTCTTCCACTGAAACAATTCTGATTTTTTAACCCAGTACTTCCTGACTCCAATTGGTCTAGTTCCCAACAACCAATCATTCCCTTTGGATAAGTATTTTGTAGGAGCTTTTGGTCTCCATATCCATTTTGTCCTTGATTCCTGTTTTAATGAGTAGACCTGCTGTAGACTTTGATTCCATGTGCTTTTTGCTCTGATGCTTTGATTCTTTGAACCTTGCCATGATTGCCATCTTCTTCTTATCTCACCAACCTTCTTTATTCCTCCAATCCTTTGCTGATTTGGATCATATGAAGCTTGATTATTCAGCATTTGTATTGGTAATGTCTGTGTATCCTCAAGTGCAAAAGTGAATCCTTCCAAGTGTATATCATGCACATCTGATTGAATTTCCTGTTTTTCATTACTCAATAGAAATATTAAAAACCTTTTGTCATTTATGTTCAATTTAAGCTTCATTTTTTCAAAATCCAAGATCACTTTACCTTGTTGAAGCCATGGTTGACCTAAAATCACTTTTTCAGTCATCAAATTATCTGGCCATTCTTCACAGTCTATTGTCATATATTCTTCATTAAACTTTACTTCAATAGTTAGTGAAGACATGCTCTGTACTACTTGACCTTCCAAAGATTTGATTAGGGTTCTACTTTCTTTTCTTTTTATGTTGAATTTACTTACCAAGGCTGAACTAATCAGATTTACTTGTGCTCCAGAATCTATCAAAACCCTTATGTTTTCATTTTGAAAATTCATTATCAGCACAGGGACATGTTCCTTTGGTTTGAGAGGAGATTCACATAGATAAACTTCCCTAAGCTTATTGATTTTTCTTATCCTTTCCATAGCTTCCTGTTGAGCTTCTTTTCTAATATCTTCCTCTTCTCTTTTCCTGTTTTGGGCTTGTTGCAACCTTCTCCATTCATCAACAGTTAATGGGCAATCGTACCTCTTAACTCTACATCCACTTATAAAGTTTGGCATGATTTTTCCTTCTATGTTAGCTAGTTGAATGGCTCCACTGTTGCTTATTTGATGTATAATATATGGTCCATGTCCTTTTTTCTGGAACCTTTTCTGATGTTCTCTGACTGTGTAAGCCAGCACTAGATCTCCTACCTGTAGATCTTTCTCTTTTATGTGAACATCACGATAAGCTTTTTGTCTTTTCTTGTCCACATATAAACTCATAATGGCCTGGAGTCTAGATGCTCCCAACTTTTCCAATTCTATCACTCTTTCTGATAGTTCATGTCCAGTCCAACTATAGTGACTTCCTACTTTTAATGTTGGAATAAGGAATTCCATAGGTAAAACTGCATTTTGTCCATATACTAAATTGAATGGTGTGCTCCCTATTGCAGTTTTGTAAGCCACTCTATACGCCCATAGGACATGATTAAGTTGTAGATCCCAATCATTTCTGTTTGTGTTTACTAATTTTGATAGTACTGTACAAAGTACTTTATTAGTACTTTCTGCTAGCCCATTGGCTTGTGGGTGATATGGGGCTGATTTTCTATGACTGATCAAGAAATATTCAGTGATGTTTTCTATGATCTGGTTTATAAAATGGGTCCCCCTATCACTTACTAGTTCAATTGGAAGTCCAAATCTGGTGATAATGTTTTCATATAGGAATCTGGCAGTAGTATTAGCATCATTTGTCTTTGTGGCTTTGACCTCAGCCCACTTTGTCAGGTAGTCTGTAGCCACTATGATGTATTCAGCATGGGATTGTTTTGTTGGAGGGTGTATAGGTCCAATGAAATCCAATCCCCATTTACTAAAGCTCTGGCTGAAATTAATGGAACCAATGGCATGTCATTTCCTCTGTTTGGTTGGCTTGCCCTTTGACAGATATCACATTTTTTTACATAAGCTCTTGCATCAAGGAATAGCGTTGGCCACCAAAAACCAGAATATAAAATGAGTTTGGCAGTTCTGTCACTTGAGAAGTGTCCTCCTACCACTCTAGAGTGTGCCATTTCCAACATTTCCAGATATTTATTCTCAGGAACACAAATTCTTAGGTATCCATCCATTCCTCTCTTATACAACTGTTCCCCTATAAATTGATATTCCTCAGAGATTACTTGTAAGTTTTTTGATTCTGTACCAGTTTTCACTTGTTTTCCTTTCTCCTTCCTTCTCAACTCTCTAATGATATTCTCACTCCAATCTGGATTTTTCTGGAACCAATATAGAGTTATGAATTCTGAGTCTTGTAATGCTTGGCACTTCTTGCAATTGGCAATGTATTTTGATACATCTTGAATTTTATTAGGCCAATGTACCCCCATCCTATTGAGATTACTTAGGGTGACTACCCTAGAAGCATGAGTGCAAGGGTTCCAATGATGAGCTCTCCTAAGGTATTCTTGTTGCTCCTCCTCAGGAGTGCAATATTCTAATATGCCAATATGGTTGAGATGGTATAAATGCCCAGCTAGTAACATGAAGTTCCTGCTTTGCAAAACTAAATGTGCATTATTCCCAATTGTTCTACAAGGTCCCATGGTTAATAATGGTACTAAAGTCATGGCCCACTCAGGAACGCTTTCTACCTAAGAGATAAGTGTCTGGCAGATTGTCATCTAAAGGTGAACTGGGTTCTTCAGACTGGATTCGAGATAAATGATCTGCCCTCAAGTGTGTTTTCCCTTGTCTGACCACTACTTCAAACTCAAATTCCATTAGCAATAAAAACCATCTGACTATTCTCCCAGTGTGACAAGGTTTATTTACCAAATATAACAAAGCTTGATGGTCTACAAAGAACTTAAACTTGTTGGCCAAAAGGTAATGTCTGTATTTTTTTACAGCAAATACCATGCCCAATCCCTCTCTTTCAGTGGTTGTGTAATTTTTCTCTGCTAGATTCAATTGTCTACTAGCATAGGCCACTGGAAAATCTAACTTGCTTCCTTCTATTGGTTGTGCTAACACACATCCCAAAGCATAATTGGAAGCATCCACATGGACATGAAAAATTTTGTCCCATTGAGGTGTTTTCAGAATTGGGCTGTTTCCAAACAAGTTTTTAGAGTTTCAAAGGCTTGGTCACACTCCTTGGTCCACTCAAACTTTGTAATTAGGGCATATAAGGGTTTTGCTATGTCAGCAAATTTATGTACAAATTTCCTATAGTACCCACAATGTCCCATAAAAGTTTGAAGTTCTTTTACACTTGTTGGTCTTGAAAGCTCTATTATGGCCTTTATTTTCTTCTCATCAATTGAAATTCCATTTTTAGAGACTATATGACCCAGCATTCTTCCTTGTCTCACAAAGAATACACATTTCTCTGGATTTAAGCATACTCTGTAGATTCTGCATTTCCTGAATATATCTTCTAAGTCCTGCAAGTGATCTTGTCTTTTTAATGAAAAAGTACAAAGATCATCTACATAGATTTCCATTACTTTTCTCATAAACTCTTTGAAGACATGACACATCAATCTCTAAAAAGTTGCTAGAGCATTGGTTAACCCAAAGGGCATAACCCTAAAGGCATAGATTCCCCATTCTGTGGAGAAGGCAGTTTTATGTTGGTCTTCCAATGCTATAGGGACCTGGTTGTATCCTGAAAAGCCATCTAAAAAACTATAAACCTCCTTCCCAGCAACTCTTTCTAGAAGATGATCTCTTATAGGCAGTGGATAATTATCCCTTTTAGTTGCTGCATTTACCTTTTTCAAGTTAATGCATACCCTAAGTTTCCCATTCTTTTTAGGTACCACAACTATAGGAGATATCCATTCTGTATACTCAATTTCATAGATGAAATTGGCAGCTAATAGCTTGTCAATTTCTTCCTTTATCTTGGCGAGTATTTATCATTAAATGTGTAATGTCTCTGTTTACTAGGTTTTGCTTCAGGTGTCATAGGAATCTTATGCTCACAGATTTTAGGATCAATACCTTTCAAATCTTTGTAGCTATAAGCAAATACATCCCTATATTTTCTTGTCAAGTTTCTTAGTGCCTCTTCTTCTTGAGTTTTCATGTCATCAGCCACTACAATGTGTCTTTCTTCTCCCTCCTCCTAAGTGATCATGATCTTCTTAGTTTCTTCCTCATTGTCATAAGCTTCTCCTTTCTTCTTTTCCCTCTTTGGTTTCCTTCTGAGAAGTAATCTATTTTCCACTTCATAAGTCTTAAAATTTTCTGGTACATCAAATTTTTGGTCTTTGTTCATTTCCCTTGTCTTCTTCTCATTTTCCTGATTTTCTTCTGTTTCTTTGTGTTTGTTTTTCTTGTACTTACCTGAAATCTTATCCTTAATAGCATCTTCAGCTTTTACTTCCTCCAAGAATTGTGTCTTTCCTTTTTGTAATATTATTTCTTCTTCTATGTCCTCTTCTGTTCTGGATACCTTTATCATTTGTATTCCAATGTGAAAAATATCATATCCTTCTTCATTTTGAAATTCCACTCCTACATATTCATCACTGGCTAGATCCATGGTAGCCAAAATTTGATTCCACCCATAGGGCTCAAATTCCTCATCCTTGAATTGTTGAGGTACATGATTCTCATCTTGTAGCCCTCTTTCTTCCACACAATCCTCTCTTCTTAATCTCCTTTTCCTATTGGTCATATTTCTTATCATATTGCACCTCCATACAGATGATTCAGCTTCATTCTGATCCTCCATTTCTGATTCCTCACTCAACTCTTGATTCTGATGAATTTTATACCATTCTTGAGGGGGTATGTCATAGTAGTGCCCATTTCTTAGATTTACCTTGGTTATTCTTCCTTTTCTCTGTAGGTATAAGCAATCATTACCCCAATCTTGTACAATTTGCATTTGTCTCATGAATGGTCTTCCTAGGATAATTTCATATGAAGTAGATTGTGGGAATTCAACTATAGCAAAGGTATGTTCTATCTCTATCCCACATATGTCCACAATCACTTTTTCCCATATTCCTAGGGGTTTTTCAATGTGTCCATCTGCAAGTTGCAATCTCATTTTTTTGGGTAATAATTCACTTTTTCCCCATTTTTCCCAAGTTTGTTTAGTCATGATGGCCACTCCTGATCGACTATCCAAAATGGCTTTGGCCTAGTTTTTACCAAATCGTATTTTTAAATTTGAGTTTCCCTCTTCTCCCTCACAATATCCTCCTATCTTATCAATGGGAATATACCACAACTCCTCCATTTCCTGTAGTTGTGGATGAAGATTTTCTGGTGTTGTCTCCCATTTTTTCACTTGGTTCTGTAGATGAGGATTTTGTTTTATTAAATCTTCCCATGTGGTGTGATACAGAAATGTGCATCTTTTGTCTATATTCACTTGGAGTGTTACTTGTGGGTTTTCTTCCTTGATACTCTTTCCTCTTTTTTTTGTTGTCTCAGATTCCTCAACTTTTTTTTGAGAATTGTCTTCTTCCCCCATTTTGAGTTGTACTTCGCGAATGATCTGTTTACACTTCTGCATTCTTTCATGTTCTAAGTCTGGCATAGGATAAGCCATTGTATGGTCAGCAGGGCTTGGTCCCTCTTGAATTCTTCCTTTGTATGCTTTTATCAGAATGTCTAGACTTTTTGAATTTCCTATTTCCAACTAGGTCTATGTCTTTGAAGAAGTATTGTTTGATTGTCCCCTATTTTCTTGTTCCATATTTTTACTTATTTTATGCTTCCTCTCCCATTTCCCTTTTTGTCTATTTTTCTTCACCTTTGAGTTTGATTCTTCATTTTGTTCCTTAGTTGTTCTTTGTTGTTTTGTTTGTGACCTTGTTACAACATTTACATCCACTAACTCAATGTCACTCAATTCTTCCTGTTCCATGATACTGACCGCTTTTAGTGGTATGTTATTAGATGTGTTTTGTTGTTTGTGGGGATTTTTTGGGCAATCTTTTATCAAATGCTCCCTGCCACAATCCTTGCAATATGCTCCTTCTATTCTCAATGTAGGAGGTTGTGGACAGTCTCTAATAAAATGATCTCCCCCACACCTATAACAAGTTATCTTTGGTCCTCCTTTGAATTGAGGTTTTTGATTGGACATGTAATTATTGGTTATATACATGAAAGTGGCAGTGTTTATCTCAATTCTTCCATTTCCCAAGTCTAAGGCTTGTAATTCTGGCTCTCTTGATTCATAACCTTCCCATTCTTCTTGAAATCCCTCATTCCATTGATAATCTTCTTTGTATGGTGATTTTGTTCTTGAATTTCCCTCCTCTACTGGTGCGTATTTGATTGGTACTACATTTGTCGGTATAGGAGGTTGTTGCCCTAGCACAGGTCTTGGTTGCTCACTATACACCGATTCTCTCTGGCTCCCATAGTCTCTCTCCTTTATGGGTTGTTTATTATAGAAGCATTCCTCCCTGGTATGGTTGGTCCACTTCCTCTCTAGTGTACAGTATTTGAGTGTCTTTCTGTCTTGCAAATGTGGAGGTTTTTGATATGGGCAATGTTGTATCAGATGACTTTCCCCACAATTGTAGCATTTTTTATTTGTGTTTATCGTGGAGTTTATCAAATTGGTTTTAGTACTTACCTCTAGAGCTTTAGGAATGGCCTGAGCCAACTCTTCTGTTGGAGGAATTTTGTCTTCATATGATCTGGGTTGATCAAATGCTAACAAATCTTGGCCTCTATTGTCCTCCAAATCTATTGCTTCTTTCACACAAGCTCCTAGATCAGGGCATCTCCTGTAGTATACTAGGGTTCTTAATTGAGCACTTCTCAACCCTTCTATGAATAGGGATACATGTCTAGCCATGGAAGGGCTTCCTCTTTAGGGCATCTATCAATATATTGCTTAAATCTCCTGGCTGTCTCTCTGACATTTTCATCTTTTTGTTGCTTGAAACTATGTATCAAAGTGGCTGTGCTATGTTTTATCCCAGTTTTTGAGAATTCTCCAATAAAGGCCTCTAGGAAGGATTCAATATCCAGGTACATTTCTTTTCTTAAAGGGATGAACCATGATAATGCTGGTCCGGTTAAGGTTAGACCAAATGCCTCAAATTGAACTTTGTAATCTTCCACCTCCTCTGCTCTAATTAATTGCCTAAACTCTGCAGCATGAGCATGGGGGTCTGAATACCCTTCATATTGATTTTTCATACATTTGGCTACTTGATATGGTCTAAGCATTCTACCCTGAGGTTGCCAATGGTGTCTTCTTCTGAGTTGAAATTCATTATATCCTTCTGGTTATTTGTCAAAGGGATTTGGTGAAGCATGTGTCCTCCTCCCATGTTGTTGCTCAGTATTAGTGTAGTTTTCATGTGGTCTAGGTAAATCTGGTTGTCCCATGTTATGTTCCCAAGGTCCTTTGTCAGCACTAAGTCATTTGAATTTTCTAGGTCTGGGGAGAAGATGTACACACACCCTTGCCTATCCTCATACCTCCCATCTTTGAATTGGGCTACATGTGTTATGTTTAAGGGAACTTCTAAGTTTCTCAATCTAATGAGAAGCTTATGCATCCCATGCTGATATACATAGGTGCCAAACCTATTTGTATACATGTACTTGAGGATATTTCTGTAATCCCCAGTTTCAATAGGCTCATTTGTTTCATTTAAATTTTCCATGTTGTTTTCTTGCCCTAGATTTCTTTCTTGAACTTCCCCTACTACTGATTCTGTCTCTTTCCTTCCTAGGTCTTGCTTGGTGAGTGAATTTAGTTTGTTCCCAGACCTAAGGATCATTCAGCTAATTTTCACAATTTTGTACTCAAAATCGTGTTTTTCACGATTTTGTGTTCAAATTTATGATTTTCCACGATTTTATGACTAAAATCGTGTTTTTCCAAGATCTTGTGATCAAAGTCGTGTTTTTCACGATTTTGAACTTAAAATCATGTTTTTCACGATTTTCTAACTACGGTTATGTTTTTCCACAATTTTGTGATTAAAATCGTGTTTTTCATGATTTTGTGCTCAAAATCGTGTTTCTCATGATTCTGTGCTCAAAATCGTGTTTTTCACGATTTTGTGTTCAAAATCGCGTTTTTCACGATTTTGTGTTCAAAATCGCGTTTTTCACGATTTTGTGTTCAAAATCGTGTTTTTCATGATTTTATGAGTAGGCTATTGTTTTTTTCATGATTTTATGACTAAAATCGTGTTTTTCACAATTTTGTGCTCAAAATCGTGTTTCTCACGATTCTGTGCTCAAAATCGTGTTTTTCACGATTCTGTGCTCAAAATCATGTTTTTCACGATTTTGTGCTCAAAATCGTGTTTTTCATAACTTTGTGCCCAAAATCGTGTTTTTCATGACTTTGTGCTCAAAATCGTGTTTTTCACGATTTTGTGTTCAAAATCGTGTTTTTCACGATTTTGTGCCCAAAATCGTGTTTTTTACGATTTTGTGAGTAGGCTATTGTTTTTTTTCACGATTTTATGACTAAAATCGTGTTTTTCACGATTTTGTGCTCAAAATCGTGTTTTTCACGATTCTGTGCTCAAAATCGTGTTTTTCACGATTTTGTGCTCAAAATCGTGTTTTCACGACTTTGTGCCCAAAATCGTGTTTTTCACAACTTTGTGCCCAAAATCGTGTTTTTCACAACTTTGTGCTCAAAATCGTGTTTCTCATGATTCTGTGCTCAAAATCGTGTTTCTCACGATTTTGTGTTCAAAATCGTGTTTTTCACGATTTTGTGCCCAAAATCGTGTTTTTCACGATTTTGTTCCCAGACAATCGTGATTGCTCACAATTGTATATAACACGATTTTCTGATGAAAATCGTGTTCTGGGAATCGCGATGTTGTTCTTAGTGCTCAAAATCGCGATTTTGTGTTGACTTCAGAATCACGATTTTGAACAATTTTTTTGAATTTTTTCAAGTTTTGATTTTCAGATTTATCTTTCTCCTAATAGAATTGCCTTATTGATTTTTTATCATGCAATGAAAGAAATTTATCAGAAAATACTTATCTCCTATAGAAAACCCAAAAAATTAGAAGATCGCGATTCCGTGATTTTTGCTTATTTTCTATTTTTGATGTTCAGAAAACCACTCCAATGCAAGAATATACACTAAAAAATGATGTTCAGAGTCTTTACCTTGCTTGCTTGGTTGAAAGTTTCTCCAAAGCTTGAATTTTGCAGCAAGTCGCGATTTTGGTTGCTCTCTCTCTCTCTCACACTCCACTCAAATGAATTTTTCTTTGAATTACAGGTTTTTATAGTGTCCAAAAAATCGCGATTTTGTGTGATTTTCAAAATTCTTCACTCTTCCACTTGTCCAATCCTTACTTACCCATTCTTGATGACATCTTTTGCAATTTTCTTTCTCAAAGTACCCAAATATGCTAAAAATTCCAAAAATTTTCCCTTTCAGAAAATCGCAATTTTGTGCAGAAAATCGTTTTTTTTCTGAAGATCTTATTTTGTGCAAATTTGAGTATTCTTTCTTCTTGTTTTCTTTCAGTACCTTCTTCCCTTTGTAATTCACCAAACTCCTGCACTTCTACACCAAAATCACAATTTTACTCAGAAAATCGCGATTCTGTGCAGAAAATCGTGTTTTTTCTAAGCTTTTGATTTTATGAAAATTTGAGTATTCTCTACTCTTGTTCCCCTTCAGTATCCTTTACCAACTTCAATTCCACGATCACCTGCAAGCTTACTTCACAATCACCATCTTTAATCAGAAAATCGCGATGTTGTACAGAAAATCGTATTTTTCAAATTTGCTAATTTTTGACAAATTTTTTGCTTTTCTCTTACTTGGTCCCTGTCACTCTCATCCACACAGCTCCCATGCAACTTCTTAAGCAGAAAAGAAATTTGTTTGATTGTTTTTTGTTGAATTTTATGAATTTTTTTGTATTTTGCCCTAAAATAAAGGTGAACACTTTACTTAGGGTTCCTTGTTTTGGTGATCTACTGATCCTATGTTTTTTTTTATTGGTTATGATTTCTTATGGCTCAGCTATCACAACAGTTCACAAGAAAGTTTTTTCCAAAGAAAATGTGCCATGAAGTGCAAGCAATTTTTGCAAAGATAAACTCAATCACATATTTTTCTTCAAAATGCAGCTCAACTCAAGATTTATGCTCAAATTTGGTTAACAAATGAATCTTTTCTACTTGCATCTAGCTACTTTAACTGACTTTTCCTTAGTGCAACCATTTTATCTTCCCAAGTTCAACCATGGTGCCTTGTACTTGGTCAAAAAGAACTCTAAAAATGCAAGAATAGACACATGTTACCTCATCTTCAGCTTTCTTGGCTTATATCTTCCACACACCTGCACTTTTACTTCCAAAATGTCATGATCAACTATCAATTTACAAAAAATTCAGCACTTCCATTTCTAAAAGATGATCTATTGCTTTATTTTCCCAAAAGACAAACTAAAGACATCTACCTTTTCATGTTCACATTTCTTGATTAAAGAGTGTTACCTTTCCCTTGTGTTTGTTACCATCATCAATAGAAGATCCAGCAAGGTCCCCAGGTTCGATCCCTGGCAACGGCGCCAAAAAATGTTTGTTATTGATCTTTGGAGTTGTCCTCTCCAATCATTTAGCATAAAGAATCAACAAGACATCTTTATTTTGTCAATCTTGGAAGTATTCTTGAGACCACAGCCCCTTCAAGATGATAGAATCCAAGAAATAAGAGAATAATGGCTGGAATTCTGAGAATAATGAAAATGAAGAGGAAATTTCTAGGGTTTGGATTATCTTGAGCAAATCTACACCATTTTCTACAATCTTGGTGTCTATTCCATGCTATTTTATTAGCAGAACACAATTATGAAGTCAAAATCAAAAAATATCACCTAGATCATACAAACGAGACAATCGCGATTCTGTGCAAACAGACGATTTTCAGCTCCAGCACCATTTTTCATCAACTCATCACTCAACATAACAGTAGTCAGCTCTCTTCATAGAACTTCTTCAGATTTACACAATAGAAACTCACAAATCTCCATGGATACACAAGATCTAGACTCACAAATCAAACAAACCACATAGAAGAGGAGAAACACAATTTTCAGCAGAAACTCCTTCTCTATTCACTTGGATACCAAATACACAAATGATTAACCAACCCCCTCATAATAGAGGAAATTAGCTTATATACATTTTCAAGTGTCCCTTTTCACACTTGGATTTTGGCCCTTTCCTCTATTATTCTAAAAATATGCTATCTAGGAGTTTCCAAAAATTCTTGAAAAAATATATAAGATTCTATCCTACATAAGGAAGAATCTTCCTTATTTTTACAATAATTGCATAAATATCTCTACAATTTTCTATCATTTTACAATTATTTTCCTTCAAAGAGATTTCCAAAAATGCATCTTCCAACACCTCGTGTGCTCTTTATGGAAGAGTTGGAACAAGGCCAAACAGTTCATCAGAATCAGTGATGAGTGGAAGTGGGCAGCTGGGATAAGACAAAATGACTCTATCTGGTTCCCGATCGACGGCATTAGGGGGGTGGAGTCTTGGAACCTCCAAGCTGCAAAGCGGCTTTGGAACAAGGGGTTCAAACAGTGGAAACAACTCTGGAAACAAGAGACCAGCCAGTGGATTAGGTTCGAAGACTTAGACCCGAGACTTAGAGTTACCCTTGAGGAATGGACTCTTCTTCAAGGCAGGTGTTCAGCATGGGACGACTCAACTACACGCCTTCTTTGTGGTCAGGATCTTGCTTGCCTGGAGGGCCTCAAATGGAGCAATGGTATGAAACTATCCAGAATCCCCAGCTTCAAAGAGAACTTAGATGTTCATCACACTCTTAACAAGATATGGTGCCTTTCTTGGACCAAACTTCGATGGGAACTAAAGTTCATGTCTATTTGGCATCCCCTAATTGAGATCAAAAAGTCCGTTCTCATGTGGCAGATCTTGCATAAAGGTATCTGGTCCAATGCAAGGGCTAACAAAATCTATGGTGTGCCGCCATGGTGCAAGCGTTGCCATCGATGCATCGAAGATTTAGCTCACCTATTCTTCGATTGCCCCAAGTCTCGTGTTATCTGGCATCACGTGACCCGTGTATTAAGACTTACGAACCAAATCAATTGGCATCAGGTGTTGTTGGGCGAGGCGGTCGGTTGCTCATCAAGACTGTGGAATGCCATGAGGGGTGAGACTCTTTGGAAGATTTGGAGGGAGCGTTGTGTTGTCAATTTTGGCCAAACTCCTAAGGAATGGTCAATCGAGAAATCCCTGTTTCTTCTAGGTAAAAGAATCTCCCGAGATAAGAGATCTCCACCGTTTAGACATCATTGTATTTACCTCCTCAAAAACAACAAGTTGAAGCCCAAATGGGTCCCACATGAGGGGGATGATAGATTTATCAGCCTCATTTGTAATGCCCTCTAGCTTGCCATACTCCGCCCCTGCATTGTGGGATTTGGGGGGTCCCATGGGCACTAGTCCCATTCACTTGTAACTTATCTTCTCTATTTTAGTTAAAGTCCGGGAGAATAGGCTAAGGCCAAACTTCCTTTTATTAAAAAAAATAATAATAAATTTAAATTGATAAAAAAAATTGATAAAAAAAGAGGCACAAACAAGGCTGACAGCCATTTGGTCCCCTCGTGATTGTTCCACTTGCTTTTTAGCTTGTTAAGAACACCTTTTTGGTGCATCAAAGGGAGAGAGTTTTTTGAGTTCCGATTTTTTCTATCAAGGTAACGGAGGCATTTCTCTAAAGACCACTGTTTGGGCGGATCATTGAAGTTGTCTATGCATCTTTCCTTCTATTTTTGTCCGAGAGCTTAACTTCTATTCAAATTTTAAAGAGCCACAAAAAAAACAATAACTTCTTCAAACAAAGCTAGTTTCCAATTGATTTGATGAGACAATAGAAGGAGCTTATCAAGATGTTTCAAAATCACCAAACTCTTAGGAAATGAAAAACAAGTGACTAGGTATTCCATGCCCCTTCAACATATTTAACATCATGAAAGGGCTACACAAATTCTACTAGCTTTGCCATTGGTGGAGTTCTGTTTGTGAACAATCTATCACATGAGGACCACCTTCTTGTTTTGTATAAGTTGTTTTGTATAAGGGGGTGCCTTATATCCTTTAACTAGCATTTCTATCTAGTATAGAACCAAAGTTTGCACCACCTCATTTTTAGGGATTGATGAATATCTACGTTTTTTATGATTCTTGGATCTTCAATCTTATTTCCATTTTTGCTCTTCATACCTTTGAAATGGGGCGGGTTGTAACCAACGTTGATTTGTGCCTCAATGGAAACTTTTCTACTAAGACAATGTCTCTTTCATTCAAAGACAATGTCTCTTTCATTCAAAGGGTCAATAAGATTTATATATCTTTGGCATCATCCAACAAAGTCATTAAACGTTAGAGCGGAAATAAAAATGTTGACCAGTTAGATAGATTTCAATTTATTTTATATCATACAGTTATTACACTTATGTGAACATCAAGTAGCTTTGATGTAAAATGTTTCCCTATACATAGACACTTTTTATTCTAGGGCTAGTTTTTAGTGCAAGAAGCAATCCTAAGAGCATTCCTTTAGTTCTTACACTACTCTTATAGTTTATCTCACATACATGTGATCATGTGAACATATGTTTGTAAAACATACAAGAGTAAAACATATGTGCTTATCTTGGTCAATTGTAAAAGCTAAAATTAGAAGATATATTGTGGATGAAGGGAGCCCAAATCCATTACTTTTTAGTTAGGATTCAAATCCAATTAGTTCCTAAAGTTTAGCTCCACTTTTAGGTGGATGAATCATTAAGATTCAAATTGAAAATTATGTATAAATACACCCTATTCTAGTCACGGGGACATGAGAGTCTTTCTTAGATATTGAGCTTCATTTTTAATCATACATTGCACTCACCACAAGTGAGAGTGGTGTTCTAAACCGCGCTTTCATCATATGTGAAATATTAGTACACATTATGATTCATATATTTTGAGTAATCAATCTTTGTGTGCTGCTAAAGTACCTTGAGGTATGTTGTCAACTTGTGTGGTTCATTTCTCTATGTATAACTACTCATTTTCCAAACGTTTGCTTGGATCCATTAAATAGGAATGTTTTCTAGATAGATAAAACGTCTCATCAACTTTGGATGAGTATATTTGAAGCTATTAAATCTAGAGTGTGACTATGCCTACACTTCATCTTCATGCTCAAAAGTCAGGGTGACCCCCCCTAGAGTTGCCAAACATATTTCTATTTGTATAGTGAGGCTAAATTCATGAAATAACTTTCTTTAGTTAACTAAGTACTTTAGCTACATGTGTGTAAATCTCTCTGGTTAGCTCGTACTAGGTTGTGAGCTCCCAACATTTTACCATGACCTTGACTTCCAAAAATAGAAGGTTTCTTTGAATCTTGTGAAGTGAAAACTATCTCTTTTGATGCAATCATTTGAAAATGATATTCCAAAGGACTTAGTGATTCTTTATACATACCTTGGAAGCTAAGAAGTATATTAGATGCTCTAGAAGCTATATTGGTTGGTCTTGAGCAGGTTTTTGCAAACACCTACTCATCTCTATCTATATTACATTACCTCTTCACAAGTATCACAACATCTTAGCACCATGGTTGATGGATTTCCCTTATCTATTGACAATTTAGATCGAGGTAATCACTCAACATGGTCACGAAGGATGGAGAACTATCTAAAAAGAAGGAATCTACTTGGTTACATATCTAAAAGAGGATTAAGGTCGAATCAACACAAGAGAAGTAGGAAAGGTTGAATCCATGGTGCTCAAAGGATGATTTGGCAAGGTCATACATTCTCAAATCTATCTATGATTTTTTACTCCCTCACATTAGGAATCGCAAGACTTCACAAGAGATATGGAATGCTCTAGCAACATTCTTCTTATGAGGCACCAAGGCTAGGAAGAATCAACTATAGATGGAGTTTACATCACTTAGGAAGTTGCCTGAGCATAGTTTTATCACCAAGATGAAGGACATTGCAGGCTAGCTTGGAAGCAGCGGATACGTCATTAATGAAGAACAAATAGGAAGGTAAGTTATTAATGGTATCAAAGTTGATGAAAAATGGGAAGCCTTCACCACAACTATGGGTCTTTACATGGACATGCAAGTTCCTAACTTCAACACACTCATGGGACAATTTTTCACACATGAATCAAAGCTTATGAAGAATGGAGACAAACAAAAGGGTCATCAATCCTCTCAGGATAACAAAGGGAAAAGTAAAAAAGTTTGAGGATGAAGGAAGTACCTCTCAATCCAACTTTGTAGGTAGAGGTAGAGGCTCAAGACAAAGAGGCAATGGACGTAGACAAGGTAGAATAAGAGCTCAAATCGCATCAACCTATGCCATATGTGGTCTAACCAATCGCATAAAACATAATTGTTTCAAGAACCCAATGAACCAAAGAGGAAGAGGATACAATAGAGAAGGTTATGGAAAATCAAGAGGAAGTTTCAACAATGCATATGGATACAACAAAAGTTCATACAACAACAACTACCAAGGTGGATACAAAGGAAGGAGAGACTACAAAAACCATAGAAATGATCAAGCTCAAGAGGATTTACTTCTTCTCATGAACATGACTATGAATGAAGGTAACGTAGATGAGCATGTGTTTTATATAGATTGCCAATGCTCAATCATGTGGCAAGAAATGTGGATCTACTCTCATATTTGAAACCCAAATATTAGACATGAAGTCCAAATAGGAGATGAGACAAGACATCTAGTTGAAAAGATAGGTAATCTGAAGATGCCAAATGGTAATGTGAACTTACTAAGTAGAGTATTCTATGTGCCTACTATTACTAAGAACCTCATCAGCATAGGTCGAATTGTTGAAAAGGGATTGCAAGTTAGATTCATCAAGCATAGAACATTTGTTGAAGATCCATGTCAAGTATTCAAGAAGATAGCAAGAGGAGAAAAACATAGGTGGATTGTTCACCTTTGAACTCCAAGACATCAAGAACATTGCACTATTCATTCATTGCACTCTAATTCTATCAAAGTTAGGGATTTGATATAGAAGATTATCTCACAAATTAGGAGAAGGAGCTCTCAAGAAAATAAGTAGGGATCATAGTGTACTTGGGATTCCAAATATATCAAAAAACAAATGATATTTAAATGTAGTGCTTGTCAATTTGGTAAATCACACAAGCTACCCTTTAACAAAAAAAGGCTACATACATGGAGACCTATTGGAATTGGTCCACAAAGATGTTTGGGTACACAACAAGGAGACTCAAATCTCAGGATCAAGGTACTATAGATGATTCTAGCATATGGAATATCTTATATTTTATGAGGCATATGGATGAAGTATTTTCATGTCTCATAAAGTATTTAGCTCTTATGGAGAACCAAAAAGGTAAAGCCCTAAAAAGACTAAGGTCAAATGGGTCTATCAAAACCAAATCCTCACTCTTCCTCTTGCAGTTCCTCCTCTCTCGATGGTGATATGCAAAAGAAGAAGAGATGCAAGCATTTTTGAAAGGTTGGTCATACCATCTATGAATGTAGAAACATTCCAATCGTATTGAAAAGAAGAAAGAATATGACATGTCTATTGTTGAGAATACATAATGCAAAGAATGATGAAGCTAATGTTGCTTAAGATGTTGGGGCATGTGTTGTTACATGTCTTTATGATTCATCATCACATTCTACGTGTATGATTGTGAATGAGGCTGATTCACATTGAATTTTCAAAAGTGGTGCTTCAAAGAATATCACTTCATGCAAAAGATTTTTTGCACCTTTGAAAGCTACACTCAAGGAAGGATTATATGTGCAAACAATGCTTCTGATCCTATTATCGCATTTGGAGAAATTCAGCTTATGGCTATAAATGGAGGTATTGTTACTCTCAAAATGTTTGATTTTGGTTCTTTGCATTGCTAGTGTGGGACTTCACGTACACTTTGTTGATAACAAATGTATGGCTCATTATTTCAACAATGTTTTAGGGACATTATGCAATGGCTTTTATGACTTTGATACATACAAGAGAGTTTCTTCAAATGCTTTTCTTACACATACTTCTTCTATGGCTGAAATGGAGTTATGGCATGCATTTTTTGTCATTTCAACTTCAATACTATTCTTTGATTGCAAATGAATGATATGCTGATTGGTTTTCCACACTTGAGGCCATTGAAAAACAAGCATGTGAAGTATTTGTACTTGGAAAAATGCATCTTGATCGTTTTCCAAAGGTGGTGCTACATAAAAATTGTAACTCATTGATAGGGATGTATGTGGTCCAATCAAGACTACATCTTTTGTTGAAGATGTAGACTTTTTAACCTTCATTGATGAGGCAACATTTCATGTGTGGTGTAACCCATGAAAGTCAAGAATGAGCTATTTTCTTGCTTTAAAATAGTTTTAGCTATGACTGAAACTTTTTATGGAAACAAGCTTTCACTCTTTGCAGGGGTTGTGGTACTGAATACATGTCACATGATTTTCATTCTTTTCTTTTTTGAAAGAGGTATTGCACAACAAAGTGTAGCTCCATATATCTCTCAACAAAATGGTTAAGGGAAAGCAACTTTGAGAAACGTTTTGGATGGAAGTAGTCATGTATGCAAACTATCTATTAAATCACTATCCTAAAAAAAGCATTTAGAGTGATGAAACCTTATAAGGCTTGGAATAATCAAAATCCAATGGGCATTCATATGCACATATTGGTTTGTTTGGCATACACTCTTATGCCATTACAACAATTTCACAAACTTAATGTCAAGGAAAAGAAATGTATATTTAGTGGTTATAGTAGTGAGAGTAATGGTTATTGATTATACCATCTGTTAACAGAAAAATCTTGAGATCTGGTATTTGCAAAAAATTCAATTTATCCTTTACTTGAATGTTAATTTCAACTAACAATTATCTCAAAAGATGTGTTTGATGCACTCATGCCTTTGTTTGAAAGTTGTGCACTTGCCTATGGACATGTAGGCCATCTGAATGAGGTTCAAAGAGCTGAAATGTTTCACCCAAATACGGTTGAAAAGGCCCAACCAAGCATGGAAAAAGACTAAAAAAAGTTGCAGATAAAGAGGGGCTGAAAAATTGAAGCCAAAGATGGCCGAAAATGTCTTGCCAAACATGGATTCAAATTTGCACAACTTTGAGCAAGAGGGATGGATTTCAGCATGATATTCAATACACTTTTGATGTACATTTCAATGATGTATTAGATGAGAAATGTGTGCCTATCAAGGATGCACAATCTATACCAAAATGTCTACAAAAAGCATGCAAGATTACAAGTTGAGTGCTCCTTTACTTGGTAGAAAAAGATCAAGCTCTTGTCATGCATCATGTCATTTTCTGGGTGTATCTCTTAATACAATCACATGTAATCAAGAGCCACTCACTTTATACATGTATGTGATGACTCAAATTCAATGAGCATAGTGCAATTAGAATGGAAGTCTATTCACAAAAATAATACTAGGAGTTATGTGAATTATGAAAAGGTAAGAATTTCAATGGTACCAAGTGGGTTTACAAGATTAAAAGAAAGTCAAATCGTAGCATTAATCATTACAAAGCTAGACTAGTTGTGAAAAGTTATGCATAGAAATATGGCATTCATTATGAGGAGACTTCTGCACCTACTTCACGCATGACTAGCATTTATTTTGTGATTGCATTAGTGGCCTAGCATGGTCAAAAAGTGCATCAATTGAATATAAAGAGAAATTTCTCAAATAGGGATTCACAAGAAGAGGTCTATGTGAATCACTCTCCTAGATTTTCCATCAAAGGTCAAGAGCATATGGTTTGCCACTAGCATAACGCTTTTATGAATTTAAGCAAGCTCCACATGCATGGTGTGACAAGAACCATAAGTGCTTGAGTGCTCTTGGTTTTACATGTAGTTAATGTGAAAGCACACTTTATGTATGCAAAGATGGGTCTAATCTTATAGAGCTTGTTCTTTATGTTGATGACATTCTCTTAATCCATAATGTGATGAGAAAATTTGCATGCTTATGGTTGATTTGTAGCATACCTTTGATGCCACATATCTTGCTCTTTTGGAGTATTATCTTGGCATCAAGTTTATATGTAATGAGGAAGTAAAGGTTCTGCATCAAGCAAAGTATATTGAGAAGCTACTTCAATCTCTTGATTTTGAGCATAGAAAGTCTATCTCGACACCAATCGAAACAAGATTAAGAATTCTCAATTGAGGATGCAGTTGTTCCGTTTGACACTTCTCTTTATTAGTAAGTGGTGGGATGTTTGATATATGCATGTAACTCAAAGCTAAGCATACAATATGTACTTTCCCAATTGACTCGATTTATGCATAGCCCTAGAAATAAGAATCAACAATAAATAAAATTTTTGATTATAAATCTAAGGGGAACTTTGAGTTTGGTTCTCTTTTATGGTAGAGAGGTTCACTCATACTTGCATGCTTTTATAGATAGTGATTGGGCTAGTTGTTATGATACATGGGTGTTCACTAGTGATAAATGCTTTTTGCTTGGAGGATCATGCATATCGTTGTTGACTAAGAAGCAACCTTCTTTGACCACATTGAGTTATAAAGTTGAGTACTAGGCAATATTTAGACTATGGTGGAGTGTATATGGCTGAGACGACTATTGATGGATTTATCCGTGGACATTGATGCACCTACACATATTCTCACTAATAATGAGAGTGCATAAATGGTTGCAAGAAATCTAGGGTTCCATGTGTGCCCAAAGCACATTGTTGTTCATTATCATTATATCAAAGAACACCTTGATGTTGGAGATATTGTTTTTCTATATGTACCTACACAAGATAATGTAGCAAACATATTCCACAAAGCTCTTCCACAAGCAAATTTTGAAGCTTTTCACAAAGCTTTAGGATTATTACCTTGTGGCGGATGGTCTGTCACTCCCGGTATGTGTTCACATCATTTGCTCCATGAGGGTTTGTTACACTTATGTCCCTCTAGTACCTTTGATATGAACCATTTCCTTATGCATAAAGTGAGCTATACTGTCAATAGGTGTAAAAAAAAAACAATAGATACAAACATAAATCGGGATAATAACAAAGTAAATGTCTATTTTTCCTTAACAGGTAGTTTGTAAATCACTTCTATATAACAAAAGAAGGTGAAAATGTTCGATATAATATAGATTATGATTTACACATACTTAGAACCTATCAAAGTGAATATAAAAGCTTCTCGATGTTGTAGATACAAAAGGAAAGTAGCCATCACCTCTTATCTATTTCAATCTCATCCTTCAAGCATGAGAATTAAGAGGGATTTAGGAGAAATTATTTGTAAACTTAAATCATAGTTTTTAAGAAAAAAATATTACATATCAAAATAATGGATTATTTTGCCTTAGAGTGCTAGAAATAGGGAATGCTTACAAGAGGCATTTTGGATCATATTTTCGTGGCTTTTATGATCAGATTTGTAAAGATCCAGTAAAACACAAGAACATAAAGGCCCCTTGTTTTTTAACATGAGCTTTATATTCATATAAAAAGAGGTGATGCATAAGAATTAGAGGGTGATACAAGCTAAGCTCAACATCGTTTTGCCCCCTTCATCAGGGATCCATTTGGTTATAAGTTTGTCGCTTTGGATCACTAAAAGTTTCTTATGTCTAGGGAAGGAGGGTTAAAACTTATGATTTCTAACCCTTCACTCCTCAAGAAAAGCGACTAACATAAGGAACAATGCATTGACTAATGGAGGACAGTTGCACAGGAACTCCATAGCTGGCTGCTAAAGAGGCAAAGAAGAAAGAGGCTGGAATGATTGTTGTAGAGGCCTCTACACAAAAAACAAAGTTAGCTAATCTTGTGCAAGAAGAAGAATGTGCGTTTACTACTATTTGCAGTTCTGACCCATCTTCTCATGAGCAGTGCATGTCTACAGTAGACTCAGATGTTTGGTACTTTGAGAGTGGGGCGACCAAACATATTACCTCACAGCGTAGTTTATTCTCTTCACTCAAGTCTGCCCCTATAGGGAATACTGTTACATGCACCAACAACTCCTCTTATCATGTTATGGAAATTGGTAAGATCATTTTGACTAGTGCTGATGGTAGTTCTTTCACTTTGTTAGATGCTTTGTTTGTGCAAGGGATCAAGAAAAATCTGTTATTAGTTTCTGCATTAGCCAAGATTGGCTTGGTTGTGAAATTTGTTGATGAAAGATGTATAGTTCATGATCTGTCAAATGGTGAGGTGATTATTTCTTCTAGCATTTTATGTCATGGGCTGTATAAGCTCATAGATTATGAAAGATCTGTAAATGATTCAGCATGTGCAGTACATGATTCTCAAGCTATGTTAGATGCAAAGCTTTCACATGCACACTTTGGTCATCTGAATTTTGCTAGTTTGCTATGCCTACAGAAATCTAAAATGGTGTCCTCTTTGCCTAAACTTGAGGCACCAGAAAAACATGTTTGTGAAGGTTGTATTTTGGGCAAAATGCAGCGTTCCTCCTTTCCAAAAGATGGTTCAGTTCAGGCTACTTAGAAATTGCACCTTGTACATAGTGATATATGTGGTCCTATGTAGACACCTTCTTTTGGAAATTATCTTTACTTCGTGGCTTTCATCGATGATTTTTCCAGGCATGCATGGGTATATCCATTGAAGGCAAAGTCCAAAGGGTTCATGTGCTTCAAATAGTTTTTGGTTTTGGCTGAAAAGCTGTCAGCATGTAAAATGGGCACCCTCCGTTCTGATCGAGGGGGGAATATATGTCTTCTGATTTTAATGCATTTCTCACTGAACGTGGGATAAAACACTAGTGTACAATGTCATATACACCTCAATAGAATAGAGTTGTTGAATGAAAGAATAGGTCATTCATGGATATGGCAAGGTGTATGGTCAAGAGTTAGGCTTTACCACATAGTTTCTCGCTTAAGGCTGTCATCTGTGCAACATATGTACTTAATATGTGTCCCACTAAAGCCCTGAAGTGTATCACTCCATATGAGTCTTGGCATGATCACAAGCCATCTGTTGCTCATCTACATGTTTTTGGTTGTTTGACATATGCATTAGCATCTACAAAACATCGTAGAAAATTGGATCTATCACTCCATATGAGGCTTGACATGATCGCAAGCCATCTGTTGCTGATCTCCATGTTTTTGCCTGTTTGGCATATGCATTAATGCCTTAACAACATCACAGAAAATTGGATGATAAAGCAGTAAAATGTATTTTCATTGGGTACAATTCTGAAAGTAAAGGCTATCGTCTATATCATCCATAAACTAAAGACATTTTGGGTAGTCGTGATGTTGTTTGTGTTGAAGATGCTATTCAGCCATTGCTTTCATGTACTAAGGAGACATTTGTTAGTTCCAAAGACATGTATGATACTTTGCTGCCTCTTTTTACAAGTGGACACTCTAGTGCTAGTCCTAATGAGGCGACTTCTCAACCTTTGCAGGTTTCATGTGATGATGGAGATCATCCCATTTCTTATTCAGATTTACATGATGCACTTGTTGATGAGAGAGCTGATATTGAGGAGGCAAAAACTATGCCAAAATGGCTGGTGCAGACTTTACGTGACAACAAATTAGATTCACCTTTGTCATATGGTACTCGATCAGGCTCTCATAGCGCCTCTTTTGCATCAGCTTGGTATGTTATGGCTGCATGTAGTCTCTGTGATGATATTGAGCCTATTTCATTTGATGAAGCACAAAATTCAAAAAAATTGGATGGCTGCTATGCCATGTGAATATGATGCAATAATGAAGAATGGTACTTGGGATTTATGTGACTTGCCTCCTAGCAAGAAGGCAATTGGCACTAAGTGGGTATACAAGCTGAAGCGTAAACTTGATGGTACAGTTGAGAGGTATAAGGCTAGGCTTGTTGTAGAGGGTTATGCACAAGAAAGAGTCGTTGATTTTGATGAAACCTTTGCTCCTACTTGCTGAATGACTACTGTGCATAGCATCTGTGCATTTGCAACTCATCATGGTTGGAATGTATATCAGTTGGACATTAAAACAACATTTTTGAATGGTGACTTGCATGAAGAAGTTGCTAGTATATGATCAATGTCTACCCCTCATGATTGTATGCACATTTTGTAAGGCCCCCTTTATGAGGAGAAGCCAAGCATGCATTACCCAATTGATGGGAATCCCAACTTGAATGTTGGATGAAGGTCATATTGGACCATGTAAGATATTATAAGGAAAGGGAGTTATCAAGGTCCCCAATTGTGGGGTCTGGGGCAGCGGTGAGCAGCCCCGGCTGGGGGGTCCAAGGGGGCCAGCGGGCCCCCTGGCTGGGGGGTCCCAGGGGGCCAGCGGGCCCCCTGGTGGGGGTCCGGGGCCCCGGCGCGACAGTAAAGGGAATATTCCATGGAATATTCCCTGTCGGAGTCAGAAATCATTTATATTTGTTAGGTCGGTTCAACCAGTCTAAGCCGTGTATGGCAATTACGCGGGCGGTGGCCGCCCACGCTCTACCGCCCATGTATAGCCGTCCATGGCAGGCCACCCATGATCCTATATATACATGACTTCTGCACTACCTAAGACATTGAGTTGAGCCAGCATACCTCTACCTTGTATCTCCCTATCTAGAGTTGTCTAGATCACCATTTAAGCTCTACCTTGAGAGCGCACGGGTGGACAACGCCATCATCTTTGTACTTGCTGCTAGTAGAAAATTGTTGAGATTCTCCTATATCTGTTATCTTCTCTGTTATTGCTCCTGTGTTATATTGCGTAACTATTGTCTTACAGAAGTGTATGTTTTTCAGCCCCGTGGCTTTGTGCAACAAGGGCATGAAAACAAGGTGTGCAGGTTAAAGAAGACATTATATGGTTTAAAGAAAGCACCACGTGCTTGGTATGAAAAGATACATGCCTATGTGATTGCACATGGTTTTGAGAACAATCCAACTAAAAGCATCTTATATGTCAAGCGTGCTAATGATGTACTTCTGATCATTTTGGTGTATGTTGCTGACATGCTGCTCACTGGTCATCATGAGAAGCATATTGTTGATTTCAAGGTTGATTTACATGCCTCATTTTAGATGTCTCATTTGGGGAATTCGCATCATTATTTGGGCCTTAAAGTTATGCATGTTGATGGTCGAATGGCTTTTTGTCAAACAAAATACATTGACACATTATTGCATTGTTTTGGCCTTGAAGACTATAAAACTATTACCACTCCTATGGAGACAAGTTTACGACTAAGTCTTCATGATGTTGGAGATGCATTTGTGTTGTTCTCTATCAGCACACTGTTGGATGCTTGATTTACTTATGCATTACTCGGCCAAATATTCAGTTTTTTGTCTCACAAATGAGCATGTTTATGCATTTCCTAGGAGTCAAGCATTGGCAAGTAATTAAGCGCATCTTTTGCTAATTGAGTGGTACTCGACTACTTGGTTGTTTTATCCCAAGGGAGGATCACTACCGCAATATTTGCATGCTTTTTATGAATCTGATTAGGCTAGTTGCTATGACACTTATGTGTCCACTAGTGGCTTTTGCTTCATGCTTGGTAGCTCATGTATATCTTGGTTGAGCAAGAAGCAACCTACTGTGGCCACTCCCAGTTGTGAGGCTTAGTATCGGGTAGCTTTCATAGTGACTGTTGAGTGTGTGTGGCTTAGATGCCTTATGGATGATTTGGGTGTTGGTCAGTCTTCTACCACTACCATCTTCACTAACAGTCAGAGTGCATTCGCAGTTGTGAGGAACCCTGTGTTCCATGCTCGCACTAAGCACATTGAGGTGCATTATCATTATGTCAAGAAGAGGTTCTCTACTAGGGAGATCAGCTTGGCATATGTGCCCACGCAGGAGAACATTCTAGACCTTTTCACGAAGGCTCTACCTAGGGAGAAATTTGAAGCTTTTCGCAAAGCTTTGTGCTTACTTCCTTTTTGTTGAAAGTTTTTCAAGCTCAAGAGTGTGGGAACATGCCCCAAATTGAACCTTCCACATCATCCACAATCAAAGGAGGCTGATTTCCACGAGTTGGAGGCATAAAATTATGCTCATAATGGAAAGAAGTTGATTAGAGAAGATTTAGCTCACCTCTTGATGTGATTGGACCTCACTTTTGAGATGTATATGTTTTTAATTGGTTAAAGAGGTTAGTAGGTGGTCTTTAAAACCTCTAATGAGTTGTATTATGACTTAGAGTCTTGGAAATACATGCCCAAGCTGCCACCTTGCTTAAGCACACCCCCTACTAGCTGTTCTCTGCATATTTTGTAGAGATTTCACTTTTTCATACTCTTTCTCCCTAGATGATCTTGGCAGACCCCCCGATTTTGTAATTGTTGCTTCTCCTTCATCCGGAATCCATTTGCAATGATTTTTGTCTTTTTGGAAATCTTATAGGTTCTACTTGTTCTGGTATAAGTCTCGGGTTCATTTCCTGCACATGTGCAGAGAAATGTCCAGAACAGTGTCTGTCTAGTTAGCTCATACTCTGTGAAGAGATCAAGTTATCTGTTTTGTTGCAGCTGGTTGAGGCATCATCCAGCATCTAAACGGAGTGATTGTACTCTCATTTAAAAGCTTTTAAAGTCTAGTTCAAGCCTGCAAAAGTTCATTTTCATTCTCTGCATATACTCAGAGAAACTCAGAAAATACAGAGCCTATGTCTGAAAAATTTCAGGATCCTAGGAGGGTTCATTTGCTTTTGTTGTGCAAATAGGAGTGTTTATCCTCCAACAGTGGTATCAGAGCTATAAGTGGAGTATCAAAGAGAGAAGAAGGAGCTACGAAAGTGAAGTGAAGACTTCATCAAAGTTTGAAGGAAGGAAGCAAAGAACGGGCACGTTAACAACAAAGGGAAGCAAATACATCATCAAATCAAGATGAAGCTTCATCAAGAGGAGTAGCTCTATTTTTTGAGGTAAAAGCCATCCTTTTCAACTTCAGTGCATCAAGGGGGAGGTTCAAAAGAGATAGGAGGCACCATGGCTGATCTCAATGCTCAGATTGAGAAGCTCGAAAAAGGAAACTACGAACCGTGGCGATTTAGAATAAGCAATTTTTCGATGGGGAAAGGTTTGTGGGGACTTGTGAGTGGTGGAGAGCCAAAACCCTACATAGATGAGGTAAATCCAACCAATGAGCAGAGAAGAGCAGTAAGAGAGTGGGATGAAAGGGACAAAAGGGTCATTTTTATTTTATCTTAGCATATTAGCAACTCTATGGTAGGGCATATTCAAGATTTGGATACATCGAAGAAGGTGTGGGAGTGCTTGGAGAGTTTGTACTCAACCTCCACAAAAGCTAGAAAAATTCAGCTCAAGAATGAGCTAAATAATCTTAGGAAAAGTCCCTCTCAAGGTGCTAATGATTACATATTAAAGGTTAGAGAGCTTGCAGATGCACTAGGGTCAATCGGTTGTGCCCTAGATGATGACGATCTTGTCGCCCACACCCTAAATGGATTAGGGATGATGAGAAATGGAGGGCTTTCACATCTTCAGTGTATGTAAGGGACTCTCTTCCTGATTTTGATCAACTAATCACTCTCATGGTGACAGAGGAGATGAACCTTGGTGGTGATAACGCCAAGGATAGCCAAGGGCAATTGTTATATGCAGGTAGAGGAAGAGGAAGACACAACCGAGGTGCTACAAGAGGAAGAGGAAGATATCAAAGCAACCAAGGAGGTCAAGGACAACAAGAAAATGCAGGTCAAAGAGGTGGAAGAGCCACAAATAGAGGAAGAGGTGCAAGATTTGGTGGAAGAGGACAAGCCACTTCAAATGGATGCTTTGTATGCGGTAAGCCCGGTCATTTTGCAAATGAATGCTATCATAGAGCCCAAACACAAGGGAATCAAAGCAACAACAACAATTATAGAGGGCAAGGTAATTATGCAAAAACATCATCCAGCCAAGGGAATGATTATTTACTTGCAATAAGGTATGGTGAAGATACAACTCAAGCTAGTGAAGATGTATGGTATGTAGACAGTGGATGTAGCAATCATATGTCATGTCGAAAGGATTTTTTTAGTAATTTGCAGGTCCCAAAGCATCAAGGGCATGTGGAAACATGTGATAACTCATAGCATATCATTCAACATGTGGGAGATATCAGTTTGGAAGGAAATCAAAGAGCAAAGTGCTTATCAGAGGTATTACATGTCCCTACTATTACCAAAAACTTGATTTCGGTAGGCCAAATGGTAGAAAAAGGCTACCAAGTTAGGTTCAATGAAAGAGGATGTTTTGTTGAGGCTCCAAGGGCAGGTTTCAAGCTCATAGAAAAAGGAAAGAAGCAAGGGAGAATGTTCACAATGGACATAAATCAGCCACACCATTCAATGTATGTCACATATGGAGACAAGAGGATAGCAGATTTGGATCTATAGCACAAACGAATAGGTCACATCAACCTACAAAAGCTCAAGGACATGCAAAGGAGGAGCTTGGTAAGAGGCCTACCAAATTTTACATCTAAAATGTTGCATGAAATTTGTGTAGCTTGCCAACAAGGAAAACAATCAAGGATGCCCTTCAAGAAGAGTACCTATGTAAGTGCAAATGTTTTAGACCTCATTCACATGGATGTTTGGGGTCCAACAAGAGAAGCATCCCTTGCTGTAAATAGGTATTTTGTAACCTTTATTGATGACTTTTCAAGGAAAGTGTGGTTGTATTGCATTAGAAACAAATCAGATGTGTTCCACTACTTCAAGAAATTCAAAGCACAGGTGGAGAAGGAATCTGGCAAGTTTATCAAAACTTTGAGATCCGATGGAGGGGGAGAGTACTTCTCCCATGAATTTTCTGAATTTTTGCAGGTCAATGACATCAAAAGACAATTTACATGCAGGTATACCTCGCAACAAAATGGGGTAGCAGAGAGAAAGAACAGACACATAGCAGAGGTAGCAAGGTGTATGCTCAACGAAATGAATATGCCACATTGTTATTGGGGAGAGGCTACATATACAACCACATACATCATGAATAGATGTCCTACATCAGGTATACATCATCTAACCCCTGAGGAAGCATGGAGTGGAAGAAAACCTTGCATTCCACATCTTAGAATCTTTGGTTGTATATGTTATGTACATGTACCTCAAGAGTTGAGGTCAAAGTTAGATGCCAAATCTGAAAGGTGTATTTTTTTGGGATATTCTATGGAACAAAAGGGGTATAAATGCTATAATCCCATCACCAAGGAGCTGAAGGTAAGTAGGGATGTTGTCTTTGATGAGTTGAAGCCTTGGTATGCATGCACAAGTCCATTGCAGGTTGAAGACATAGGTGAGACAGATTTGAAGAATGATGATAGAGTTCAAGAAAGCATGGATTTAAGTGGTCCAAGCAACTCATGGAACACAAGGACACCCTCACCATGGAGTGGAAGGCTTAGGGAAAGAGAGACCATCTCTGAAGAAAGCAAAGTCAAAGGCAATGAGAAGATTTCAGTTGAAGAAGGAAGGTATGTGGACGAGAGCATGTTGGAAGATGAAGAGATAGAAGAAATTCAAACTCCAGGAGTGGCAAAACAAAGAAAGAAGATGGCAAGCACATCTAAAGGAAGTGAAAGAAGGTCTTCAAGAGTAATATATCCAGTAAAAAGGTTAACATATGATAATTTCATTGCAAAGCATTATGCATATATGACTCAGGTAATCAAGGACAAAGAAGCAACTAGTTATGAAGAAGCTAAGGATTGCAAGGAATGGCAAGAGGTAATGAAGGAAGAGCTCAAAGCACTTGATGAGAACCATACTTGGAGCTTGGTACCAGCTCAAGAAGGCATGAAGGTGATAGGTAATAAGTGGGTTTACAAAATTAAAAGAAATTCAGATGGTTCCATTGCTAGGTACAAAGCAAGGTTGGTGGCAAAAGGCTTCTCCCAAAGCTACGAGATAGATTATGATGAAACTTTCAGCCCCGTAGCCAAGATGCCAACAATTAGGACTTTGATTGTAGTGGACACATCAAGCAAATGGAGCTTATATCAGTTGGATGTGAAGAATGCCTTCCTCAATGGAGAGCTTGAAGAAGTAGTCTACATGAGCCAACCTCAAGGATTTGCTAGTATGAGGTACCCAAATCATGTTTGCAAGCTAAGGAAAGCATTATATGGACTAAAGCAAGCCTCAAGGGCCTCGAATCAGAGGTTAGTGGATTATTTATCAAGTTGTGGATACAAAGAAAGTGTTGCAGATCCATCACTTTACATGAAGAAGCAAGGAGACAAGACGGTATACATATGCATCTATGTGGACGATTTGATCATCACAAGAAGTGATATTGCAGGTATTAAAGATATCAAATCAAATCTAGGAAAGGAGTTCAAGATATCTGATCTTGGAACACTAAAATACTTCTTGGGAATAGAGGTAATCTATGCATACAATGGCATCTTCTTGATTCAAAGAAAATACTTGTTGGATGTGCTATACAGGTTTGGTATGAGTGGTTGTAAGCCACTTTCTCAGCCCATGGAGCCCAATACAAAGTTGGTTGCAGGTCAAGGAGAGGCTATACAAGATATTACACTATATAGAAGCATAATTGGTTCATTAATTTATGCTGCATTCACTAGACCTGATCTTGCATATGTAGTAGGTGTTCTCTCTCAATTTTTGCATGCACCTACTCATGATCATCTTATGGCAGCAAGAAAGGTGCTTCGTTACATCAAGCACACCATCAACCAAGGTCTATTTTACTCATATGATGCTGATCTAAGTGTCAAAGGATATAGTGATGCTGATTGGGCAGGTAGCAAGGATGATCGAAGGAGTACATCGGGTTATGTTTTCATGTTAGGTACAAAAGTGATCTCTTGGAGCTCCAAGAAGCAACCCACTGTTGCTCTTTCATCCACAGAGGCTGAGTACAAAGGTTTAGCATTGGCTACATGTGAGCTATTATAGCTTAAGAAGCTACTTAAGGACTTGGAAGTAGAAGTGGAGGAGTTCCCTCTTTATGGAGACAACATTTCAAGCATCTATCTAGCTAACAATCCCATGTTTCATGCAAGGAGCAAGCACACAGAGGTTCATTACCACTTCGTTAGAGAAAACGTGATGGCAAAAGAGCTAGATATAAGGTATGTGAACACTAAAATGCAGGTTGCAGACATGATGACAAACTTTCTTGAAGGTACAAAGCGTGGAGGATTCAAGGAAGCGATCAACATAAGAGACATAGGCTAAAGCAACGAAGGAAAAGACTTGCGCTTGAGGGGGAGTGTTGAAAGTTTTTCAAGCTCAAGAGTATGGGAACATGCCCCAAATTGAACCTTCCACATCATCCACAATCAAAGGAGGCTGATTTCCAGGAGTTGGAGGAATAAAATTATGCTCATAATGGAAAGAAGTTGATTAGAGAAGATTTAGCTCACCTATTGATTTGATTGGA
This sequence comes from Ceratopteris richardii, assembly GCA_020310875.1. Taxonomy (NCBI): domain Eukaryota; kingdom Viridiplantae; phylum Streptophyta; class Polypodiopsida; order Polypodiales; family Pteridaceae; genus Ceratopteris; species Ceratopteris richardii. Next base: position 101,876,500 of record CM035407.1, read on the forward strand.
CCTCACTTTTGACATGTATATGTTTTTGATTGGTTAAAGAGGTTAGTAGGTGGTCTTTAAAACCTCTAATGAGTTGTATTATGACTTAGAGTCGTGGAAATACGTGCCCAAGCTGCCCCCTTGCTTAAGCAAACCCCCTACTAGCTGTTCTCTGCATATTTTGCAGAGATTTTACTTTTTCATACTCTTTCTCCCTAGATGATCTTGGCAGACCCCCCAATTTTGTAATTGTTGTTTCTCCTTCATCAAGAATCCATTTGCAATGATTTTTGTCTTGTTGGAAAGCTTATAAGTTCTACTTTGTCTGATATAAGTCTCGGGTTTAGTGCCTGCACATGTGCAGAGAAATGTCCAGAACAGTGTCTATCTAGTTAGCTCATACTCTATGAAGAGATCAAGTTATCTGTTTTGTTGCAGCTGGTTGAGGCATCATCCAGTATCCAAATGGAGTGGTTTCACTCTCATTTGAAAGCGCTTAAAGTCTAGTTTAAGCCTCCAAAATTTCATTTTCAGTCTCAGCATATACTCAGAGAAACTCAGAAAATTCAGAGCCTGTGTCTGAACAATTTCAGGATCCTAGGAGGGTTCATTTGCTTTTGTTGTGCACATAGGAGTGTTTATCCTCCAACACTTTTGTGGAGTTATTTCCACATAGCTTGGCACTTCGTTATACATGAGTGAAAGCTCTTTGTTCATCACATCACTTGGAGGGGGGATTTGTTGATATATTTAGGTAGTGATGTGTGTGAACACACTAGGACCGTCGGCACACTTTTTTCCCTCTTTAGGAGGTTTTCTTCCCCCGGCTTGTATATATGCATATTGCCCTAAGAGGCTACTTATCTTTGTACACTCTAGTGGTAATATATTCAGTATTTTGTGTTGATCTCCAAGCTTCTTCTTCTTCCTTGTGTTATTCGTGTGCTTTCGTAGACGTCTAACTCCAACAGTTGCTTAGTTTTGATTACGACTTGTGGGATGAGAGCTTTTGATATGATTTTTCTAAGTTGTTTGGTGCTCATGATGATTGGATCTCTTCTCCTAATCATGTTCATGCAATAGCTCTTGTGTCCCCTAGCGAGGTTCCCTGGGAGTCAGCCATTACATTTTCCTTTCCTTTGCGTGAAGCCGGCTTGCCTGAATGGTCTCTTGGGGAGCCACTTTTCTCTCTTCGAGATCAAGTTATTGAGTTCTCCAATCACATTGGGGGGGGTTTGATCACACAAATTTATTCATCAAGGCTTGGAATGCAACTTAGTTTCTCTTTATTCCTCATCCTCAAAGGAGTCATCTGATTATGTATCTGACTATGGACATGCCTACTACTCCACCTCTCTAGATGTATATCCACAAGGAGGATCTTGGAAACTCATAGGTGCGGGATGCATGTGAGTATAATTGGATCATTATATGTAGGGATGTGTGTAATAAAGTGATAGGTAGGTGATGCTTGAACCACAGATTTAACAGATAGGAGATGGTTGAACTACACCCTAAGAGGGAGGATTAGGTCAAATCTCCTATACTTCATTACAGTAGTATCAGAGCTCTTCACCATATTTCTTTTGATCCTATTATCTATAGTGCTATCTTGAACCTTGTTACATCTCAGTTTTATTGAGAATGTCCACGATCTATCGTCTAAGCCTCTCCTCCACAAGGGGAGCATATGCCCATCTCTACCCAAAGATGCAAAACCAAAGCAAATGTAGTGCTCTTGACTTTTGAAACCAATATTTAGGTGCACAAAAGGTGAATCCATAGAAGTTCATCTAACCATGAGTCTGCCATAGACTTGTGCTAATCATTGCATCTGTTTTTTACTTCATGTAACTATGCCTTTACTCTCGTGATGCTTAGTCAATCAAAAGGTAAAGGTGATAATTGTGAGCTAGATTTGGTAATGGATATGGGATTTGAACTCACAAGCTCTTTGTTAGGAGTGTGATTGGCTAAACACTTACCACAAAATCCATGGTTAAAGATAATGAGGTAATGATCCCCACTTAGGATAAAAACAATACAAGTAGTTAGGTACCACTCAAATAGAGGAATATGTGCTTAACGACATGCCAAAGCTTCATTCCTATGGAATGCATAAACATCCTCATATCAAAGACAAAAAAATGAATATCATGCTAAGTTATGCATACGTAAATCAAGCATCCAACAACCTATTGATTGAGAAAAACATCAGATGCATCCCTAGCATCATGAAAATTCAACCATAAATGTGTTTCATAGGAGTTGCAATATGATTCTAAGCTTCAAGGTCAAAAACCTACAATAATGTGTAAATATACTTTGTTTGACACAAAGCTATTCCCCCATCAACTTGCATAAATTGAATTCCCAAGTAATTATGCAAATGCCCCAAATCTAACATCTCAAAAGAGGCATGCAAGTTAGCCTCAAATTCCTCAATATGCTTCTCATTAGGACTAGTGAGTAGCATGTCATCAACATACACAACGATCAAAAGTACATCATCTGCGTTCTCAACATATAAGGTTCTCTCAATTGGATGGTTCCCAATATCATGTGCAATCAAGAAGACATGCATCTTTTCATACCAAGCACATGGTGCTTTATTTATACCATATAATTCCTTGTTCAATGTGCACACTTTGTTCTCATGCCCTTTCTACACAAAACCATGAGGTTTAAGTACATACACTTCTTCATGTAAGTCACTATTTAGAAATGCAATATTAAGGTCCAATTGATGTAGATTCCAACAATGATGAGTTGGAAGTACTCAAATGCTATAAATGGTAGTCATTCGGCATGTGGGTGCAAAGGTCTCATCAAAATCAATGCCTCTTTATTAAGCATAACCTTTTGGAAAAACCCTAACCTTATACATCTCCACTATTCCATCACACTTATGCTTCACCTTGTATATCCATTTAATGCCAATGGACTTTTTGCCATGAGGCAAATCACATAAGGACCAGATGCCCCTCTTCATAATAGCATCAAATTCAGATTGCATAGAAACCATCCAATTTTCTAAATTTTGTGCTTCATCAAAAGCAACAAGTTCATTCTCATCACAAAGACTAGAGGCAGCCATTGCACAACAATCTAATGCAAAAGAAGCACGATGAGAAGTTGAACGGGTATGATATGATAGGGGTGCATCTAATTTTCTCTCTAAAAGTTTGCACCACGCATATATGCATAGGTTTTGCTTGTTCTATATCAGCCCTCTCATCAACACCTGCATCATGTAAATCCGCATTAGAAATGGATGATCTACATCATCATGTGGAAAATATAAAGGCTTAAAAATCACCTCATTTGGACTAGCACTTGGATATCGAGTTGTAAAAAGAGGTATCAAAGTGTTATATCTTTGGAGCTTCTGATGTCTCCTTAGTACATGAAAGTAATGGTTGAATGATAAACCAAGCTCATATTGTCTAATGCTAAAACTCACAACATATTTTTCTTGATCCCTGGCATAAACAAAGCATCTAAAAATGTGAAATAATTACATGAGTAGTAGTCAAAATGATGTTAGCAAGTCCCACTAGAAGATAAGAGGATTTGTTAGCACATGTGATAGTATTTCCTATAGGGGCATGCTCAAGTGAACTAAAGAGCTATGTTTGCTATAGACATAGTGTGCTCATGAGAAGATGGCTCATAGCTGCAAATAGTAGTAAATACCCAATCTTGATTTTGCACGAGATTGGTGGAATTTGTTTTAGATATAGAGGCCTATGCAACAACCATTCTGACCTCCTTTTTCTTTGCCTCTTTTGCAACTAGTTTTAGAAAAATATTTGTGACATAATCATTTCCTTTACACTATTTGCAAAATTGTTTTTTCTTTTCTAGTTTTCTCATCTTTGTATGCTTTGTTGTTTTGCAAGAGCCAATATGAGGGACAATGGCACATTTGAAAGATAAGGCTATGAATGAAGCATTTGTGCTATCCCAACAAAGTTGCTCTAAAGTAGGTGCAACACGAACCACATCATGAACAAGAATCTGAAGATCATCACCTTCAACGCTATCCACATCACCTTCAATAACTATATTCATAGGTGTAGTGGGGCATTTTTCAGTACAATGCACAATATTCCACAATCCTTTTGCTACCAATACATGATGTATTATATATGCCCATAATGGGTGATTGGTAACATACAACTTGTCCTCAACAATCAATGTATGGAATACATCATTACTTTCATCCATGGTCATTGACTAAATACCATGATGCACAGAAATGTTTGTATCTCAAAACGTTGAATAGAACCATCCTTTTGAGCTATGCTAAACCTATTAGATTTTTTGAGGCACTTGAACTCATGAATCAAAACTTGTATATATGATTAGCACAAAAGGATAAAATTACCTACACTCTGATAGTGCAATCGGAGGCCAAAACAAGCTCCTAATCACCTGGAGAATTCTCACTGATGATTGTGATCGGAGGGGTGTTGATGATGCCCTATATAAAATGGCTACCTAATGTGATACCAATTCCAAGAAAAGGATCTTCATTGATCCATGAAATGTTTCCCAAAGCAAGCCATAAAGTTCATAAATATGTTAGGACAAGTACATGAAGATGTCCTTTTGAAAAATATTATAAAGATAGAAGCTATCACATGCTGGAAGCTTCAATTTCTTTTTAGTTATATTCTCTAGAAAAAGAACAAGATCATAAATCCTAATTGATAGTTAGGAATCAAAGACAATGAAGTGTTCATAGTAACATGATTTTCCATTGGGTTCAATCATTATAACATGCTTGTACTTTCAATTATGAAATCACAATGGATTGTTGCAATATGTTTAAAGTACTCTGATAACATTGAGAGATTGATAAATGAAAATAATTTTTGTTTCAAACTCAAGAATAGGAAAAAATATCCCATAAATGAAAGTCCAAGCTAAGCTTTCATAATGGAATGGGAACCCACATATTAAAGGTGATATTTATCCTTTACTTTGATACTTAGCAATGAACACAACTTGAGCAGTAGAGGTTCTGAATATTGTCTGAAAGTCTAATATTCCTTTCAAATATCCTTCTAACAGTGCAAAGGATTTCCAGATGAATAATTTTCTCCTATTGTTGATTCCTTTGAAGGAATATCAAGTATTGGAAGAATAAACTGCTCCCTAGTACTAAGCATGTAATTCTTCAAGGTCTTTAGACACCAAGTAGTTCCCTACAAGTCTCAAACCACATATAGTGGTACTTAAAACCCAATGATTGGTATCACCTAGGGGTGTATCAATCTTGACAAGATTCTTAGTTTGGGAATCAGAAAGGCATTAGCACATGCTTGGACTTGAGTTAAGGGAAAGATGTCAAAAATCACATGGGTAAGAGAAGAAGCTTTCAATAGTTCAAGCGGTCTTAATTGTAAATACTAAGTCTTTATTCTTGTCGCAAGGTCAACAAGACTTGATCAAGCTTGACAATGTTTGTAGCAACCAAAATCCTTTTTGAAAATTTTTGCTCAAGTTCCATCTATCCAATGGAAAGCGTGAAAAGAGTAAGTTATTCAAAGTCTAAATAGAGTAAAATGTTCCAAATATGTAGTATACAATCATGATTATGGTAATTAAGTCTCTATAAAGTACAACATAATGTTCACCTATCCTTAAAGGGATTTCTTAAAGGTGAAATCCAAAAGCATAAGTAGTATAGAGATTCCTATAAAGTCCTCAAGGTAGATACTTAAAGCTTTTGTAAGAAAGTAATCTAAAGACATGAAGTGAAAAACTCTTTCCACTACAAATTGGTTAAGACTAATCAATTAGACTAGGATATGAGAAACTCCTCAACTTGGATTTTTAAGTGGTTTTCTTTTCAAAACCCTAGAAACAAAGGATGGATGTTCTACCCAAAGGTGTTAAATTTTCCAAGCAAAAATCACCAGATTGTGAAAGGTGTAGTGAAATTTCCCTCTAATACACATAGCGGAACTTAGTAAACCTCTTCTAGAAACTACCTTGTAACATACATGCTCACTAAAACCTGATTAAGTCACAATTAAGAGATCCAATGCCTCTAAACATTTGGTCTACACACAATAGAATCTCTTAGCTTTCTGATTATCTAAAGAAAAATCTAGTTGGATTTCATATCATTAGGCATTGAATTGTCTAAAGAAAGACTACCTATTGATTAAGGTTAAGCAAAAAGTGAGGGGTTTACAAGAAATGTTTCCTATACCTACTAGAGACGAATACGAAATGATATTTGTGATATAGAGAGCAGAGGAGATAAGATTTCCAAAAAGATATCATATGCATTAAATGGATAAATACATAGAGAGATATCACCTTCACAATGTGGCTATAAAGAGAAGACTATGCGACTAGAATACCTTCGTGCATTTAGCACACTATTGAGGTTCATTCTCATATCCATTCTTGAGACAATGACCACCATAAAATTCTACACAATTTCCTTCATATATCCATAAAGTTTCACATTCCTAAGGCTTCTATATATAGAGATATGTGTCTCTTCACCTGCCCTTACATCTTGTCTCACCTCTTGACCCTTCACTTTATGAACTTTGTCCTTCCATTTGCTTCGATGACTTTTGGTGCTCCAAATCACTCCATATGGATAAGGTTGTGCCTTATTTGAGTATTCCATCACTCTAATCATAATTTGGCTTTTACCCAAGCCATTATCACATTTGCACCTTTACTTTAATACTCTCCTTTAAGGTTATTAGTGTAGTCTCTATATTTTCAAGGCATAGCTTCCTTTTGCGCTTACAAGAGATACATATATTATGAAGCCCTAACTGATGAGAGATGAGTATAAGTCAAGCCTCAAAATTGGATCTTGCACAAGATCCATAAATTTCAACACTACCCATCAAGCGTCAATTGGGAGTCCATGATACTCTCCAAATCCTATCTTCTTCACCTTTTGCTTCTATTTGCCTCGTATTATCCTTCGATAGCTTGATGATCTTCATTCTTTGCTTTGAAGCTTATTTGTCTTCTTTTAGCTTCATCTTTTATTCTTTGGCTCTTAGAAAGAGCTCTTCTTCAATCCCTATCATAAACCATGCCTCACACAAACTTATACAATCAAATGAGATCACCTTGGCTACATATACCTATGTGGCTTTACTCGCTTCTTTGTTGTCCTCTCTCTTTGCAAATCTCTCTTTCTGTATACCTTCATGGCTTCATTTCTTGTAGGCTTTCATCTTTGCTTTGACCCTTCTTTGGCTTTGGATGACTTTTGACTTTGTCTATTGTTGCAATTTCATTTGACATTGTGATGGTTATCATGCTTTCTTCTAGATTATCTTCATGAATTCTCTTTGTGCATCATGGCTTGTTTTTTGCCTTCTAAAGCACTCCTTCCATAGTGCTAGCTCCTCCAAGTCCTTTGTGGCTCCACTTTCTCTTCTTTGGACTCTTCTTGGATCTTCTGGTGCTCGCAAGCTAACTCCCCTTTCCTTCATAATATTCTCTTCATTTTTCATGGATGATTATATACCTGCAAAATCAACAATGGGCTGATCACACATGAAATCTTTAATGTGCTTATTTTCATGTGAAGCATTTCAAAGTTTCCAATTCTCCCAAGCTTTCTTCAGCACCTACAAAACAACACGAGAAATCATCAATGTGAAAAATGGTGCCTTATGCACCTAACAAGGCTTGTCATTCCTCTTAGGATGGTCTGAATTGCCTTAACATAGCCTTGCCACTCCTCTTAGGATGGGCTTACTTGTCTTTACATAGGCTTGCCACTCTATTTGGTGGTCTTACGTGCCTCAACCTTTCATTAGACCTTCACGTGGTCCTTGGCGCTTATTGCACCTAACAAGGCTTGCCATTCCTCTTGAGATGGTCTTATTTGTCTTTACATAGGCTTGCCATTCCTCTTAGGATGGTCTTACTTGCCTTTACATGGGATTTCCATTCCTCTTGGGATGGTTTTACTTGCCTTTACATTGGCTTTCCACTCACGTAACAAACCAACATAATCATGCATGCAAATCACCAATCATTTGAGCATATATTGAGCTCTCTTTTTGCGAATTCATATGGCTACATAAATGTGAAAATATTCAGCTTCTTTAGGCTTTATAAAATAGCCTATTACTCATGGAGACATCATGGACCATGCACATATATATCCATAACCACATATGCATACATTATTGCATATTAGACATCAATCATCAACTCTAAATTCAAATTATATTCAATCTAATCATTGCTATCCAAAATTGACATTCATCTTGAGCATAAACTTCACAAGCATGCATACATAAGCATATTCATTGCATACTTTTCCTACACCTAGTAACAAGAATATAATGCGATCATCAAGCTTACATATAATGTTACATATTCAGCGATGTATATAATAAAAACTTACATATTTAGTGATGCATATAATAAAAGAAATGATTGATCATGAAGTATCAAATTTGAAACACAAGTTTGAATTTTTTTTTAACTAAGTAAAAGAAATTCAATCATGCAAGTGTGAAGATGAACGTCAAGTACAAGTCCAAAATATATATGCTAAAATTCTTGATCAAAAGTATTCATTTGGTTAGAGAAATCCACCCCTAGAGCTACACATAGAAGATTAAATCAACCTATCAAATGTTTTTGGTGTGATCAATTTGAACATATGTTTTGGAATTGTAATGTGTATGGGAATGCTTGTAGAAGTAAATTGGTCACTAAAATTGAAAGAAAAATTTGTGATTACCATGTCGATTTACCTTTGCACTTGAACTTAGGAGAAGGTGGAATTAAAGAATATTTTAATAAAACAAAATCTAAGCCAAGATCATTTAGAAAACAATGGGGACCAAAGAGATTGGATGATAAGAAATCTTTTAAACAAGAGACTAAGACACAAATTGATAATCAAGTTAAAATTTCTAATGAAAAGAAAAGTGAACAAATAAAAATGGATAAACAAAAAGCTGAAGCAATTGTGCAAGAAAGATTGGAAGAGGATGAGAAAGAATTTGGAAAGTTAATACAATTGAAAAAGAAACATGACAAATATTATGTATTATGTGATCCAAAGATTCTAGGGAATGAAAAATTTTTAGATCAAGAGAAAGTGAAAATTTTGAAAGCTCAAGTGAGCCATGATAGTAACAATGAAGAAACTAGTCAAAGTGAAAATGAGGATATCAAAGAAATTGATGAGGATAAGAGTACAAATAATGACTAAAAACATTACGAAAAGGAAAAACAAATTATTGAAGATATTATCAAGCAAATTAAAAAAAATATAAAAAATTCATCAAAAACTTCTAAACCTTTATCTATGCAAAAAACAAAAGTTTGAAGATGATCCATGAGGAACAGATCTTGAAGATGAATCATGAAGAGATCCATAGATAGGATATGATGAGAGAAATTGTAGTGAGGATGAATTTTAAAGCATGTTCTTTGATACCAACTTTGATGTTTTCCATGTGACAGAAATATGCTTCTTCAAGATTACCTCTGATGAAGATGGTAGAGATTTATTAAGATTGATTTGAGTGATGGGCTTGATAAGAATGATGAGCATAGATTCATAGTTTTCCATTTTAAATTTCCGATTTTTGCACCATGATGAGCATGTTGCACTTAGAGTACGCATGAAAGATGTGTATTCACATTGCTTTGAATTCCCATCGATGCACATATTTGCACGTGTAAAAAAACATGAAAAAAAAATTTGAATTCTATTTAAACCTCATAATCAATGAGCCATTTACCCCATTTGCACCATGAAAATTTGAGAAATGCACTTAAAGTATGCATGATAGGGTCTCACTACATGACCTCACATCGAGGCACATATTGGGATTTACCTATGCACACAAAGTAATTGTCATGATTGATGTATATGCACATTGATATGTATGTGAGTGAGTGCACAAGCTTCACCATAAAAAACCATTTACCTCATTTGCAACATGCTTATTTAAAAAATGCACTTAAAGTATGCATGATAGGATCTCACTACACAACCTTGCATCAAGGCACATTTTGAGCTTTACCCATGCACTTTGAGTGATGGAAAGGAATAATGTATATACACATGAAATGTATGAATGTGAGTGCACATACTTCTTCAATGAATGCCAAATACCTTATATTTTGCACCATATCTTTTACCATGCATTTTCAAAGTAGGCAATTGATAGGGCTATATTATACGCCCTTGCATAGGCACAAACTTATCTTCCGATGCACTTGAAAAATGATTTCAAGATTCAATGTTCCCATGAAATGTTAGTTTTTTTTTAAAGAGTTGATTACAAGATTGGCCCATTGAGGATGATGTGCAAGTTTAGTAGGGTTGAATGTCATAGAGATTTACATCTCTATATATCTGGAGTTTGAACCATCCATCTTCAAACTTCTAAAGAAAGACTTCCAACTCAAAATATAAAGATCATTATGAGCAAAAATATTATTGCACCATTAGAAAGTACTCATCGAGAGATTACGATATATAACACTATACCATTTGGTTCAAAAATGACACTCAAAGTTCCAACTTTTACAAAGGATGATATTATGTCTTAACAATTGTATGCAAGGAAACCCATGTGGGTGTCTTGGTTAACCCAAGCACCTCCTATTCAAATAAAGCAATTTTGCGGATGATGATTTTTCTTTCACGCTCGAATCACGATGGTGACAAACTTTCCAATTTGAAAAGTAGCATGCTTCATGCTTTTTCTTTTCATTGGGGTACTCAAACTATATAAGAAGAGCTTTGGCTCATTGTTCATCATCATCTCTTGATCACTTGGTCTCAATGCAAGGTGAAGAAGAAGGAGGTCTCTACATACTTGGAGGAGATGGAGATTTGGAGGAATTGAAGGACGGAGATGTTCATCTACTTGATGAAGGGTGGCTATCTCTCATCTTAGTGGTGATTCTTCTCTCACCTTGGAGGAGGTTCTACACACATGCTCGGAGGAGGCTCTACATACATGCTTGGAGGAGTCTCTACATAGATGCATGGAGGAGGATTTTGAAGACTACTATGAGACAACATTATGAACTATGATGAATTGGTAACATGTTTTTTTCCATTATTTTCATTACAATTGCATGAGCATCTATTATGAATCAATTTCCATATTTCCCTTATTTCTTTCCTTCCAACTCCTAACACACTTATTTTTTCTAATTCCAATTAATCTCATCTATCTCCAACTTGCCTATATTTTCTATTCCCATATTTCATATGATTTATGATGAATCCATTAAACTCATCTCTCTTATGTCACCTATATCCATCTTTAACATGATGAAGAATTTCTATCGAGTTTCACACATCTCCCTTAGTTTCAATCTCCTATATGATGAATATCACCTATCTTTTCTATTTTGTCTTTTGATGTTAATGAATTGTGCAAGTGATTTGATTAATTTCCATGTTCTCATCTATTTGTGAGTGTCTATATTTCAATTCTACCTCCTAACACTACAATAGATCAACCGTATACCGAGGTTTTTGTTGAGGGAAATGAACGCGTGCATTTTTGCCCCAAATTCGGTGTAGGTGTCAGTATGCGCGTCCGAATTAAAGTATCAGTATAGGCACCAGTATAACCGTCAGTATGAGCATCGGTATAACCGTCAGTATAAACATCAATATTATCGATGCTCATATCGAGGATTATATCGATGCCTCTGATGTGTGTACCCTCATGTATACCGGCACCCACTGCGTGTACCGATGCTTATTCTGATGGCATTACTGGGAGTGCCGTCATTTATACTGATGAACGTATCTGCAATTTTTTTTTGGGTAGAGTGTGTTGTCTTTTGCTACAACAACATTACCATGATGTTTCTTAGCAAAAGACAATACACTTTGCCCAAAAAAAACCAAGTAGATGTGATGTGTACTCTAATGTCAACCGAAATATGATTTCATAAAACAAAATATTATTGAACACAAAAGAGATAATCAGAATGAACCATCAACCATGAACCATGTACAAAAAGAGTTATATATCTCAAAAAGAGGATGCAATCATTTGGATAAGCATAAATCTTAGTGTAATCCATTCCAATGGACTATAAATTTTTTTTTTGCATCTCCACGTGTTGGAGGCATGTCATTGCTCCTAACAAAAATTGATCTTTAAGAAGCCTACAATAAGCAATTAGAACGATATTAGTAAATAAAGTTATTTTGATACAACAATGAAAGTTTATTTCAAATCCACTTACTTGAACAATTCAGTGACACTACTGTCTAACAATCCATAAATGGATTGCAGATTGAGCATCGGGAGTGACGCATGTAGTACATATATCTTTGCTCCATTCTAAAGTGGTAAACGAGCTAGTCTTCACATGTTTTCATATTCTTCATTGACTTCTAATCGTGGAAATTCTATTGTGTCCATGAAACTCTCGAAGTCTTCTCCACCATCATGATCTTCTTCCATCTCATAAAATGCTTCGTGCATTTCTTCCATATGTTCATTTGTGTAATGCTATTAGTACTTGCTTGTACCTCTAACTCCTTTTATGTTCTCTTTTGTCCATGAGAGGTTACCGGGGCAATGTCGTTTGGGTCCATCTGCTCACCTGGGGGACCATGCGAATGCTAGCGTAGGTTTTCTAATCAACTTTTATCAAAGGATCCATACTCTCTAACATGTGCAATACAATTCCATCATTTCTGATAAATTTGATACTTGCACTAAGTGCAAGGACATGCCATTCTCTCCTCTGGATCCAAAACTAGCCATCTGATACAATATGGACATTTTAGGACACTTGATTTTTTCTATTAAACCTAAAAATCATACTCCTAAAGACTTAAACCTGAAATACTAAAACCTAAATACTTAAAGACCTAAAAAAACCTAAAACCCTAATCCTAAAACCCTAATCCTAAAGACCTAATCCTAAAGACCTATATGTGTATATGTGCTATATGTATTATATCTATGTCTATTTCTTATATAATTAGAATCTTATTTTTATATATTTAATTATATATAATTAATTTACTTTTTTAAAATACTACCTCTTTTCATATTTATTTATCTATATAATTATCCTATTTTGCATATTTAATTAATTATATATTCAATTTTTTTTTTAATCCTATTTTTATCTATTTAATTATTTATATTTAATTAATTTATTTAAAACACTAGTTCTTTTCATATTATTTATGTATATAATTATCCTATTTTATATATATATATTTATTTATATATTCATATTTTTTTCTTAATTTGTTCTATATATTCTCTTTATATAAATTAAATTGAATTATATGTATGCCTAAACCCTAAAATCCTAATCTTAAAGATCTAGAACTAAAATATGTATATTTCTGTATGCATGTGTATATACATGTATATATATATATATTATATGTGTATGTGTGTATATATGTTATGCATGTGTAAAAACCCTAAAACCCTAATAAAAAAGACATAGACCTAAAACATGTATATATGTGTATGCATGTATATATATATATATATATATATATATATATATATATATATATATATATATATATATATATATATATATATATATATATATATATATATATATATATATATATATATATATATATATGTATATATGTGTGTGTGTGTGTGTGTATATATAAGTATATGTGTGTATGTGTATGTGTATATATATTTACTTTGATTAAAATCCTTAAAATTAAACCTATTTTTATATATTTAATTTGTTTATTTAAAACACTAGTTGTTTTCATATTTATTTATCTATATAATTATCCTATTATATATATATATATATATATATATATATATATATATATATATATATATATATACATATAAATTTAATTGAATTATATATATGCCTAAACCCTAAAACCCTAATCTTAAAGATCTATGTTGAACCCATAAAAGTCACATTAGTCAAAGTCAACCATAGTCAAAGTCAAAGGATCAAATCAAAGTGATCAAATCCAAGATGTTCAAGGTCAAAGTCAACATGGGTGAAGTCAAAGTGTGCAAAGTTTGGGTGTCAAGGTGCATATGTAGTGCACAATTAATTGTCACAAAGGGTATAATTGCAGAAAGTCGGTTGTTGGTTGTAGAGATATTTGTGTGATTTCTCTAAGGTTCAAAATGTTCTTAAAGTGTTTTCGAAGGTTCAGGTGAACCCTCTCTTAGGTGCACATTTGAAGAATTAAAAGGAAAAATGTGAAGGTATGTGAAGCGGCAGCATATGCAAAAGTGAAAGTATGGTCCCCCCAATTAGAATTTTTGTTTTAGTCTAAAGTCACTATAGGACAAAACAAGGATTCGTTGGCTGCCCACTTTTGGAGACAATCTTGGGACATCAAAGTGAGCACCAAGATACTCTAGCAGTTAGAAGCGTATGTGAATCGACACTGAAATCAAGGCAAGGCATTATTCTTGGGGGACTAAGCAAGGTGAGCATAGGCCAAGCTAAGCAAGAGAGAAGTGCAAGAGACACACAGTGTGTGACGTAGAGAAGTGAAGTGCAAGGTGTGCATGAAGAGGACTTAGAAGTGTGCAGATAAGTGCTAAGCTATACAACCAAAGATCCCAAGGTCCCATTGAAGCTGTGTGCGTGCCAACAGAAGGTGTCTATCCCATAAGGGAAAAAATGGACCCTCCGTGGGCCTTTTAGATTAAGGAGTGATTAGTGATGGACCAATGAGAAGAAGGTGGTGGACACAGTCTAGTCCCTTAATCACATAGGCTAGACATAGGCTTCCCTTGTTTTTGTGTGGTCAAAGAGGAGAAAACCACTTAAAAACTGTGGTTTTGCTTATTGGAATGGTGTTGAATGCAAAAGTCAAGGAATCCTTGCATATAGGCCCTTGGATTAGGAAGATATCCAATGCCTAGGATTAGAGGAAGCAAGAAAAAGGTGCCTTTGAATGCGTGCCCTTGGATTAGGCCCACGATTGAACAATCTGTGTTGAATTTTGAATATGAACGGCGCCTTCATTGTGGAGCATTGGATAGATAGATGATCTAATGGACTAGATTGAAGGCCCCAAGGATAAGGGCACCTTTTGTTCTCAGCCATCTAATGGAAAAGAATCCCGACAGTCCACAACAGTGGCCGAAAAAGGATCAGGGCCATTTGAGCTCTATCCTTAGATTGGAGCTCGATCCAATGGTGCACAACACTCCCCAAAAAAGGATCAGCCCAAAATGCGTTTTACCGTCCGATTTGACCTGAATTGAATGGCCCAGATTTGTGTAGAGCATTTGCAAAAAAGCTTGCTTGAAAGATCCAAATCCCACGAATTCTCTCTGACATTCTCTCTCAAGAGACCCATTAAGATTAATCTAAGCCATGGATTTCAAGCATCCAAAGGCTCAAGAAATTTCCATTTGAAAATTCAAATACAAAATCTATTAAATAGTATTTTATTCAGGAATACCACTAGTACTCTTTTATATCCATTTAATAACCTAGATTAAGCATTGTAATCCCTAAAAATTAGGAATCCTTACAAGGCCCATGCAGGGCTCACGTTTTCCCCTAATGCCTCCCCTATTGGAAGCTTGAGTGCAAGGTGTGCACAAGTGCAAGCTTTGAGAAGGTGGAGGTCTAGTGCAGAGAAGGCCGGCGTCAACAAGACCCTTGGGTATTTTGTATTTGTGATTTTTCACTCTATGGGATTTTGCACAGAAAGCATTGGATTGTATTGTGCATCACCATTGTATTTGTCTTCTTATAATCAATCGACAAAGGTTTCCAATTTTGTATCTTTCTTCTTCTCTTTCCCTTTTCTCCTACAAACACTAAAATCCCTTTTCGCACAAGAATCCCCCAACAAAATTTGGCACGCTCGTTGGGACATCAGGGAGATTTGAGCATAGGAGAAGCAAAGTGCAAAGTGTAGAAGAGTTCAAGTGCCGAGAGTGCTACAGTGCTACTTCATTGGGTTAAGAGGTAAATTTTCTTATTAATTCTCTTAGCCTAAGAGGATTATGAACAGTTCATGACCACAACCGGATCTCAAACATTGAGGTTCACCTGCAAAGCAACAAGAAGGAAGGCTATTAGAAGATCCTCCAGTCCACTGTTGTCAACATCATCAGTAAAGAGCATGGAAGGTCAGGTAGATTTAGAAACCCTACTTTCAAGATTAAATATAAAATTTCCTTCTTTCAAAGGCTTAGCTGAGGAAGATCCAGACAAGCATATTAGGAGGTTTTTAGCATTATGCAAAACAAGAGGTTTGATGGGAAGAAAGGATGTCTTTTTTATACTTTTTCCTGCCAGATTAGAAGGGTTAGCAGACAAATGGTCCAGCCAGTTTGTTGAAAACCATTTCACCACTTGGGATTTCATGAAAGATGCATTCAAAACTCAATTCCAGCATGGGAATGTTGGAGCAAGTCTATGACAAGCCTAAGTATTGGCTTGAGTCCCACAAATTTAAAGAAGAATCATTAAAATGAAGACAATGTAAAGTTCACTTGTGAACTACCTCTTGTAACTTTTGAAGACTTTACTTAATGTAAAAGTGAAAGAATCTTAAGTGGTTGAGTCCACTTGATCAAAAAGGGAAAGAGGAGCCACGCATTTGTGATTTGTGGTAGATAGAGAATGAAATCAATCACTAATTGATTGGAGAGTGATTGAGGGACGTTAGCCTCCCAAGCTCAACTATAAATAGATGGTAGCTTTAGTCATGGTTAGAGAGACCTCAGAGAAGACATCGAAGAGCTGAGATTTATGCCATATCAAGGTGTGATTTCAAGGCACACATATGTATGAATAAGTCCATTTTGCTGTAAAATCAATATACTTTCATTTCCATGATCATTTGAGTTCATATTTCCATGTTCTTGTGAAGTGTACTACTCACAACCATATCTCTCAGTTTTCTCAATCCCATTGCAGAGATGGTTTCTCTGAGGTTGGTGCATCATTTTCCATGATTTAACTTGCTAACGTTAGATCCATAAACGTACTATATTCTCACCAATTTCCATGTCATTTGGGTGTTTCAATCTTCCATTATGTTTAGTTGAAGTCAACCCTATCTATTCATTTTCACTTCTCTGTTAGGTACCCAACTTTTTTACTCATTTTGTTAGAGTTGTTTCTTAGTGTGTACTTACCAAAATTCAATGATTTAACTCTTGTTTAATGTAGCATACCATCTACTATAAGCATGCAAAGTTTCATAATCATTGGATCTTTCAAGCTTGAGTTATGTTAATTTTGCTTCTCGCTCGTCTCATTACTGTAGAAGCCCATGAAAATCGGGATGATGTCATCACTTGTTAAACATCATTCTCAGTGTGTGGTTCATTATTGTTTATGAGATTACTCTTGAAAGTTAGCTCTCTAAGTTGACTAGACTTCCCCAAAAGGAATTAAGCTAATTGCTGCTGTGCTCAGAGAATTATGTAAAACACTCGACAGGTGTATAAACCAAAATAGCAAGTTCTTTACCTCTGAGCTAACTCCAACTTATCTGTTTTGATCTATCTTTATGAGAGTAATCTTCCAAGGTACATAGAGTGTCTAATACATCCATTGGCAAACTAAAATGGCCCACGACATACTCCTGGAGTTCATTTGGCTGGTGTAGATCAAGGATTTTGCAACACGTCTTCATCTTCAAGCACATACCTATCCATCTCTTCATAGTGGCATTAGAGCAAGGATGGTAGATGGATTTCCTTCATCAATTGACAAATTGGACAGAGGTAACTACTCAAATTGGTCATTAAGAATGCAAGCTTATCTCCATGGTAGAAGTTTATATGGTTATGTGGCTGGAGATGAACTTATGCCAAGTTTTAGGAACAAAAGTCAACCAACACAAGAAGAGCAAGAAAGATTGAGCACATGGTGCTCCAAGGATGCACTTGCAAGGTCTTATCTCCTCATCTCTATCTCATATTTTTTTTTGCCTCACATTAGAAGTTGTAAGACATCTTAGGAAGTGTGGGATGCACTTGAAGCTTTCTTCTCTTCAAGTACTAAAGCTAGGAAGCATCAACTATGGCTGGATTTCACAACTCTCAAGAAGGCTCCCAAACAAAATGGGACTGATTTTTTCACAAAGCTCAAGAAAATAGCCGATCCGTTGGGAAGCATTGGAGAGGTAATAGATGAAGAGCAAATTTTAAGGCAGGTCATCAATGGATTGAAAGCAGATGACAAGTGGGAAGCATTCACCACAGCCATGGATTTGTACATGGACATGCATGTACCTGATTTCGATACACTCATTGGACAATTACTCACTCAAGAGGCAAAGCTTATCAAAAATGGAGAAAGCTCTAAAAGTAATCAATCTTCAGCTTTATAGAATGATAAAAGCAAGTCCAAAGATAACAAAGGAAAGGAAAATAAAGTGGATGATGAAGCAGGTACATATCAAGTTAACTATGCAAGTAGAGGAAGACATGGTAGAGGTAGAGGAAGAGGAGGTAGACAAGGCAGGGCGAGATCCAAAGACTCCAATCCATGTTCTATTTGTGGACTAACTAATCATACAACTGAAAATTTCTTTAGGAATTCGAGGAATCAAAGAGGAAGAGGATACAATAGAGGAAGTTATGGCTACTCAAGAGGAAGGTTCAACAACTACCATGGCAATTACAACAACTAAAATCATTCAAACTATCAAGGAGGCTACAAAGGAAGGAGAGACTTCAATAACTACATAGAAGGCTCAAACAAAGAGGATTCATTATTGATCATGAACATGGCTATGCCACAAGGTAAATATGATGAGCATGTTTTCTACATAGATTCAGGTTGCTCCAATCATGTGGTAGGAAATGCAGCTCTCCTATCAGATTTGGAAGATCCAAGGAAAAAGCATGAGGTAAAAACAGGAGATGACACAAGACATCCTATGGATAAAATAGGAAATGTCAAAACACCTGATGGAAACATCAACCTACTCAGTAAGGTACTCTATGTCCGTACCATTACAAAGAATTTGATAAGTGTTGGGTAGATAGTAGAGAAACGGTTGCAAGTCAGGTTCACAAGAGGAGGAGCATATGTGGAAGACTCTAGCCAAGGGTTGAGAAGAATAGAAAAGGGAGAAAAGATAGGTAGACTATTCACC
Source organism: Ceratopteris richardii (assembly GCA_020310875.1). Lineage (NCBI taxonomy): Eukaryota > Viridiplantae > Streptophyta > Polypodiopsida > Polypodiales > Pteridaceae > Ceratopteris > Ceratopteris richardii. The sequence goes on from CM035407.1 coordinate 101,895,593, forward strand.
TTTGATTTGCAAGACACAAGGAACATAGCTCTCTTCTAGAGATGTAGTTTTTGATGAGAACAATTCATGGTATAAAGATTCATGCAGGAAGGTCAATTTACCATAAGATCTTGAAGAAGATTTTCCAAAGCTTGGTAGAGAATGTTGAAGCAAGTCTATGACAAGCCTAAGTATTGGCTTGAGTCCCACAAAGTCATAGAAGAAGCCTTAAAATGAAGACTATGTAAAGTTCACTTGTGAACTACCTCTTGTAACTTCTCAAGACTTTACTTAATGTAAAAGTGAAAGAATCTTAAGTGGTTGATTCCACTTGATCAAAAAGGGAAAGAGGATCCAAGAATTCATGATTTGTGGTAGGTAGAGAATCAAATCAATCACTAATTGATTGGAGAGTGATTGAGGGAAGTTAGCCTCCCAAGCTCAACTATAAATAGATGGCAGTTTTAGTCGTGGTTAGAGAGACCTATGTGAAGACCTCCAAGGGCTGAGCTTTATGCCATATCAAGGTGTGATTCCAAGGCACACATATGTATCAGTAAGTCCATTGTATTGTACAAGAAATATACTTTCATTTTCATGATCATTTGAGTTCATATTTCCATGTTCTTGTGAAGTGTACTACTCACTGTCATGTCTCTCAGTTTTCTCAGTCAGATTGTAGAGATGGTTTCTCTGAGCTTGGTGCATCCTTTTCAGTGATTTAACTTGGTAAAGTTATCTCTATAAGTCTAATATATGCTCACCAATTTTCATTTCATGTGGGTGTTTCAATCTTCAGGTATGTTCAGTTGAAGTCAACAGTGTCTGTTCATTTTCACTTCTCTGTCAAGTACCCGACTTTTTTACTCATCTTGTCAGAGCTGTTTTGCACTGTGTACTTACCCAAATTCAATGCTTTAAATCTTGTGGGATTCCCCATACTGTTTAGTATAAGTAAACAAATTTGCATAATCATTAGATTCGTAAATATGGAGCTATGTTCATTTTGCTGCTCACTCGTCTCATTACTATAGCAGCCCGTGAAAATCGGGATGATGTCATCACTTGTTAAACATCTTTCTCAGTGTGTGGTTCATTATTTTTTATGAGATTACTCTTGAAAGTTAGCTCTTTTAGTTAACTCGAGTTCCCCAAGAGGAATTCAGCTAAAGGCTGCTGTGCTTAGAGAATTATGCAAAACATTGGACAGGTGTATGAACAAAAATAGAAAGTTCCTCACCTCTGAGCTAACTCCAACTTATCTGTTTTGATCTATCTTTTTGAGAGTGATCTTCCAAGGTACATAGGGTGTCTAATACATTCATAGGCAAGATAAAAGGGCCCACCATATACTCCTAGAGTTCATTTGGCTGGTGTAGATCAAGGATTTTGCAACACCTCTTCATCTTCAAGCACATACTTATCCATCTCTTCATAGTGGTATCAGAGCAAGGTTGGACAACATGGCAGATGGATTTCCTTCATCAATTGACAAATTGGATAGAGGTAATTACTCAGCTTGGTCATTAAGAATTGAAGCTTATCTCCAAGGTAGAAGTTCATACGGTTACGTGGTTGGAGATGAAGTTATGCCAAGTTTCAGGAACAAAAGTCAACCAACACAAGAAGAGCAAGAAAGATTGAGCACATGGTGCTCCAAGGATGCACTTGCAAGGTCTTATCTCCTTAACTCTATCTCATATTTTTTGTTGCCTCACATTAGAAGTTGTAAGACATCTTAGGAAGTGTGGGATGCACTTGAAGCCTTCTTCTCTTCAAGTACTAAAGCTAGGAAGCATCAACTATGGCTGGATTTCACAACTCTCAAGAAGGCTCCCAAACAGAATGTGACTGATTTTGTCACAAAGCTCAAGGACATAGAAGATCAGTTGGGAAGCATTGGAGAGGTAATAGATGAAGAGAAAATTGTAAGGCAGGTCATCAATGGCTTGAAGGCAGATGACAAGTGGGAAGCATTCACCACAGCTATGGATTTCTACATGGACATGCATGTACCTGATTTCAATACACTCATTGGAAAACTACTTACTCAAGAGACAAAGCTTATAAAAAATGGAGAAAGCTCTAAAGGTAATCAATCTTCAGCTTTATACACTAATAAAAGCAATTCCAAAGATAACAAAGGAAAGGCAAAGAAAGTGGATGATGAAGCAGGTACATATCAAGCTAACTATGCAGGTAGAGGAAGACATGGCAGAGGTAGAGGAAGAGGAGGTAGACAAGGCAGGGGGAGATCCCAAGAATCCAACTCATGTTCGATTTGTGGACTAACTAATCATACAACTCAAAATTGCTTTAGGAATTCCAGGAATCAAAGAGGCGGAGGATACAAGAGAGGAATTTATGGTTACTCAAGACGAAGGTTCAACAATTATCATGGAAACTACAACAACTACAATCATTCAAACTATCAAGGAGGCTACAAAGGAAGGAGAGACTTCAATAACTACACAGAAGACTCAAACAAAGAGGATTCATTATTGATCATGAACATGGCTATGCCACAATGTAAATCTGATGAGCATGTTTTCTACATAGATTCAGGTTGTTCAAATCATGTGGCAATAAATGTGGCACTCCTATCAGATTTAGAAGATCCAAGGAATAAGCATGAGGTACAAAGAGGAGATGACACAAAACATCTTGTGGAGAAAATAGGCAATGTCAAAGCACCTCATGGAAACATCAACCTACTCAGTAAGGTACTCTATGTCCCTACCATTACAAAGAATTTGATAAGTGTTGGGCAGATAGTAGAGAAAGGGTTGCAAGTCAGGTTCACAAAAGCACGAGCATTTGTTGAAGATCCAAGTCAATGATTTAGAAGAATTGCAAAAGGTGAAAAGACAGGTAGATTGTTCACATTTGAGTAACAAGACACTAGAAACATTGCTCTCTTTGATTATGGTAGTCAGACACTCATAGAATTGGAAGTATGGCACAAAAGGTTAGCACATATTGGTGAAAGGTCATTAAAGCAAATTTGCAGGGACCAAAGTGTACTTGGACTCCCTAATTTGTCAAAACAACATATTATTTATAAGTGTAGTGCATGTCAATTTGGAGTGTCTCACAGGTTACCATTCATGAAGAAAGGTTATATGCATGGAGATCTCTTGGAGTTGGTTCATACAGATGTATGGGGACCTAGCAAGGACGCTTCAATATCTGGATCAAGGTATTATGTCTCCTTTATTGATGATTGCAGTAGATGGACTATCCTATTCTTTATGAAACACAAAGATGAAGTTTTTTCATGTTTCAAAAGATATTTGGCTCTTGTGGAGAATCAAAGCAAAATTGCAGGAACTTGGACATGAGGCAAAATCATCACATCATGGCCTAAGAAGATCTATGAGGGAAAAGAAAAAACCAAAAATGTATGGGTTTGACACCTCATTAGTAACTAAACATTCTATCTACATAGCACAGGACATAAACCAAGAGGAGCCATCATCATTTGAAGAGGCCAAAGCAAAAATAGAATGGAAGCATGCAATGAAGGAAGAGATTGAAGCACTTGAGGAAAACAACACTTGGGATTTGGTGCCCAAGACTTCATCCATGAAGGTAATAGGCTCAAGATGGGTCTATAAACTCAAGAAGAATTATGATGGTTCCATTAACAGGTATAAGGCAAGGCTTGTAGCAAAAGGCTTTGCACAAACTTAGGGAATTGATTATGAGGAGACCTTCTCTCCTGTGGCAAAGATGCCTACTATTAGGGTTTTTCTTAGTATTGCCTCTTCCAAGAATTGGAAGATACTTCAACTAGATGTAAAGAATGCATTCTTGAATGGTTGGATAACAGAAGAGGTATATATGGCACAACCACCTGGTTTTGAGAATCAAGTTTATCCTGATTATGTGTGTAAACTTAACAAAGCATTGTATGGTCTCAAGCAAGATCGAAGAGCTTGGAATTTCAGACTTGTTTCATTCTTGCAGGACAAAGGCTTTCAACCAAGCAAGGCAGATCCTTCACTCTTTATTAAAAAGAGTAATTCTGAGATCATCTACCTATGTGTATATGTAGATGATATTATATTGATAGGAAATGATGCAGATGGTATGAAGAAGATCAAAGATCAGATGAGAGAAGAGTTCAAGATAACTGATTTGGGTTCACTTACCTACTTCCTAGGTTTGGAAGTTGTCTACAAAGATCATGGTTTGTTTCTCACTCAAAGATGTACAGTAAGGACGTTGGCAAAATTCAAGATGCAAGATTGTAAGATTGCAGGTACTCCAATGGAGGTCAATCACAAATTGAGCTCACATGAAGGTGAACTCATAGAGGACATCACATCATATCAAAGTCTAGTGGGTAGTCTCAACTATGCCACATTGTCAAGAGTAGATATATGTTACAGTGTGAGTGTGCTAAGTCAATTTATGCACACACCAAGGAAACCACACATGGATGCTGCCAAAAGGATTCTCAAGTATCTCAAAGGAACCATAAATGAAGGACTTTGTTATCCTTATGTATCTGATTTAGGTTTGAAGCTATTTTCTGATGCAGATTGGGCTAGCTCCAAAGAAGATAGAAGGAGCACTTCAGGTTATCTTACCTTTGCAGGTTCAAAGCTTATTTCATGGTCATCCAAGAAGCAACCCACAGTTGCTCTCTCTTCTATTGAAGCTGAATATAGAGTTCTTGCCATAGCTACACAAGAAGCTATGTGGATGAAGACATTATTCAAAGATCTTGGATTGGAGTTTGGAACTCCAACTATTTATGGTGACAATATGAGTTCTATTCATTTGGCTGCTAATCCTATTTTTCATGCAAGGACTAAACATATTGAAGTTCATTATCACTATGTACGAGAGAAGGTTCTAAGCAAAGAGATTCAAATATCATATGTGTCCACTCATCAACAATGTGCAGATATTCTAACCAAAGCACTGGATGGTACAACGCTTTGCAAATTCAAGGCTATGATTGGTTTACAAGTAATCTTGGAAGATTGAAGACCTCAAGCATACTTTGCTTGAGGGGGAGCTGTTGGAGCAAGTCTATGACAAGCCTAAGTATTGGCTGGAGTCCCACAAAGTCATAGAAGAAGCCTTAAAATGAAGACTATGTAAAGTTCACTTGTGAACTACCTCTTGTAACATTTGAAGATTTTACTTAATGTAAAAGTGAGAGAATCTTAAGTGGTTTAGTCCACTTGATCAAAAAGGGAAAGAGGAGCCACAAATTCTTGATTTGTGGTAGGTAGAGAATCAAATCAATCACTAATTGATTGGAGTGATTGAGGGAAGTTAGCCTCCCAAGCTCAACTATAAATAGATGGCAGTTTTAGTTGTGGTTAGAGAGACCTATGTGAAGACCTCCAAGAGCTGAGCTTTATGCAATCTCAAGGTGTGATTCCAAGGCACACATATGTATCACTAAGTCCATTGTATTGTACAAGCAATATACTTTCATTTTCATGATCATTTGAGTTCATATTTCCATGTTCTTGTGAAGTGTACTACTCACTGCCATATCTCTCAGTTTTCTCAGTCAAATTGCAGAGATGGTTTCTCTGAGCTTGGTGCATCATTTTTAGTGATTTACCTTGGTAAAGTTAGCTCTATAAGTCTACTATATGGTCATCAATTTTCATTTCATGTGGGTGTTTCAATCTTCAGTTATGTTTAGTTGAAGTCAAAAGTGTCTGTTCATTTTCAGTTCTCTGTCAGGTACCCGATGTTTTTATGCATCTTGTCAGAGCTGTTTTTCAGTGTGTACTTACTCAAATTCAATGATGTAAAGCTTGTTGGATTTCGCATACTGTCTAGTATAAGCATACAGATTTTCATAATCATTGGATTCTTAAATCTGGAGTTATGTTCATTTTTCTGCTCACTGGTCTCATTACTGTAGCAGCCCGTGAAAATCGGGATGATGTCATCACTTGTTAAACATCTTTCTCAGTGTGTGGTTCATTATTTTTGACGTGATTACTCTTGAAAGTTAGATATTTAAGTTAACTATACTTCCCCAAGAGGAATTAAGCTAAATGCTGCTGTGCTCAGAGAACTATGCAAAACACTGGATAGGTGTATGAACACAAATAGCAAGTTCTTCACCTCTGAGCTAACTCCAACTTATCTGTTTTGATCTATCTTTTTGAGAGTTATCTTCCAAAGTACATAGGGTGTCTAATACATTCATTGGAAAGCTAAAAGAGCCCACCATATACTCCTAGAGTTTGTTTGGCTGGTGTAGATCAAGGATTTTGCAACACCTCTTCACCTTCAAGCACATACCTATCCATCTCTTCATAGAGAACAACCAAAGATTGAAGAACAAGACACCTCAGAGGATGATGAAGAATCTCAAATGGAAAAGATCAAAGCATGGAAGTCTAAAGGTAAAGCAAAATTGCAAGAACTTGGACATGAGGCAAAATCATCACATCATGGACTAAGAAGATCTATGAGGGAAAAGAAAAAACCAAAAAGGTATGGTTTGGGACCTCATTAGTAACTAAAAATTCTATCTACATAGCACATGACATAAACCAAGAGGAGCCATCATAATTTGAAGAGGCCGAAGCAAAAACAGAATGGAAGCATGCAATGAAGGAAGAAAATGAAGCACTTGAGGAAAACAACACTTGTGATTTGGTGCCCACGACTTCATCTATGAAAGTAATAGGCTCAAGATGGGTCTACAAGCTCAAGAAGGATTGTGATGGTTCCATAAACAGGTATAAGGCAAGACTTGTAGCAAAAGGCTTTGCACAAATGCAAGGAGTTGATTCTGAAGAAACTTTTTCTCTTGTAGCTAAGATGCCTACAATCAGAGTGTTACTTAGTATTGCTTCTTCCAAGAATTGGAAGATACTTCAACTAGATGTAAAGAATGCATTCTTGAATGGTTGGATAGCAGAAGAGGTATATATGGCACAACCACTTGGTTTTGAGAATCAAGTTTATCCTGATTATGTGTGTAAACTTAACAAAGCATTGTATGGTCTCAAGCAAGCCCAAAGAGCTTGGAATTTCAAGCTTGTTTCATTCTTGCAAGATAGAGGCTTTCAATCAAGCAAGGCATATCCTTCACTCTTTATTAAAAAGAGTAATTCTGAGATCATCTACCCATGTGTATATGTAGATTATATTATATTGACAAGAAATGATGCAGATGGTATGAAGAAGATCAAAGATCAGATGAGAGAAGAGTTCAAGATAAGTGTTCACTTACCTACTTCCTAGGTTTGGAAGTTGTCTACAAAGGTCGTGGTTTGTTTCGCACTCAAAGAAAGTACATTAAGGACATGTTGGCAAAATTCAAGATGCAGAATTGTAAGATTGCATGTACTCCAATGGAGGTCAATCACAAATTGAGCTCACATGAAGGTGAACTCATAGAGGACATCACATCATATCAAAGTCTAGTGGGTAGTCTCAACTATGCCACATTGACAAGAGTAGATATATGTTACAATGTGAGTGTGCTAAGTCAATTTATGCACACACCAAGGAAACCACACATGGATGCTGCCAAAAGGATTCTCAAGTATCTCAAAGGAACCATAAATGAAGGACTTTATTATCCTTATGTATTTGATTTAGGTTTGAAGCTATTTTCTGATGCAAATTGGGCTGGTTCCAAGGAAGATAGAAGGAGCACTTCAAGATATCTTACTTTTGCAAGTTCAAAGCTTATTTCATGGTCATCCAAGAAGCAACCTACAGTTGCTCTTTCTTCCATAGAGGGTGAGTACAGAGGTCTTGCCATAGCTACTGAGGAAGCTATGTGGATGAAGACATGATTCACAGATCTTGGATTTGAGTTTGGAACTCCAACTATTTTTTGTCACAATATGAGCTCTATTCATTTGGCTGTTAATCCTATTTTTCATGCAAGGACTAAACATATTGAAGTTCATTATCACTATGTACAAGAGAAGGTTCTAAGAAAAGAGATTCAAATATCATATGTTTCCACTCATCAAGAATGTGCAGATATTCTAACCAAAGCATTGGATGGTAGAAAGCTTTGCAAATTCAAGCCTATGATAGGTTTGCAGGTAATCTTTGAAGATTGAAGACCTCAAGCATACTTGGCTTGAGGGGAAGATGTTGGAGCAAGTCTATGACAAGCCTAAGTATTGGCTTGAGTCCCACAAATTCAAAGAAGAAGCCTTGAAATGAAGACAATGTAAAGTTCACTTGTGAACTACCTCTTGTAACTTTTGAAGACTTTACTTAATGTAAAAGTGAAAGAATCTTAAGTGGTTGAGTCCAATTGGTCAAAAAGGGAAAGAGGAGCCATGAATTCGTAATTTGTGGTAGATAGAGAATCAAATCAATCACTAATTGATTGGAGAGTGATTGAGGGAAGTTAGCCTCCCAAGCTCAACTATAAATAGATGGTAGCTTTAGTCATGATTAGAGAGACCTCAGAAAAGACCTCGAAGAGCTAAGATTTATGCCATATCAAGGTGTGGTTTCAAGGCACACATATGTATCAGTAAGTCCATTGTGTTGTAAAATCAATATACTTTCATTTTCATGATCATTTGAGTTAATATTTCCATGTTCTTGTGAAGTGTACTACTCACTGCCATATCTCTCAATTTTCTCAATCAGATTGTAGAGATGAGTTCTGTGAGATTGCTACATAATTTTCAATGATTTAACTTGATAAGGTTAGCTCTATAAGTCTAGTATATGTGCACCAAGTTTCATTTCATTTGGGTGTTTCAATCTTGAGGTATGTTGAGTTGAAGTCAACCGTGTCTGTTCATTTTCACTTCTCTGTCAGGTACCCGAGTTTTTTACTCATCTTGTCAGAGCTGTTTCTCAGTGCATACTTACCCAAATTCAATGATTTAAATCTTAGGGGATTCAACATACGGTTTAGTATAAGCATAGAAGTTTTCATAATCGTTGCATTCTTCAAGCTTGAGTTATGTTCATTTTTCTTCTCACTGGTATAATTACTATAGCAGCCCGTGAAAATCGGGATGATGTCATCACTTGTTAAACATCGTTCTCAGCGTGTGGTTCATTATTTTTTATGAGATTAATCTTGAAAGTTAGATGTTTAAGTTAACTAGACTTCTCCAAAAGTAATTAAGCTAATTGCTGTTGTGCTCAGAGAATTATGCAAAACACTAGACAGATGTATGAACCAAAATATCAAGTTCTTCACCTCTGAGCTAACTCCAACTTATCTGTTTTGATCTATCTTTTTGAGAGTGATCTTCCAAGGTACATAGGGTGTATAGTACATCCATTGGCAAGCTAAAAGGGCCCACCACATACTCGTGGAGTTCATTTGGCTGGTGTAGATCAAGGATTTTGCAACACCTCTTCATCTTCAAGCACATACCTATCCATCTCTTCACAGGGAGTACTACATAGATAATCATAGAGGAATTAGAAAACTTAAGACTCGGTCCATGTGAAATGTTTCCAGAGTTTGTAACTAGGGCCAAAGCACTAATGGATAAGTTGTTAGATCCTCCACATGATTTCTTTATTAAGAAATAGTTAGCTAAACCACTTCCAGTGACCACACAATGTAAAATCAAGGAATTAGTGTTGCCAACAGCCTCCATAGAGGAGTTCATCAATACAACTACACAGTTGAAACAAATAAGACAACAATATGGAGCAAGTTCTTCACAGCTATCTTATTTTGTAGAAATTGAAGATCCAGTGATTCAACTAAGGAAAGAGCTGGAGAACTTAAAGAGAAGTAAACCTCAAAAGGAAGAGGAAGATGCAGTAACCTTGTTGTGGCGAGAAATTGAGGCCCACAAACTACAAAAGGAAGAGGAAGCCCAAGCAGAAGAAATAGCTCAACTTCATTAAGAATTACAAGAATTAAGGGGAGGTGGCATAAAAAATGGGCTATGGTATATCATGTGCAGCAAAAAGAGCCATGCAGTAAGTGAATGTCCTTTGTCAAGTGTAACTTGCCAATTATGTAGGAAAGATGGTCATGAGGCCCATGAATGTCAGTTAAGAGGAATGCCTGCAACAACATATTGGATGCAAGGAGGAGCCCTACCACCAACTAATGTGATGGCGGTTACACCTAATCAAGGTAACAATTACCACCCCAGACATAGGGATAACTTTGGAAATGGGCCAAGGAGGCCAATTATTTTTTTTAGATGTGGAGAATGTGGGCATTACAAAAATAGGTGCACTCTACCAAAAAATGCCCCTCCTTGCAGGAACTACCCGAAGGCCAGAGACCACTATATTAATTGATGTCCTAAGAACCAAGCATCCTCATCTAGGCCCTACATTCAAATGATTTTTGTGTGCAAAGAAGAAATGGTAGATCAAGTAAAGGGGCCATCACCATCTACCAGGGTGGTGGAGTTAGAAGAAATTGAATCTTTTACAGTGCAGACAAGAAGCAAGGGGAAGGCTCAAGTGGAAATAGTTCAGGAATCAAGGATTAATGGATTGAACAAAGACAAAGAGACATCTAAAGATGAAGCCACCACATGTGCAGATACAAAGGCAAAAAGGAAATCTCATAGGTACCAGTGATGCCATTAGACATGCATTCAACAGGGCTCATTAGGAGTTTGATAAGTCAATTGGAGCCCATGCTCTTAAGGAATGAGAAGCTTCCAGACTACTCAAGTCCATGAAAAAGGAGGACAGTATTTTTGATTTAATAAAGATGGATGGAAAATTTAGGTCATAACTCTTGTAGATAATTTATGAGTTGTCCACAAGAAGTTTAGTGGCAAAGGCTGTTGTTATGCATAAAGATAAAATTGTAGGGGAAACACCCCTCACAGATTCTAAGAGCCATTGGCTAACAGTCTCTATCAAAGGTCATGAGTTTCAAGGAGTTATTGTGGATGGTGGTTCTGGCATTAAATTGATGCCTGAACATACCATGAAACAGAGTGGACTACATCCTTCAAGACCTGCCAACTTCACTATAACACTAGCACACCAAAGCATAGTAAAGCCTATGGGAGTGGTCACTGGAGTCCCAATCAAGATATAAGGTACCATCTTTAACTTGGATTTTGTTGTTTTAAGTCTGCCATAGGTAGAAGGAAGTTTCCCCCTATTAATTGGGAGACCTTGGTTAAGGCAACAAGGACACAATGTGGGTAAAGCAGGAGGGAAAAGAGTTGGAGCAGATATTTTTAAAAGAAGGACCAAACAATCAGAGACATAACAACATGATGCAGACAATTGGTATTTGTATGGAAGAAGAATAGTTGGACAAACAAGAAGTAGATCTATTTAAAGAAGCAAATTTATATGAAGAAGAAAACATGTTGGCTTCACTCCACGTAGAAGACACATCTTCATGCTATTGGACTTTTTGAAAATTAGAGAGGAAGCCTATGAAGAAAAAGAGGCAATCACTCAGGTTACTAATTCAAGTGAAACAGTCTTAGTCAAAGGCCATAGCAGAGAGAAGAAAAGAAAAGCCCTTAAGTGCAGCAATGATGAAGCTACTTCAAATCATATGTCAATGGCCACTTTTTTATTTGATACAGGTATGTATATCATCTGTTATGTCAACTTTTATGATAGTAAGTGCAGGGCTTTACAAGGATGTGGAAGGAGTAAATGCAAGTCTTTGGAAACAGAGGGTTCCATTGGATGAAGAAGCTAGAATAGTAATAATGAAATTTTGCGAATTAAGTTATAAAGTAGATGAAACAAAGATACAAAAGATGCGGTATGGAGGAGATAATATTCTAATGAAGGATTTAGGGTACCCCTATCAGATGGTCAGTATGCCCAAAAAGAAGAAAAAACAAATGAAGTGCAGTACAATTGGAGATTATGGAGGAGTTTCTCTTATTCATCATATCATGGCTCAAGGCCTATCATCAGCACTAGTGAAGCTCTCTAGATCACCTGGAACTTGCAAAACTTGTCCAGGTATACATAGCCTTCTCATATCATTTTGCTCAAGTTTTAGTAGTTTTTTTAATCCATTTGAGGCTTGTTCCTTGAGGTTTAGAAAATTTAGCAACCATTTCATAGTGTTAGCATAAGCATAATTTTTGGAATTTGTTTGGGTATTTTTCAATCATTTTTAGAATTTTTCTAGCATTTTTCATCCTTTTCAAATGTCATTTTCTTTCCAAATTGGAGGAATAAAGGAAGCTCTCTATGGTTTTAAGTGAGGGAATTGGCCTAAACCTATAGGAATTTTTTTGGATTTTTTTGCATTTTTTGGTTTTTTTTAGGATTTTTCTCCAATTTTTGCATATTAAAAAAAAGGGAGGGGTTCCCATGGATTTTGTTTTCAAAAAAAAGAGGGGGAAAGAAAATTTATAAAAAAAACCTCTCTCTCCCCCCTTGCCCTCCCACCCTCCCTGCCCCCCCCCCCCCGCCCACCCCTTCCCCCACCCCCCCTTCTCCCCCCACCCCCCCACCTGACCACCCCAGACCATCCCCCCACCCACCCCCCCCCCCCACCCACCATGCCCCCAACCCCCCTAGCCCCCACCCGCCCACCCCCCACCGTCCCCCCACCCCATCCCCCCCCCCCCCCCCCCCCACCATCCCCCGCCCCCCACCCCATCCCCCCACCCCCCTCCGCCCCCCACCATCTGCCCACCCCCCACCCCACCCCCCCCCCCCCCCCACCATCCCCCACCCACCCCTCACCTTGAATGCGTTTGCATATATAGTATTAATAATAATGTAAATACTTAAAAATATATATTTTTTTATTTTGCTTAGTCCAATTCTTTTGGCTCTAGATTGTGCCTTGGATGGAAATTTGTTTCAAATTTGGGGTCATTTTCATGTATTTTGGCACCTCTGAACTCATATTTTGCCTTAATTTTTCAAAAATCCAACCTTTTCCCTGACTTTTGGTCGAAACCCACATATTTTGAGCACATTTCTTGCATGTTTTTGACTACACACATGGTTCACATGGTCTATTCTCACTTTATTTTACCATATGTTTCATAATTTCCCATATGCACCCTTTGTAGCATTACTGCTTATCATTTTGGCCCTATCTAGAGCCCATAATCCTACTCCCTCACCCTGCCCTTACCCTTCTATGGAGCCCCATCCTTACCACTCCCTGCCCTATCAATCTTCGTCCCCTCAGCCCTCCCTTCCCCCTCCTGCCTACCCTCCATTCATCATCCTTTGCTTTTATGTGCAAAATTTTCATTTTTTGTTCTTCTTTGGTGTTTGTTCTCTACTACTCCTGGTGGACTTGCTAGATGCTCAGGTGTCCTTTTGAAGATTTTCCAACACAAGAATCATGGTGTCATCTCTGCTCAGAGTTTTTGCTATAGCTCTCCAGGACGGAGAGCCCATTAGGTAGTCCAGAAGTATTGATCCCATCAAAGTAACATTGGCCAAAGTCAACCACAATCAAAGTAAAAGGGTCAAATCAAAGCAATCAAAGCCAACATGTTCAAGGTCAAAGTTAACATGGGTGAAGCCAAAGTGTGCAAAGTTTGGGTGTCAAGGTGCACAGGCAGTGCACAATTAATTGTCACAAAGGGTATAATTGTAGAAAGTTGGTTGCAGGTTGCAGAGGTATTTTTTTAATTTCTCTAAGGTTCAAAGTGTTCTTAAAGTGTTTTGGAAGGTTCAAGTGAGCCCTCTCTTAGGTGCACATTTGAAGAATTAAAAGGAAAAATGTGAAGGTATGTGAAGCGGCACCGTACACACAAGTGAAAGTATGCCCCCCCCCAATTAGAATTTCTATTTTACTCTAAAGTCACTATAGGACAAAATAGGGATTCCTTGGCTGCCCACGTTTGGAGGCAATCTTGGGACATCAAAGTGAGCACCAAGATACTCTAGCAGCTAGGAGCATACGTGAATCAACACTCAAATCAAGGAAAAGCATTATTCTTGGGGGATTAAGCAAGGTGAGCATAGGCCAAGCTAAGCAAGAGAGAAGTGCAAGAGACACATAGTGTGCGACGTAGAGAAGTGAAGTGTAAGGTGTCACGAGGAAGGAGATAAGGAAGAGAGCTCACACACACACTCTCACTCTCAAGGAGAAGCACACACACAGATTGAAGCAAGGAAGAATGATCTTCTTCTTCTTCTATTACATAAAAGGAATGTACAAGAATGACCTAAAAACAAGAATACAACAAGTGCAATATATAAAGACCAGTACATAAGGAAAAACCTAATGTCCGCGAATGAGTGAGCTGGCAAGAAACAAATGTGCCATCACTCTCGGTAGATAAATCTAATAAAGCTCAATAAAGTATCCCTGACATATACTGGCATGACCACTATACATGTCAGAGAAATGAAAAACTGGTACGTGTCATCTTGGATCATCACATGTTGAGCTTGATATCTCAACACTCCCCCTCAAGCTCAACGCCATATCCTATAATCCAAGCATCTTCCGAAACTTCTTCAACTTCTCAGCTCCAAGTGCTTTGGTGAAAATATCAGCAACCTGCTCATCTGTTCTCACATAAACAAGATCAATATCACTTGCTAATACCTTCTCTCTGATGAAGTGATAATGTACCTCGATATGCTTTGTTGTAGCATGGAAAACAGGGTTCCGTGCTAGCTGTACGCTACTAAGATTATCACAATAGATAGTGATAGGCTTCTGCACTTCCATACCTAAATCTGCAAGTAACATCTCCAGCCATGATGCCTCACATGCTGCCATTGTAGCACCTCTATACTCAGCCTCTGTACTCGACAAAGCAACAGTGGCTTCCTTCTTACTGCTCCATGTAATAGCTGCACCTCCAAGTGAGAAAAGAAAGCCACTAGTAGATCTTCTATCTGGAGTACTACTAGCCCAATCTGCATCGGTGTATCCATGAACCTGCAAATCTACACCAGCTTCTTAAAACAATGCATAATCCAAAGTAGCACTCACATAAAGTAGAGTGCGCCTCAGAGCATCCAAATGTGGCTTCCTTGGAACCTGCATGAACTGACTTTCAAGTCCAACAGTATAACTTAGATCAGGCCTTGTAATTGTGAGATATATAAGACTTCCCACAATTTTCCTATACATAGTAGCATTTTCCAATGCTTCACCTGATGTAGTATCCAATTTCAAATTCTGATCTAATGGCAGAGAAATTGGCTTACAATCAGCCATACCATACTTTTGCAGCATATTCAAGGCATATTGCCTTTGCGACATCCATATACCTGTTTCTGTATGTATAAACTCAATGCCCAAGAAATAGCGCAGCACACCAAGATCTTTCATGTCAAATTCCTGCATAAGAAGTTTCTTTACCTCTTTGATGCTTTCTTCATTATCACCACCTACAATCAGGTCATCAACATAAATAGCCACAATAGTGATGCCATCATCAGCCTTCCTTGCATATAGTGAGTGATCTGCATTACAAATAGAGAACCCAATGCTGGTTAAGTAATCAGCAATCCTTGCATGCCATGCACGAGGGGCTTGCTTCAGCCCATACAAAGCCTATTGCAACCTGCAAACATATTCTGGATGCTTTGAATCTTCATATCCTTGTGGCTGGTCCATATATACTTCTTCCTGTAACTCACCATGTAGGAAAGCATTCTTCACATCCATCTCATGCAAAGTCCATCCTTTTGCTGTAGCTAATGCAACAAGTGTTCTGACAGTAGACATTTTAGCTACAGGGCTGAATGTTTCCTCATAATCAATGCCATATGTCTCTGCATAACCTTTAGCTACCAATCGTGCTTTATACTTGCTTATGCTACCATCAGCATTATGCTTTACCTTGTAAACCCATTTGCAACCTATGGATTTCTTTCCTTGCGGCAATGGAACCAGTTTCCACGTATCATTTCCATAAAGTGCAGCCATCTCGTCATCCATAGCTTTCTCCCAATCTGCATTACCAATTGCATCTTCAAAACAAGAAGGTTCAGCATCTTGTATTACCTTTGTCATGTAGGCACAATGGCGAGCCATGTAACTATCATATGTCAGTAGTTGCACTGAATTACGCATCCTCCCAGATCTTCTTGGTCCTGGGTCACTTCTTCTTGTATCATCTACATGTGCCCTTCTTACTCCTAGAGTCTTCACAGAGGGCAATCCAAGTTCCTCATCAAGACTCTTTTCTGAACCGCTTGAATCTCCATCAACGTCTTCAAAACCTGCACCTGTTTTACTACCAGTAGAAAGCTTTTCTTTACCTTTCTTGGATGTATTTGATAAATTTTCTAGACTGAAATTTCCACGCAATCTTCCACTCCATGCATTTGAGTTGGAGCTATTGCTTGGTGATGCATCCGGTCCACTCAAAACTTGAGATTCTGCACTAGATTTTTCAACATTTTCTTTGTCATTTGGTTCAAGATTCAGTCCTTCTTTGGCATCTGCATAGAAGCTTGACATTTCATCAAATACCACATCTCTGCTCACCTTCACCTGTCGTGTGAGTGGGTTATAACATTTGTACCCCTTTTGCTCAAGGGAATATCCAATGAAGACACATTTTTCTGCTTTCGGATCAAGCTTCGTCCTCAACTCATCTGGAACATGTACATATGCAATACAGCCAAAAACTTTCAGATGTGATAAGTTTGGCTTTCTACCTGTAAACTTCTCTTCAGGTGTAACTTGATGTACAGTAGCAGTCGGAGTTCTGTTCATGATGTATACAGCAGTATGCACAGCTTCTGCCCAATAACAATGGGGCATATTCTTCTCAGCCATCAAGGCTTTTGCTATTTCTGCAATATGTCTATTTTTGCATTCAGCAACACCATTCTGTTGTGGTGTGTACCTGCATGAAAACTGATGCCGAATTCCATGATTTTTTAGAAAACTGCTGAACTCTTTTGACATGTATTCACCTCCTCCATCAGATCTTAATGTTTGAATGTACTTCCCTGTCTACTTTTCCACCATAACTTTAAAATTCTGGAAGTGAGTAAACACCTCGCTCTTCTCTTTCATGGAATATACCCATACTTTGCGTGTATGGTCATCAATGAAGGTAACATAAAACTTGCAACCGCCCATAGATGTGGTCTTTGCTGGACCCCAAACATCTGTATGTACTACTTCTAGTACATTCTCACTAACATGCTTGTCATGTGGAAATGATGCTCTTGATTGTTTACCAAATTGACATGCTCCACATACCTTTTGCATTTCTGCAACTTTGAAATTTGGTAGTCCATGGACAATCTCCTTTGACTGCATCAATTTCAGCCTTTGCAAGTTTGCATGTCCAATCCGTTTGTGCCATATTTCTATATCTGCAATAACTCCTACACCTTTTGCAAACATGGCTGCATTCATTTCAGAAATCTTCACATTTAAGGTGAACATCCTACCCACTTTGTTTCCTTTGGCAACCAATCGTCCATCCTGCTTGTACTCTTCTACATATAATCCATCAACATTGAACCTAACTTGTAATCCCTGGTCAACCATTTGTCCAACAGAAACCAGATTCTTCGTTATATTTGGAACATGCAACACATCAGCGAAATGTTTTACCTTTTCGTCCTCCATAGACAATGCTATGTTTCCTGTATGCTCAATAGGATGCGATGTATCATCAC
Organism: Ceratopteris richardii; assembly: GCA_020310875.1. Classification (NCBI taxonomy): domain Eukaryota; kingdom Viridiplantae; phylum Streptophyta; class Polypodiopsida; order Polypodiales; family Pteridaceae; genus Ceratopteris; species Ceratopteris richardii. Next base: position 101,913,098 of record CM035407.1, read on the forward strand.
CTGTTTCAACATATCTAGGAACTAGCATTTTCTGCAAACTACTAAACCATTCTGCATGACTGGTCATGTGATTTGAAGCACCTGAATCAACATACCAGACATTATCATTCGATTTTGCAACACCAGCAGACATCGTATTCATCATGTGATGTTGAACCATAAACAGCTTCTCAGAATCATCTGCACTTGTGGATGCATAGTTGTTTTGCTGCCTTCTGTTATTTTGATTCTTTAACCTGCAGTCACGTTCGAAGTGTCCAGGTTTACCACAATTCCATCATCCTTTACTATCATTACCTGAATCATTTCTTTGGAAATTTCTGTGACCTCTTTGGCTCCCCTTGCCTCGAAACTGTCCTCTTCCTCCTGCATGATTCTGTTGTTGACCTTGGTCTTGGTTACTGTTTCCTCTTCCACTTCCAAAACCTCTACCTCTGCCTCTTCCTCTACCAGAGTAGAATACCTGCTCAGAACTGGGCTTTCCTTGGGAGTTTGAATCCTCACCAAGATTCTTTTCTTCAATAATCAGCATAGATACCAAATCAGCAAAATTCAGAATATTTTCCCTAGTCTGTATAGAAGTTCTGAACTGCTTATATGCAGCTCCTAAACCACGAAGGCACACTTCCACATTATCATCATCATCTACATTCACGCCAATAAATGCAAGTGACTCATATATGCTTTTGATTTTTAGAGTGTAGTCACTTACCGACATGCTCTTTTTCTCCAATGTATGCAGCTCATTCTTGAGTTGCAATTTCCGTGCCTTTGTATTGGTCTCGTACAAAGTGACCAAACTGTTCCAAGCCTCTTTTGGAGTCTTGGCATCTTGTATGTGTCCAATCATGCTATCGTGTATGCTAACAGATAGCCAATACATTACCTTTCGTGCTCCTTGATTCCATTCCTCATATGCTCTTAACTGTTCTGCAGTCCGATTCCTTTCTGGTAATTGCGGAGCATTTTCATTCTCTCCTTCGATGTACTTCCAGTAGCCTTTTCCCATCAAGAAATTTGTCATTCTGAATCTCCAAGCATGGAAGTTGCTGTTGTCCAGCTTATCGCTCATAAGCTGACTCATTCCATCTGCGTTTGCCATTTCTGCAACAATTCACAAGACCGCAACACACTACAAGCAGCACTTCTGCTTGAACACTGTCGCACTATGATGTGACATTTCGATCTCAGAAAAACACAGTTTTCGTGTATCAACAGTACACGGAATCGCTTGAAATTCTAAATCTGCAATATATGAGTGTTGCCAAACACAATGCAAGTTACAGTTTCTGAAACTGACCTGGTTTTTCTATGGGCCCCACCTTGCGGGCTCGAAACGGAGGTCGAGATGGCTCCAAAACTTTGATATGACAAAAACAAGTGACCCTAAAGGGATAACTCCCGAAAATATTTTGAGGTCTTCTACCTTCACGGCGATTTTCGTAGCAAAGGAAGCCCGTTTGTGAAATCACGTTTTCTCCATGCCTTGCCGTGTAGTCTTCACCGTCGCCTTCTCCACGAGCTCTCTACAGCCACGCTGGCTCTAATACCATGTCACAAGGAAGGAGATAAGGAAGAGAGCTCACACACACACTCTCACTCTCAAGGAGAAGCACACACACAGATTGAGGCAAGGAAGAATGATCTTCTTCTTCTTCTTCTTCTATTACATAAAAGGAATGTACAAGAATGACCTAAAAACAAGAATACAACAAGTGCAATATATAAAGACCAGTACATAAGAAAAAACCGAATGTCCGCGAATGAGTGAGCTGGCAAGAAACAAATGTGCCATCACTCTCGCTAGATAAATCTAATAAAGCTCAATAAAGTATCCCTGACATATACCGGCATGACCACTATACATGTCAGAGAAACAAAAAACTGGTACGTGTCATCCTGGATCATCACATGTTGAGCTTGATATCTCAACACAAGGTGTGCATGAAGAGGACTTAGAAGTGTGTAGATAAGTGCTAATCTATACAACCAAAGATCCCAAGGTCCCATTATGCATGTGTGTATATGTGTATGTGTGTCTATGTATGCATGTGTGAGTATATGTGTATGTGTGTGTATGTATGCATGTGTGTGTATGCATTCATGTGTATATGTATGTGTGTGTGCATGCATGTGTGTATGTATGTGTGTGTGCATGTGTATGCATGCATGTGTGTATATGTGTGTGTATGTATGCATGCATGTGTGTATATGTATGTATGTATGCATCTGTGTACATATGTGTGTGTATGTATGCATGTGTGTACATATGTGTGTATGTATGCATGTGTGTGTATGTATGCATGTGTGTATACGTGTATGTATGTGTGTGTATGCATGTGTATATGTGTGTGTATGTATGCATGTGTGTACATGTGTGTATGTATGTGTGTATATGTGTGTGTATGTATGCATGCATGTGTGTATATGTGTGCATGTATGTATGTGTGTGTATGCATGTGTATATATATATGTGTGTGTATGAATGTGTGTATCTATGTCCGTGTGCATATGTATATATGTGTGTGTATGTATATGTGTATGCATGTGTGTGTATGTATGCATGTGTGTATATGTGTATATATGTGTATGCATGCATGTGTGTATATGTGTGTGTATGTATGCATACATGTGTGTATATGTGTGTATGCATGTGTGTGTATCTATGTGTGTATGCATGTGTGTGTATGTGTGTATGGATGTGTGTGTATGTGTGTGTATGTGTGTGTATGCATATGTGTATATATGTGTGTGTATGTATGTGTGTGTGTATGCATGTGTGTGTATGTATGCATGTGTATATGTGTATGTGTGTGTATGCATGCATATGTGTATATGTGTGTGTATGTATGCATGCATGTGTGTATATGTGTGTATGTGTGCATGTGTGTGTGTATGTATGCATGTGTAGATGTGTGTGTGTATGTATGCTCTATCTTCCTACCTTTATCTTCCTCTCTTTCATCTCTCTTTATCTCTCTCTTTCTTTATCTCTCCATCTCTCTATCTCTCTATCTTTCTATCTCTCTTTCTCTCTCATCTCTCTCTCATCTCTCAATTGGATCCCTCAAGACAACAAAAGCATATAACTATTCATGAATAGAGAAACGGAGGAAGCATTTTGGAGATTCAAGCCAAGTCAACCTAGCCCAATAGTCACCATCTACGAGTTCAAACATTCGAAAATGCTAGACAAAGTTGTCTATCTAGATAACACATCTGAAAGAGTGTTCTTGGTATCAAATCATGACAGACATGCATACACTTGGCAAGGTGAATCAATTTTCCCTCCACCAAGAGCTAATGTTTACCATGGCCTCCTAGGAGCAAGATCATCCAAGGCTCATGAAACGCAGAGGAAAAGAACCAAAGAGAGACCTAAGGTAAGCTTTGCATACACTGTGGGTAGAGACCCATCGGGATTAGGAATTGAAAGACCTGAAAGGGAGAGACATAGAGTACATAGGCATCAAAGATATGAACATGATTTTCCATTTCTTAGACCTCGAGAGCACACAATAACCCTTAGGCCTTCTCAATTGGTCATGGCTATGAAGAACTATTTTGATATGTCAGGAGATGCTTATGATCATCTGGCCAAGTCAAACAAGTGTTAAGAGCTGAACAGGTCAAGGACTTGTTCTCTCAGCTCGAGGCATTTGGTTTGACTCTTAAGGGTACTCCCTTAGCTTGGTTTCAACCCCTAAATAGTCACAACTATCAAGACACATGCCAATTGCTAGAGATTCATTGTAGAATTTTCCAAGAGTGGTATCAGGCATAACACATCATCCATAATCCACAGCTTGAAGCAGACACCCCAAGAAACAATGCAACTTGTAGGAAGATGATTTATGCAATACTTAAAAAGATGTCCCATAAGAACTACCCACACCTGCCAAACAAGTGGCCCTCTTTTTAGATGGTTGATTGAGCACAAAGCTAAGGTCATATGTGTTCTTGAAAGAGCCTAGATCCATAGAAGAGTGTGTGAGGATATGTATTGACATAGAAGACAATTTGGGTGAGGAGTTAGGACTGTCCAAACTCTATAAGGATTCCGATAGTTCTACTAGTCATACCTCCAAAACCTCCACTGAGATAGATGAGATAGCAGAGCAAGTTGCCAAAAAGCTAGGAGTTCAAAATAGACAAGCACCGAGGGCCACCTCATTGAAGCGGTGTTATACTTGTGGAGGAGACCACATGGTTAATGTTTGTCCGATGATGGCTCAACCCCAAGGGAACCCTAATGCTCTGTATTGCACCATTGAGAGAAAATACACAAATCATACAGCTCAAGATTGTCCATACAATAGGCTGGCTGTCACACAAAATTATCAGCAACCGTACCAACATGGTAGGTATCAAAGCCAGTACCAACAGCCATATTATAGGCCAAAACAACAATATCAACCTCAATACCAGCAGCAATATTAGGCACCATATAGGCCACAACCAGTCCTAGGAAACCAACCACAAGCTCCTACAAATGTGATTCCAATTAAGTATGTAGTGGTAGAGGAAAACCCAAATAGAGCATTGGTGCCACTAACCCCATTGATCTCAAAAAATGACTCTCATGCTCATAGTTCAAACTACTCCCATGAAGGTAGTCCACAAGATTATTACACAGAGTCGCCCGAGCATGGTGAGGCTTATTCTTATCAATATGAGGCACCATCTATGGAACAAAATTGGGAGCTATGATACTTCAATGTCATGTATATGAATCCAAACCCTAGGCCCTAAGTGAGACAAGTAAGACCACAAGCCCCTAGAGGACCATGTTTTAGATGTCAGGGTGACCATTTCATTCATGAATGTCCCCACCAACCAGCTCTGAGACAAGGAAAAAACATCACAATACAAGGCTTTTGTCCTGAATGCGGCAAGGAACATCTTCCAATGTCCTAGGAATCCCTCTAGTGCACCCAAGGTTACACCCATAAATGTGGTAGGCTTACTGGAAGATTCAAGTTCAAGTAGTAGTGATGTGGCTCCTGTATAGGTAGTTACTAGGGCACAAGCATTAAAACAGGATAAACCAACTGAGCAATCAGAGCCATTTAAATCAGGAGAGCCTAGTAAGACAAAAAAAAGAACATGGAAGGATACTAGGGTGAGAACCAATTGTAAGTGGAATAAAACATTATCTGAAATAGAAGAAAGCCTAAAAGATGCCAACACAAAAACAAAAGACATTGCATCTCAAAACCCCTTGCATGTTGATGCTCCATCTACACCACCTCATCCCACCCACCACCCATTGTAAATAGACCTCAATCACTGCCTATTCTTGTAGATCCAACCCTAGAAGGCTTGGACATGATGCCCAAGGCCTACCAGGCTCGACTTCAAGAAGGGCCAACAGCTGCAAACCTACACAAGAGTTACCCTAGAGGAGATTTAGAGATTGAATGGACAAAATGTTAGTATATGATCAATGTCTACCCCTCTTGATTGTATGCACATTTTGTAAGGCCCCCATTATGAGGAGAAGCCAAGCGTGCATTACCCAATTGATGGGAATCCCAACTTGCATGTTGGATGAAGGTCATGTTGGACCATGTAAGGTATTGTAAGGAAAGGGAGTTACCAGAGTCCCCAATTGTGGGGTCCGGGGCAGTGGGGAGTAGCCCTGGCTGGGGGGTCCCACGGGGCCAATGGGCCCTCTGGTGGGGGTCCAAGGGCAGCGCCCCCGGCGCGATGGTAAAGCGAATATTCCATGAAATATTACATGTTGGAGTGAGAAATCAATTATATTTGTTAGGTCGGTTCAACCATCCTAAGCCGTGTATGGCAATTACGCAGGCGGTGGCCGCCCACGCTCTAAACCCCATGTTTAGCTGTCCGTGGAAGGCCACCCATTATCCTATATATACATGACATTTGTACTACCTAAGACATCGAATCGAGCTAGCATACCTCTACCTTGTATCTCCCTATCTAGAGTTGTCTAGATCACCATTTAAGCTCTACCTTGAGAGCAACGTGTGGACAATGCATCATCTTTGTACTTGCTGCTAGTAGAAAATTGTTGATATTCTACGACTCCTCTTCCATTTGAAGAGTTTTGTGCGATGCTTTTAGAAGAAGAGATGTAGCTGAAAAATCGGCAAAGTACAAGTGATGTTTCATTCTCAGCAAATGCAAAAGGTAAAGGATGTTCTGATGGATCAAAGAAGAAGAAAAAGAAGAAAAAGTTAATAGGAAGTTGCTTCTATTGTGAAAAGAAACGCCATGCCATCAAGGATTGCAGAAAGAAGCAAGCTGATGAAAGGAATGGGACTGTAAAATCATCGTGCAAGAACAAAGAGTCTGCAAACAACACAGAGCTGGAACTTTGGGTAGCTATTGAAGAGGTATGCTCATCTGATCAAGCTCATGTTGATGAACCATGGATTTTAGATAGTGGAGCTTCTCGCCATATGACCAGTAAAAAGGATTGGTATAGTTCCCTCTTGCCTCTGCGAGAATCTATCAATGTAGTGGTAGGAAATGACTCCAAGTGTCTAGCCAAAGGAACTCGAACCATCTCTTTTATCACTTCTCTAGGTGTTGAGAAAAAGTTATCCAATGTTCTCTATGTACCTACATGTAAAAGAAATTTGTTGTTAGTTTCTGCAATAACAGATCGTGTACTCAAAGTTCACTTCAATAAGAGTGGTGCAGAAATCATGGATTCATCAGGTAATGTTGTAGGTAAAGGCATATGATGGCATAACTTGTATGAGTTAAGTGCTTTAACTACTACAGAAGATAAAGATGTAGGCAAGTTATGGCACCAATGATTTGGGCATCTTAGATTTGCAGTTTTGAAGGAGATGCAAAGAACATGGATGGTTGCTCATTTGCCTGCATTTTTAGAGTTGTAGGAACCTTGTGAATCTTGTATGATGGGAAAACAACAACAAAAGGCATTTCCAAGAAAGACCAGCAATCGATCTCAAGCTCCTCTAGAGTTGGTACATGCTGATGTCTGTGGTAAAATGTCTACACCTGCTTTAGGAGGATCTTTCTACTTTTTGCTGTTAGTCATGATTATAGTAGAAAGATGTGGGTTTAGTTCATTCGAGAGAAGGCTGATGCTTTTGAAAAATAAAACGTGGCATAAGTATGTGGAAAATGAATCAAGAAGAAAACTGAAGAAATTCAGAATAGATAGAGGAGGTGAATTCTTGTGAACAGAATTCAATAATTACTGTAAGGAGCATGGTGTGAAAAGGCAACTTACCACAACTCATACACCTCAAGAAAATGGCATTGTTGAGTGTAGGAACAGGACAGTAGTTGAAATGTCTCTTCGTATGTTAAAGGCTCAAGACATGCCTGATTCATTCTGGGAAGAACCAATCAATATAGCAGTCTACATCCTCAATCAAACCTACACAAAAGCACTGAAGGGGATGAATCATCAAGAAGCATATTCTCGTAAAAAGCCTTCTGTTTTGCATTTCAAAATTTTTGTTTGTTTTTGTTATGCACATATTCCTGATTCAACAAGATCAAAGTTGGATTCAAAAAGCAAAAAGTGTGTCTTCCTAGGATATAGTTAAGAGTCTAAAGCATACAAGTTGTGGGATCCTAAGGCAAGGAAGATTTTTGTCACTCAAGATATGGTGTTTGATGAACACCCACACTTAGTAGAAGATAAAGGTAAATCTACTATCTCATCAAACGAAGAAATATCTCACCTTGTGCCTATCAAAAGACAGGTTAAAGTTGAGGAAGAGGAAACATCTGATGAAGAAATTTCCTCAGTAAAAAGCCAACCAGTTGTAGCTGCAGAGCATAAGCCACTATCGAAGTGGGCATAACAGCTCTTTGATGATCACAATCCACATGTAGATGTACCAGAATCATCCTCGGATGGATTAGAGAGATCAAAGAGAATAGAGGAGAAAAGAAGAGCCTCAAAAGACATTGTTAACATGGCTCTAATGGTGGATATTATGGGCTCAATAAAGGAACCTACCGCCATTGAAGAAGCCCTTGATGATCCAAGTTGGAGAGCAGCAATGCACTCTGAGTATGATAGTATACTCAAAAATGATACATGGGATCTTGTCGACTTGCCGCCAAAGAAGAAGGTAATAAGTACTTAATGGATTTTGGAAAGCTAAGTATAAAACATATGGAATATTAGAAAAGTATAAGGCAAGATTAGTTGCATAGGGTTTTTCACAGATCGAAGGATTTGATGTTCAAGAAACTTTTGCACCAACATCACGCATGACAACTATTCGGACGGTACTTGCAGTAGCTACACAAAAGGCTTGGCCTATTTTCCAGATGGATGTCAAATCTGCATTTTTGAATGGTCATCTCAAGGAGGAGGTATATGTATCTCAATCACCAGGTTTTGAGGTGCCCAATTCAGAAAATAAAGTTTGCAGGTTGAAGAAAGCTTTCTATGGACTTAAGCAAGCTCCATGGGCTTGGTACCAACAGATAGATAATTTTTTCAAAAATATGAGTTTTGAAAGAAGTACTTCTGATGTTACCTTATATGTAACGAAACAGGATAGCAAGCTAGTTGTTTTCATTGTATATGTAGATGATTTGATCATTACAAGAGATCATCAGGAACTCATCAATCAATGCCAAAGAAATTCTCAAGGCATTTGGAATGATGGACTGCAAACCAACTAGCACAACTATGGAGGTAAATCATAAGCTATTTATGGATGACAACATGCCTGATGTAGATGCTAAGAAGTATAGGAAGCTCATTGGAAGCCTTATGTTTTTGTGCAACACTAGACCAGACATTTGCTATGTTGTTGGAGTGTTAAGCAGGTTTTCCAACAAACCTAAGGAGAGTCACTGTAATGCTGGAATGTGAATTCTAAGGTACATTACAGGAACCTTGGATTTTGGTATTTTGTATACCACAGGTGATACACTTCAAGGATATTGTGATTCAGATTAGGCTCGAGATTGTGATTCTAGAAAATGAGTTTTTGGTTATTGTTTTTCACTTGGTTCAGGAATATTTTCTTGGATAAGTAGAAAGCAACCAACTCTCACACTCTCCTCCACTGAAGCAGAGTACAAAGTAGCTTGTTTTGACTCTTGTTAGGCAATTTGGTTAAGGAGAATTCTTGCAGATCTAGGCTTTCCATCAAATATGGTGATTGTACTCAAGTGTGATAATCAAAATTGTATGGCTATTGCAAAGAACCCAGTATTTCATGCTCGCGCCAAGCACATAGAAGTATAGTAACATTACATTCGTGAGCTAATTGAAGATAAAATTGTGGAGCTAGAATATTGCCCAACAGAGGCAAAATTGTGCTGACATATTCATTAAAGCACTTGGAAGAGAGCAGCTCAACAGGCATCTTCAACAGATGGCATATGACCAAAACCTACTTGATTTTTCATCAGTAAACATTAAGGGGGGGTGTTAGTATATGATCAATGTCTACCCCTCTTGATTGTATGCACATTTTCTAAGGCCCCCATCATGAGGAGAAGCCAAGCGTGCATTACCCAATTGATGGGAATCCCAACTTGCAGGTTGGATGAAGGTCATATTGGACCATGTAAGGTATTGTAAGGAAAGGGAGTTACGAGGGTCCCCAATTGTGGGGTCCCAGGCAGTAGGGAGCAGCCCTGGCTGGGGGGTCCCAGGGGGCTAGCGGGCCCCATAGTGGGGGTCCGGGGGCAGCACCCTCGGTGCGACGGTAAAGGGAATATTCCATGAAATATTCCCTATTGGAATCAGAAATCATTCATATTTGTTAGGTCAGTTCAACCGGCCTAAGCCGTGTATGGAAATTATGCAGGCGGTGGCCGCCCACGCTCTACCGCCCATGTATAGTTGTCCATGGAAGGCCACCCATGATCCTATATATACATGACTTCTGCACTACCTGAGACATCGAATCGAGCCAGCATACCTCTACCTTGTATCTCCCTATCTAGAGTTGTTTAGATCACCATTTAAGCTCTACCTTGAGAGCGCACGAGTGGATAGAAGTCTTAGCTACCATGGACATTACTGTCAATGAAGAACAATGGACACCTCATTGTGATGAGGAGGGTTATGATATTTCTGTATTCATGTGCCAACCATGCTAGAAGAATGTGACCCTAGTGACTTCATAGAAGAAGAAGAGAACGATGATGATTTAGAGTCCATTGTGATGGATAGTTGCTTTAGTTCAGAAAAGCACTATCTAGAAGATGTAGGAGTATTTACTCAAAAAGAAGAAGAACATCTCACAAGCATTAAAATTGTAAATTCAAAGACGGAAGTGAAGGTAGTAAAAAGAAAAAGAAAAGAAAAGTAGTGAGACAAGAAGAGGAGGCATCATTGTTTGAAGTACTAGAAAACTTTAAGAAATATGCAATGGAAGACCGAAAAATTTTGGTATGAATGCCTAAGAGAGAGGCCATTATAAGAGAAGCATATGACAATAAAGAAAATACCAAAAAGATTGTAATGACCCTTGTAGAGAATGAAGAGAGATGCACATACATAGGAGATGACCTAAGTGCAAAAGAAGAAGCAGTGTTTGTAGCTCTATTAAGGAAATATAGGGACGTGTTTGCATGGCACTATAGAGACTTGAAGGGACTAGATCCAAAAATTTGCTCTCATACTATCCCCATGAGTGTTGATGCCAAACCTAACAAACTAAAGCCCTACACATATAATGACACTTATGCAGCTAAAATCAAAGAAGAAATTGACAGTTGGGTTGAAGCTGGATTTATCTATGAGATTGAGCATACTGAATGGGTGTCCCCCATTGTGAGTGGTGCCCAAGAAGAATGGAAAACTGTGAGTGTGTATTAAGCTTAAAAAAGTTAATGCTGCTATGATAAGAGATAGTTATCTGCTTCCAATCACTGAACATCAATTGCAGCGTGTTGCAAGCAAGGAATTTTATAGCTTCCTTGATGGATTTTGAGGTTACAACCAAGTAGCCATTGCCCCAAAAGATCAACAAAAAATAGCTTTTGCTAGAGAGTGGGGAATCTTTGCATTCTACATGATGCCATTTGGGCTCACCAATGCACCTGCAACATTTCAAAGGCTCATGTGTCATGTCTTCAAGGATTTCTTACAAAAGATCCTAGAAGTATATGTGGATGATTTATGTTCTTATTCCCAAGAAAGAAGACACCACATCCCTGAGCTCAGACAGATTTTCAACAAGTGTAGAGAATATTGAGTGTGGCTGAACCTCGAGAAGTGTGTGTTCATGGTAAGAAAAGGTAAAATCTTAGATCACATTGTTTCTAAGAATGGAATATCAATAGATGAGAACAAGGTAAGAGCCATAGTAGAGTTGCCGAGGCCAAAGAACATTAAAGAGGTACAAACCTTTATGTGCCATTGTGGATATTACCGTAGGTTTATCCACATGTATGCAATCCCAAACCTCTTTATGGTCTCTTGAAAAATTTTGAGTGGACTCATGAATACGAGAATTCGTTCAATGAGCTAAAGAGAGACTTGTGCACAACACCAATACTAACCACTCCTGATTGGAATAAACCATTCCCTGTCCACGTGGATGCATCCAATTATGCAATAGGATGTGTGCTATCACAACCAACAGGTGAAGGAAATTTAGATTTGCCTATAGTGTATGCTAGTAGGCAATTGAACGCTGCTGAACAAAACTATACCACAACTGAGCAAGAAGGTTTAGGCATGTTATATGCTGTGAAGAAGTTTGAACACTATCTATTGGCCAACAAGTTCAAGTTTTTCACTGATCATCAAGCTTTATTATATTTGGTCAATAAACCTTGCAATATAGGAGGCTTAGTAAGATGGTTTCTCATACTAATGGAATATGAATTTGAAGTGGTTGTTAGGAAAGCTAGGACCCACCTCCGGGCAGATCATCTTTCTCGCATCACTTCAAGAGAGTCACCACAAGGAGTGTCTGATGAATTGCCCGATGCTTATCTGTTTACTTTAGAAGTTGTTCGTAAATGGGCAAATAAGTTAGTACATGTCTTAACCTTTGGACCTGCAAATAACAACGTAAAAAAAAACAAAGATGAAATGATAAAATCACAGAAATATCAAATATTGGAGGAAGCATGTACAAACAAGATATAGAGGGTATATTAGCTTGTTGTGTCGAGGACGATGAACATATTAGTTGGTTGCAACAAGCCCATGAAGGATTGCTAGGAAATCACTATTCTAAACAATGAAGATTGCAGAATCTAAAACGTCTAGGAGTGTATTGGCCTAGCATTGACAAAGAAATACATGACTGGATTAAGAATTGTCCAATGTGCAAATAGAGATCCCCAGTGAAGCACGCCATCCTTTATCAAATGTCACTAATTCTGGATTGGAGCACCCCATTGGTAGAATTTTTGAGGTCAAGAACATTACCCAATGAGGCTAGTCTAGCAAGAAAACAGAGCATGGACCAAGAGGCTCAAGACTATGCCTTAGTAGGAGATAACCTATATTCGAGAGGCAAAGATGGATACCTAAGACTATGCGTTCATGTATCATATTATTTGAAAATCTTAGAAACTACCCATAGTAGTGTTGCAGGCAGACATTTTGGTCCTGACCGAGTAATCAAGACGATTTTATTCTCAGGACTTTGGTGGCCGAAAATTCATATGGATGCACATACTTATGTGAAGAAATGTGACACATGCCAATGTGCGCAATATCCGATAAGAAAAGATGAGATGCCTTTGAGACCAATGATGGGAGGACGTGCATTCTCAAAGTGGGGTATAGACTTTGTTGGTCCCATTAACCCCCCAGCTAGAAACTCCCATGCAGAATACATTATTGTAACCACTGATTACCTTACCAAGTGGGTAGAAGTGAAAGCCACAACAAAGAATGATTCTCAAACAACGGCTAAATTTTTATTCGAGAATGCGTTCACCAAATATGGATTACCAATAGAGTTAGTTAGTGAGAGGTATGCACTTCTTGAATGAATTCATTGAACATCTCCCTCAAGAATTCTTGGTGATACATAAGAAGTCAGCCCCCTATCATCCACAAGCTAACAAACAAGTCGAGAGCACGAATAAGATCTTATGTAACGTATTGTCAAAACTCATAAATAATAAATGCTCTGATTGGGACATACAGCTTCATCATGTTGTTTGGGCTTACCGAGTTGCTTACAAAACAGTACTCAATGCCAGGCCCCATTTCATATGGTTTTCAGACAAAATGCGGTGCTACCATTGGACTTTCTAATCCCAGCCTTAAAAGTAGCACATGAGCACGAGTGGAATGGACACGAGTTGTCCTCCAGGATCTTTGATCTAGAATTCTTAGGTGAGACGAGGCTACGAGCGGCAGTAGGCATTTATGCTGCAAAGAAAAGGCAAAAGGCATACTTTGATGCCCATATAAAGGATAAATGATTGAAAGAAGGAGACCTAGTTCTGGTGTATACATTGAAACAACATGCTTGTAAATTGGAAAAGAGAGGATATGCACCCATGATCATCAATAAAATTTCCACTAGTGTTGTGGTTCAATTGGCCACTTTAGAAGGAGATATCTTGCCAAATTATATAAGTGGTTGTCGAGTCAAGTTATCAAGAATTTCTTACAGAGGATATGCTAATGAGACTCAACACTGCTAAGAAGCGAAAAGAAGAAGAGTTAAGGGTTAGAGAAGAAGCACAGGTAGAGGCCAGAGAGCGCATTAAGAGAAACAAGTTAAGATGTCTAGGCCTAGATGTCAACCTAAAAGCCCCAAAATATCACATGGACATGTGTCGAGAATCGGGCTTAATTACTTCTCGCATAATCGATCGTCTTCGTGACTGTGGAGGTAGGATGAGGAAAGAGTGTAAGGATTGTGAGAGCCTTGGTTGACTCAGGTGCAACAACTAGTGCAATTAGACTTTCATACTGCGAAGACCTACAATTGAACATCAAGCCCATAGAATCCTATCTCATAGGTTTGGAAGGTGTGGAAACCCCTTGTTTAGGTGAGGTGAACTTCCCATCTACCTTCAAGATGTTCCAATGAAAGTCAAAATGCTAGTGTGTCACGATGAAGACCTTACAAAGCCACTTGTCTTGGGTCAAGATTGGATTTATGACCATGCAGTCAACTTGAACCTAAGAAGTCAACTTCTTCAAGTTTGGGTACAGGAACAATGCATCATATTAGAATTAGAGAATTGCATGCTCATAAATCCAGGTGTCACACATTCTCTTAGTCCTTCTAGCACTAATCTTAGCAAAAAAGATGTTGTATGCATCAAAAGCTCTATGTTCCAGAACAAATCAATCATGGAAGAACATGCACAAAGACAAACAGACTTCTCCTCTTGTGCAAAGACTAATGCCACCACAACCACTCACCCACAAAAGCAAGCAAAACAGTACAAGACAATCACCATATCAAATAGACAACGAGCATTCAAGATGAAAGAATCTCCAAGCAGGAAGCAGATCTGGGTTCGGAAAGGAGAGCAACCACTAGCTTTGCCACAATATTTTCCATCCAAGCAGGTCAATCATGCCAAAAGAAACACCAAGAAACAAGGACAAGCTCAACCACAAGGTCTCCGACAAATGGGGGTACCGAAGCAATCGGTGAAGGCCAACCACAACTACGTACAAATTTGGGTGCCTAAGAAATTAGTTGCAGCTCAACAAGGACAATTATGCCTGTGGGTACCTAAAGAACTCTTACATGTACAAAGACCTAGGCTCCCCACCATGCAAAAGGACTAAAAAAAGGAGAGAAAAGGGTAAGAACCAAGCACAAAGAACAAAAGAAGATAAACTCAACCCTTCGACAAAAGTAAGAAGAAAATCATCAAGGATATGGGTTTGGAAGCCAAAAGTGACTGTAACTTCCACAAAAGCAAAGAGCCAATCACGTGGGATACCAAATTTCAAAAACCACCCAAAGATGAAGAGTCCAGAGATGATGTCTACAGGGCCAAATACTATTCTAAAATGGATATGGAGGAGTACATCATTTCGAGATCCAATCCACACCTCCAAACAAAGATTGCATCAAGTCTGCAAGTAACATCGGAAGCCTCGACCAACAACAACCATGTGCCTTTGGCATAACCTTGTCTTTTGCAGCATTCAGGGCATGCATTTCCAAAGTATGCATCAATATAGGGCCACATTACATGGCCGCATAGACACAATTGAGAATCCTAGGCACATGAGACATACTTGCTAATGTCAAATATTTTATTGATGCTAACACCTTTCTTCTTGTCGTGTGCTTTTGTTCCACCAAAAAAAAGGAAAAAGAAAAAATTAAAA
This sequence comes from Ceratopteris richardii, assembly GCA_020310875.1. Classification (NCBI taxonomy): domain Eukaryota; kingdom Viridiplantae; phylum Streptophyta; class Polypodiopsida; order Polypodiales; family Pteridaceae; genus Ceratopteris; species Ceratopteris richardii. The sequence continues at coordinate 101,928,366 of CM035407.1, forward strand.
AAAAGAAGAGAGAGAAAGGATAGGATTGTGCACTTGAAGAATCTCTCATGCAAACCATCAACACGAACATCCATCAACAAGAAAGACAAGCCATTGGTCAATCATCACGATGGGCATACAACACTAAGAGTGAAGATTGATTGACCTTTCACCATGGTAAGAATCACCTAGTTCGGCAACAACACAACCATGATAGATTATGAAACCATACTTCTTCCAATGCATTCCCCATTTCTTGCACCATACTTCTTCCAATGCATTCCCCAAGTATGCATACATAGGGCCACATTACAAGGCCGTGCACAAAGGCACATATTTTTTTCAACCCATGCACTAATGCACTTACCCATCAATCATTATGGGTCAAAAGTACTTGGCATCCTACTATGAGACTCATGTTCAAAGCTCCAAAGGACATCAGAGTACAACAACATTACCTATGAAGCAATTCAATGTTGAAAACTACTCAAGATTAATATTGACAACCTCTTTTGAGCAAATAGCAATCTTTGAAAGCACAAAAATACACCATCCAACTCACGTCCAAGGAAGGAGTATCTCCAAGGGGACCAATTCTCACATCGGCTAGCAGTGAAAAATGGAAGAACTAGACCAAGCTACATTTGGAAGATGGACTACTCCTATTGATACATGATGGACATTACCTCTCAAAGTACTACATGGAACAACCACTCCAACAAGGGTCTATCAGGGACGACAAACTCTAGAGGGGGGGAGTGTTGACACTCAAAGTTAAGGACAAAGCATGGAAGCCCACCAAGGAAGTGGGCACACAAGAAGAAGGAGCATGTAGGGAGCTCCAAGAAGCACATGTCAAATTTTGAGAAGAAATCCCTATAAAAATAGTGATTTTCATCACTAAAAACCATTGTAAATACCATTTTTCATTTTTGCAACTCCATTTTGTCCAAGCCAAGGAGTCCTCAAGCTTGCGGAGTATTAGAACTATCATCCTACCAATTTTCATAATTTTTAGACTCCGTTTGAGCCCCCAAATAAGGCCTAGAACCTAATTTTTAACTAGGCCAGAGACTAGGTTTGGATAGAGCCAAAACCACTCAAAAAACAATAAAAAGGGCTGGAGAGCTCATTTTTTAGTTTATCTTGTGGTAGATTTGAGCTTTGTAAGAGAGTTCTTTTGTAGTTGAAGATCCTTCCATGGTTCTACTCTTTGCTCTTACCTTGTGCGCGTGTGTGTGTATGTCTGCATATGCTTGTGTGCTTTCACTCACGCACTTGTGCCATCACTTGCTCATGGTCTTCATATCGGTCCTCACGTCTCCACAGATTGACATTTATGAGGTTGATCTCCTCACGTTGGTACTTACCATTATGCTAGTGTGACATTCTTCAATCTCTGAGTTTTCTCAAGGCTATTTCCATTGTGCCATCTCATAGCCTCATGGTGAGAAGGGTCCTCACCTATGAGGAGGTGAGTCCTTGAGCATTCCCAAGCATTGAATCTTCTATGCAATAGATGCCATTATTCATAGTCCACTCTTTTGGCTTGATCAATGTCCTCGAATCCAATCCACTGATAAGTCTCTTGGTTCTGGAGGTGTTTCCGCAAGTGGAAGTGTGCCTGCAAAATGTTGTTTGTTAGGATAGATCCTTTTATTTACTAATTGAACCGGAAAAAGTAGGCCACTTCAAAAGATTGAGATATCCAAGGGGCGTAATTCACAATAGAGAGCAATAGAAGGTGGTCCAAGGCCTCAATGCTCTTGAACAAGGATGCTTAGAATGTGAGCCTCATATAGAAACTACAAGGAGTGTACCACCAATCCACCCTATGCAACCTTGAAATGAGGAGAAGAATCATTTTTAAGCCATGTCATCTCTGTACTTCTTCTCTTATAATTGATATCAAGAGAACTTAACATATGGCCATGAGGACTTCTTTGACCACCTTAAGTTCATTAGTGGTCATGAGCTCCCCAAAGAGAAGATGTAGTTAGAATAAGACATGTACATTCAATAGGGGAATTTTATGTAACAGTGAGTCATAAGAAACGAGAACTATGTCAATACAAGACAAACACCTTATCAAAAATCAAGGAAATTTCCTCTTATGTTGGAAAACATTTATACTAGTATACATATATTCTGAAAAGCAACTCAAAACATGTGATTTTTTTGTCATTTTTTGAAAATTTTGGACCTCAAAATGTGACCAAAATTTTGATATATTCGACATTGGCATCTCCAAAATCTATATAAGAAATATAAATGTGATTAAAAATTTCATAGAGAAGATAAAGATTGAATGTGTATTTGATTGGAGGATCTTGGATAGTGAATCCAAAATACTAGAGAGCATGATTTCATTATGCAAACTCCTTTGGGTCATTTGCATAAGCACCAAAAATTTCATAGATGTTTAGATCAAGCCACAACTTTTGATATCTATGTCTACACCCCCCTCATTGGATGCATTTGATTTAGCATGAGACTATTGCAAGCTCTCTTCTTTTTCTTCTTCTATATCAATGAGAGCTCTATCCTCATTCAAGTACATACCAAGTTCTGGAAGATCATGCATAAATCTTCTTATTTGCCTATGATTATCAATCTCACATAGATTTAGAAGTTTTTCTTTATCATATTGATGGTTTCTTTCCTTAGACACCCTATTTTTGTTAAGGAAAAATCATAAACAAAAATATCTACATCATCCATTTTAAGAGTTGGTGTACTCGGAATATTCTTTTTCTTTTTTGAGCCGATTCATTTGGTATCATATACCATTTCTAAGGTATACTTACCTTTGAATGCATTACTACTTTTATTATAAAACCAATGGACTATCAAAGCCTCTATTTTACTTTGATCAATATCTTTAATGAGCTCTAAGACTTTCACAATCCAGAATGGTTTAGTAGACTTATCACCATCAGCAAAGACTACAGTAAGTGTTCCAACATTTATTTCTTTCAAATTTCCATGCCATTGTGCTTCAACCTATTTTTTTTCATCCCTGGGCCTACATAAATATTCCTTTGTGGTCGATGAAGATATCTTTTATAATCCTTGTGCCACGAATATTAGTTGAAAAATGCACCCAAACATCAAAGTCATTTCCCCACATTATGGTGAAATTTAGTCTATGTACTTGTTCTTTTATTAAAGTCTTTCTTAGTCTATTCATAATGTGAATTATCATGCTACACTATGTTTCCAAAATGTATTAATAACTGAAACATTTCAAATGGCATTTCTTTGTAGGGGTCAAAATCCTCATTTAGAGACTCAAATATGCTCATATTCTTATACCTTGCAATAAGAAAACAATTTTCCAAATATGAATATACCATTTGATGCAAAATGCTTAAAAACCCCAAGACTCACTAATCACTTACTTGATTTGGATACTTATAGTTATAGATATGAGTGGTCAAAGTAACAAAAAAAGTCAAACTTTATACTTGGCATCAAATTTTGCATCAAATGGGAAAATTATTTTTGTATTGCAAGATATAAGAATATGGGCATATTTGAGTCTCTAGCTTAAAAAGAAATGCCATTTGGAATCTTTTAGTTATTAGTCCTTTTTGGGAACCTAATGCACCATGATAATTCACATCTACTACTCACTTTGCTTGATTTGGATACTTCTACTTATATATATGAGATATTAAAAACGCCAAGATGGAATAGTCAATTTCTTGATTTGCATACTTGTGGTCATAGATATGAGTGGTAAAAGTTATGAAAAAAGTCAAACTTTTATACTTGGCATCAACTTTATGCATAAAGTTGATGCCAAGTATAAAGTTTGGCTTTCTTCATAGCTTTCAGCACTCATATCTAGAGCTATACACATTCAAATAGAGCAAATGAGCAGTAGATCTTAGGGTTTTTCAGCACTCTACATGCAATTGTTTAGTTAGATTCAGATATTTGGTTTTTCTCTAGATTCTTTTGTCACCATGTGCTCATCTTTATTCCATGATAAACAACTTCCACCACATTTATGTGCATGACTGTGGCTCTCTGTTTAGGCATTGCATAGCTGTAGAGAAAGATGAAGCCCAAGTTAAGTTCATTAGAATGCAAATTAATGGTCTTAATGAGTGCCCAAATGAAAACCTAGAAGTAGGTAAAAAGCATATTGATGATAGAGAAAGATTCCAACCTCTCTAAAGGGAATTGGTGCCATCATAAGCATATGAGCTCAGAAGCATGGCTGACCTTGAAGAGTGAATTCTAGATGAAGAAAAGTTTACTAAGACTACTCAAGGTCCTAAAGATGATGTAATGCATGAGGCCGAGTAGACATACAATTAGCTTCTATTGTAGAAAACCTATCCAACTTTGTAAACTTGGACTTATGTAATACTTTGTTCATTGGAATGTAATGCTCAGAGTATCTTTTTGTTTGTTCTTATATATATCCACATCCTACAGTGTTCTATTGGATAGATGTGTGGTTTCTTTTTTATATTTATGATTGGTTAAGGTAATATTCTTTAAGTGGTAATTGGAAGAGATTTGTGAACATCAATATAAGTATGTAAAAAAGATTCTCATAATTTTTGTAAGATCAAATGACGTGGTATTCTCTATGTTGAGCCTTGAAAAATCTATTTTTTTTTTTCCATGTTCGAGTTATGGAAATTGTAAATATCAGTGAGATCAATTATGTATTTCTTTGGAGTAAGCAATATATCAAGAAGTTGTATTTTCTTTTCTTTTGTGGCACTATTTGGCCCACTTTGTGGAACGGGAAGCTCTCATGGGAGTTATTTGCTCATTAGGTATTCTATCTTGAAAAAAAAAATTGCTTTACTACTTGGAAAATGTGATAGCAGAAGATGAAATTGTTTAAGGTACTTATTAAACAAGAAACTAGGATTTTCACGGTGACATAAGAAAGTGAGGCTATTTTGCAATATTTCATGGTTTTTTCATGGTTTTCTTCTAGTTTAAAGAAGACAACATGTCGTTGTTCTTGTTTGTTATGACTCAGTGTTATGTGTAAACCAAGAGGAAAATAATGAATGAACAAGTTATATTGCCACCTAGTGGTTAAAGAAATCGACCAAGTGGGAAGTAACAAAATAAAACAAGATGGTTCATTCTCGTTTTTGAGGGGACAGTATTTAGCATAATGTCCGACCTTAGAGAAAATAAGGCATGTGTATGGGAGATTGTTATATAGTATTTGTTGAGAATGTTCAATGATTCAAAGCTCATCCTTTAAATCTATATATTTCTCTAGATATTTTGAGATATTTATTTCAACCAAAATCTCATGGTTCCACCTCATGTTGATATGAGGTGGCTCTTGATAGACAAAAATTTACCCTAGCCTACGGTTGATGCTCTAGAGAGCATGATGCCATCTAATAAGTAAATTTAGGCGGGAGCTCTACTGAAATAGGGAGGTTTTTTTATTTATTAGAGAATCAAAGCCCAATTCCCATTTGAATAACACTAGATGGAATTATGGATGAAGCGTTGCACGCTTCTAAGAATCTAATCAACATACTCTATTGAGTGAAAAAAAAAAGTAAAAGAAATCGTTTATTTGGTACTAAGTTTGAGGTGGAGGAATGTCAAGCTTAGAAAAAGTACGGGTAGACGAGTATCATAGAAGCTCAAGAGGATGATGAGGCCATTGGGGATCTTATCAAAACTGAGAAACCATTGGGGATCTTATCTCAATCGGATGCTTTTAACCATAGATTTTTATTCTATTGTATGGAGCCTTAGCCTTGGAAGAAATATTCAAGTCAAGACCCTTGAGAGTGTACTTGCGAGTCTAGGGCATCTCACTTACACAACCATGTGATTTCAAGTGATCTCATGTGATTACTCTAAGAAAATAGTTACACAATATAACATAGGAGTAGTAGCAGAGAAGACAACAGATATAGGAGAATCTCAACAATTTTCTATCTACAATGAGTACAAAGATGATGACGTTGTCCACCCGTGCGCTCTCAAGGTAGAGCTCAAATGGTGATCTAAACAACTCTAGATAGGGAGATAAAAGGTAGAGGTATGTTGGGTCAATTCGATGTCTCAGGTAGTGCAGAACTCATGTATATATAGGATCATGGGTGGCCTTCTGTGGACGGCTATACATGGGCAATAGAGCCTGGGCGGCCACTGCTCGCGTAATTTCCATACACGGCTTACGCCAGTTGAACCGACCTAACAAATATAAATGATTTTTGAAACCGATAGGGAATATTCCATGGAATATTCCCTTTACCATCGCGTCGAGGCGCTACCCCCAGACCCCTACTAGGGGGCCCCCCAGCTAGGGGGCCAGCTTGCCCCCTTGGACCCCCTGACCGGGGCCGCTCACCGCTGCCCTAGACCCCATAATTGAGGACCTTGATAAATCCCTTTCCTTAGAATACCTTACATGGTCCAATATGACCTTCATCCAACATGCAAGTCGGGATTCCCATCAATAGGGTAATGCACGCTTGGCTTCTGCTCATAATGGGGACCTTACAAAATGTGCATACAATCATGAGAGGTAGACATTGATCATATACTAAGACCCCCCTCAATGTATACCGAATGATAAATCATGTAGATCTTGGTCTTATGCCCATTTGATGAACATGTCTATTGAGCTGCTCTCTTCCACATGTGTTAGTGAATATGCCAGCACAATTTTCCTCTGTTGGGAAATATCTTTTTAAATTCTAGTGGTAATACATTCAGTATTGTGTGTTGTGCTCCAAATTTCTCCTTCTTCCTTGTGCTTTCTATGTGCTTTTGCAGGTGCCTAACTCCAACAATTGGTATCAGAGAAAGTTGACGCTTATCTAGGGCATGGTCGACACTACTTGTTACCGTTAGTATCCATGTGATAGGCCAAATGGCCACTGGAAACTTCCTTGTATATGTTCTTTAATAAAACATATGGTGGCCTGCTCAATCACAGACTGTAAGTTCGACTGCATTTGTAATACCTAAGAAGTCTACCTTCGTGCTCCTCCGTGTACTGTGTTTTTTGTGTATTCTGCAGCATCTTTGTGAAGTACTGTGTGCAGCCTTAGGAGCTTGGTTTTCTACTCCGAGCATATCATCATGGAGCTCTTGAGACGGAGAGCACATTGTGGTGGATTGGCATTGAAATACTTCACTGGCATGAGAGCAGTTCGATGCAAAAAGCTTTGTTCCTTTTGTGCGAGTGAAGCGAGGACCGCCCCAAGGCTTCCGACTAAGGTGGCGACCAAGGCATAGACCTTGGCATACCTTGTCATCCGAGTCACCGAAGTCACCGTTGGCTGCACGCCAGGAAGGACCTCAATGATCAAGGAAGATAGAGGTTCTTGGTACTTCTCGGTAGGTCACCCATCCCAGTAGTGTTCCCTAGAGCTCGCTTAACCATGGCAATCTCTTGCCACTAAGATACACTCTTGTGGTGTCTGAAGAAGTGTAAAGACTAAGGTTGACATTACCTTGAACATGTTTTGGTCCCTCAAAGCTTCATTCTTTGCTTTCAAATCCTTTTCTTTAAAGCATTTTTGGGTGTCTTTTGGAGCTGTTTTGGAGTACTTCCACACATAGTTCTCTTCACACAGGTCCAAGAACATGAAGAAGAGTGTTCTTTGTACTTCTCTGACATTAAATATCAACCTTTGGGGCTCTGTTTTCAGCCACACTTTTAAAACTATAGGTATCTTGAAAGGTTTCAATTTTGGTGGGAGTAGTTGGTGCTGCAAATTTATGCAGGTTTTTTGAGCCTAAAACATCAGAGTTGACAGACACTTGCAGGTGTTATTGGCTAGTTTTTGGACTGTGTATTCAGCTTTTAGTGTCATTTTACTGCATATATTGAGCATGTACACACCATGTACGCTTTTGTGGATACCACTTATGTACATGCATGTGGTCATTGATATAGCAGTTACGTTCTTTGCAAAAAGCCTTTTGCATTTGATAAAGAGGGTCGTGGTGAGGTTTTCTTAACTAGGAGACACCTAGATGTCGGGGTCTCTTTGGTGATGCAGGTAGAAGACTTACCCAGCCTCGCCATAGGATATGTATGATAGGTGTTCATAGGTGCTCGATAAGCCTAGTTGGCTTCTATTGGATAATTGATTATATGCAATGGAGTCAGTGATTCACTATGCACGAAAACATGTGTGACACTATTCATACACTCATTTTGCAGGCGATACTCTGGCAAAATTTTTCCAAATTTCTGGTTTTGTCAACTATATAGTGGTTGATTTACTCTTTGATACACTTAGTCGTTGGTGTTCGAACTCTTCTAGCTCCATTATCATTCTACTCAGTTCTCTACCATCATGGCATCAGAGGTCTCAGGCACATCGGATGGATCACGGTCTAGGGCTAGTGTTCCGAGGAGGAGCTATAACTTGCAGGGCAAAGACCATTTTGAGATCCAAAAATTTGATGGCACAAACTTTGCTTTATGGAAGAATCAGATTAAAGATGTGCTGATTCAAAGGAGGCAATGGAAGCCAGTAAATGGGATTTCAAAGAAGCCTGTTGACATGGTGACGATGATTGGGATGAGTTAGATGAAATGGCCAAGTCTACTATTTGCTTGCACCTGGCAGATAATGTCTACTTTACAGTATTATACTTGAAAGTGTAGAGGAGCTTTGGAAGAAGTTATGCAATACATATGAAAAAGAGATGGCATCAAAAAAAATCTATTTGATGAGAAAATTGTATGAACTTCGTATGAAGGACAAAGATAGTGTTGTTGCTCATCGAAATGAGTTTGATGCTATATTCTGTGAGTCACAGGCTCAAAAAATGGATATGGATAATGAAACAAAAGCAGTATTGTTGTTATGCACCTTGCCTTCAGCATGGGATACATTTTGCACAACTTTTAACAATACTGCACCTGATGGTAAACTCGTCTATGATGATGTATGTGGAGCACTCTTGAGTGAGGAGATTCGTAGAAAATATATGGTTGACACTTAGATTGGAGATGCATATAATGTTCATGATTCTTACCAAGGAAAGAACCAACAACGTGGCAGGAGCAAGAACAAGGAAAAGAATGGTCAATGGAATAAGAGTAGAAGTTAATCAAGGAAAAGGGATATCGAATGCCATTATTGATAAGAAATGACCCTTGTGAAGAGTGAAGTAATTAATGCTATTTTTGATGATGCTAACGTGTTGACACTTGATAATACTATGCCATTTGAGGCACTTATGGTTGATTCTCTTTCCCACACCCGGCTGATAGATTCTGGTGCTTCTTTCCATGTGACACCACATAGAGAATGGTTCTCTCATTATGCAGCAAAGTCTCTTGGTACCGTGAGACTTGGTGATTCTTACTAGTGTGATGTTGTGGGGATTGGAGATGTGGTTGTGCAGTTCATTGATGGTTCAAAGTTTACTATGCATAATGTATGCCAATGTACCTCAGTTATCATGCAATTTGATGTCAATTGGTCAACTTGATGAACTTGGCTACAAGGTGGTCTTCTATGCTCAATCCTTTTGCATATCAAATGGCAATATGGTTATTGCAAAAGGAAGCAAAGTTAGCTCACTTTATCCTTTATTTGTATCACAGGAAGAACACTTGTTAGCTATTACTAAACAGCCTATGGCTTGTATTTGGCATGGTTGTTTGGGCCATATATCTCCTAGTGGAATGGAAAATCTTTCTCGTTCTGGCTACTTACTTGTGTTATCTTTCTTTGATTTTTCATTTTGTGAGCATTGTCAATATGGAAAGCAAACTAGAAATGTGCAAAGAATGCACATTGACTCTTCAATTCAGCCTTTAGATCTCATTCATACAGATTTGTGTGGTCCTATGCCCACTAGGTCCTTAGGTGGTTCTCTCTACTTTGTCACATTCATAGATGATGCTACTAGAAAAGTTTGGGTATATCCTACCAAATCAAAGGATGAGGTATTCCCCACTTTTAGAAAATGGCTTGATTTAGTTGAGACTGAAAAGGAACTTATCTTAAGGATTTACATTTAGATAATGGGGGTGAGTATACCTCACATGAATTCAGCCTTTTCTGTCAGTCTAGAGGGATTTATAGAGAGTTTACAACTCCTTATACCCCAGTACAGAATGGTGTAGCTGAGAGGATGAATATAACTATTCAAGATAGAGTAGTCTCTATGTTGCATTATGCAAACCTCTCAGAAGGCTTTTGGGCAGAAGCAGTATTGACTAGAGTTCATGTGATTAACCTTTCACCTAGTACTTCCAAAGGTCTGAAAGTGGCACAAGATTTGTGGATAGCAAAGCCACCATATTATGATCATCTTCGTCGTTTTTGGGTGTGAAGCATATGTTCATATACCCAAGAATCTTAGACAAAAGTTGGATCATAAGTCAAAGAAATGCATTTTCCTTGGATATGGTCGAGAAGGACAATTTGGATATCGCTTATGGACCTTGAAACACGGACAGTGATTAGAAGTAGTGATGTCATTTTCAATGATTCTAAGATGCATAAACAGCACATTAAGGAGGTTGATGTGAGAAGAGTGGTGTTTGAGGATACTAATCCTCCCATTAGCATGCATAAAAAATGCTGCACATAGGGATGTTCAAGAGAATGTCCATTAGATCAGTCTGCACATGTTCCTGTTCAGCAAACATTGAGATGTTCTGCACGTGTCTCACATCCACCTGATAGATATGTTCCATGTTTAGATTTTGTTATGCTAACATATGCCGGTGAGCTTTCTTGCTACAAAGAGGCTATGCAGACAGAGGATCATGTCAAGTGGGAGCGTTCCATGAAGAATGCATTGGATTCTATTCACAACAATGGTACTTGGGATTTAGTACCTTTGCCAAAGGGCAAGAAAGCTTTACCATGTAAATGGGTATATAAGATGAAATTCACATCAGATAGTGCTTCTCCAAAGTATAAAGCACGACTTGTTGTAAAGGGTTTTAAGCAACAAAATGGTGTTGATTTCGAGGAAATATTCTCTTGAGTGGTCAAGATGACATCCCTGCGCATGTTGCTTGGATTCGCTCCAATGGAGGACTTAGAGCTAGTCCAAATGGATGTGAAAGCTACTTTCTTTCATGGAGATCTTACTGATGAGATCTATATAGAACAACCAGAGGGTTATGTAGTTCATGGCAAGGAAAGTCTAGTTTGTAAGCTTAAGAAGAGCTTGTATGGACTTAAACAGTCCCCTAGACAATGGTACCAAAAGTTTCATGCTTTTATGAAATCTCAAGGCTATTCTTGAAGCAATGAGGATCATTGTCTCTACACAAAGAGATGCTCAGATAGCACCTTGATATGCTTGATACTTTATGTTGATGATATGCTAATTGTTGGCAAGTCCTCTTATGATTTGTCAATTCTCAAAAAGAAGCTGAGTCAGACATTTGATATGAAGGATTTGTGGGATGCCAAACATATTCTTGGCATGCACACTACTCATGATAGCAGTAAAAGATGCATATAATTGTCTCAAAGTGGGTAAATATCCAAAGTACTTCACCGGTTCAATATGCAGGGTGGAAAGGCATTGAGTACACCTTTACCCACATGTGTGAAATTGAGCAAGGATGATTGCCCCAAATCAGATGAGGAAAAGGAATTCATGAAAAAAATTCCCTATCAGTCTGTTGTTGGTAGTCTCATGTATGCTATGGTAATTATGAGACCAAACATTGCATTTGTAGTGGGAGTTGTGAGTAGATATATTTCTAATCCTGGCAAGAAACATTGGGAAGCGGTCAAGATGATTTTGAGATATCTGAGTGGCACTAAGGATAAGTGTCTATGCTTAGGTAGAGGGAAAGTATCCATTATCGGTTACACAGATTGTGATTATGCGGGTTGTGTAGACAATCATAAGTCTATATCAGGGTACATTTTTCATTTTGTTGGGGATGCTATCTCCTAGAGATCTCGTCTTCAAGAATGTACAGTTGTTTCCACCATAGAAGCATAGTATGCTGCAGCAAGTGAGGCATGTAAGGAAGCATTGTGGATTTCTCGTCTTGCTTGTGATATGGGTTTACCTCAGCATGTACCTCACTTGCTCAATGATAGTCAGAGTGCCATTGTTTTGGCTACGAATTGGGTCTATCATGCAAAGAACAAGCACATTGAGGTGAGGTATCACTTCATTAGAGATTGCTTAGCCACTGAGTGTGTTATTCTTGAGAAGGTTCACACTCGAGATAATGTTGCAGATGCTTTGACTAAAGCTCTACCAGAGGATAACTTTCGACACTGTTGTCACTTGATGGGGGTTACTTGATTCTTGATCTTACACAGTCACTTGTACACTGTGTAACATGCCCATCAGGTGGGAGGTATAGTTTGTATACTTACACTCAAGTAGGCATAGTTTGTATACTTACACTCAGGTATTCTTTATCATTCTTTATTTTTCTCCCATAGTTACTTTGGCCATGTTGGCCTTTAGTGGGAGATTGTTATTGTTAGTGTCCATGTGAAAGGCCAAATGGCCACCGGACACTTCCTTGTATATGTTCTTTAATAAAACATATAGTGGCCTGGTTAGTCATAGACTGTAAGTTTGATTGCATTTGTAAGACCTAAGAAGTCTGTCTTCATGCTCCTCTATGTACTGTGTTTTCTGTGTATTCTGCAGCATCTGTGCGAAGTACTATGTGCCGCCTCAAGAGATCAGTTTTCTACTCCGAACATATCATCGTGGAGCTCTCAAGAAGGAGAGCACAGTGTGGTGCATCAACATCAAAATACGTTACTCCTTTGGTCAAAGCCTCAGAATCGCATGAAATTTAGTGTGCATACTCAGGGTTATTAGGACACACTATTACAATGCTTGTGCATGCTATTTTGTCTTTTTGTGCCAAAGATATATGGAGGTTTAGGTTCGTGAGTATAAGGATCTCGAAGTTGGTAAGATCATTCTGACCACTACTGATGGTAGTTCCTTTACATTCTCAAACGCTTTAATTGTGTCAGGGATCAAGAAAAATATGTTATCAGTTCTAGCTTTAGCCAAGATTGTCTTGGTTGTGAAATTTGTTGATGACAGATGTACAATTCATGATTTGTCAAATGGTGACGTGATTATTGCTTCTAGCATTTTATCTTGTGGGATATATAAGCTCATAGATTAAGAAAAATCTATGAATGACTGAGCATGTGCAACACATGATTCTCAAGCTATGTCAGTTGCAAAGCTTTGGCATGCACGCTTTGGTCATCTGAATTTTGCTTGTTTGCTATACCTGCAGAAATCTAAAATGGTGTCCTCTTTGCCCAAACTTGAGGCACCTGGTAAATATGTAAGTGAAGGTTATATTTTGGGCAAAATGCACTATTCCTCATTCCCAAAAGATGATTTTGTTCGAGCTACACAGAAATTACAGCTTGTTCACAGTGATATTAGTGGTCCTATGCAGACACCCTCTTTTGAAAACTATCTTTACTTTGTTGCTTTCATTGATGATTATTCTAGGCATGCATGGGTATATCCATTGAAAGCAAAGTTTGAAGTGTTCATGTGCTTAAAACAGTTTTTGGTTTTGGCTAAAAATCTTTCAGCATGTAAAATGGGCACCCTCCATTCTGATTGGGGGGGGATATATGTCTTCTGATTTTAATGCATTTTTGGCTGAACATGGGATAACACATCAGTGTACAGTGCCATATACATCTCAATAGAATGGAGTCGCTAAACGGAAGAACAGTTCACACATGCAGATGGCGAGGTGTATGGTCAAGAGTCAGGATTTACCACATAGTTTTTGGCTTGAGGCTGTTATGTGTGCAGCATATGTACTTAATAGGTGGCGCACTGAAGCATTGCAGTATATCACTCCATATGAGGCTTGGCATGGTTGCAAGCCATCTATTGCTCATCAGTGTGTTTTTGGTTCTCTAGCAAATGCATTAGTGCATGAACAACATCACAGGAAATTCGATGAAAAAGCAATAAAATGTATTTATGTTGGGTACAGTTTTGAAAGCAAAGCCTATCCTCTATATCATTCACATACTAAATGCATTTTGGTTAGCTGTGATGTTTTTTGTAAGATGCTATTCAACCCTTACTTTCATGTATGAAGGAGACATGTGTTAGCTCCAAAGACATGTATTATACTTTGCTACCTCTTTTTACAAGTGGACACTTTAGTGCTAGTCCTAATGAGGCATCTTCTCAGCCTTTGCAAATTTCATGTGATGATGCAGATCATTCCATTTCTGATCTAGATTTACATGATGCGCTTGTTGATGAGAGAGTTGATATTGAGTGTTACACATGTGTTCCTCGAGTAGCTTTGATGTGAACTTTTTCCCTATACATGGGAACTTTTTAGTCTAGTGTTGGATAGAGGTTTTCTCCCCATGTTACTACATACTTGATACTCTCATATGTGGTGGTACTTTGTACTTAGGGATGTTATTCAGCTCTTACTTCAGTTCAATTCATCGCCAATAGAGAGAGCTATTCTAGCCATCATCTTCTCCATGTGTCTTGCTGCATTTGTGCTACTTGTGTGTGCTTCTTTTGTGTCTCTCGCACTTCTATACACACCCAATAGTGGTATCAGAGTAGGTTCAGCTCCTTCTTAAGTTTCAATTTCTCGCATCATGGCGCGTGCACTTTTAATAGTGCAAATCGACTTTGGAGCATAAAACTGTGAATTTCAATAGCCAACAAACATTTCCACCAGGTGCGCTGGGGTTTTACCCCCATTTGAAAGCCATTGGTGTAGTCAAAATCACCATTTGAGTGATGGTTTGTGAGCTGAAATTTCAGCACTCATTTCAGCTTTCGTCGAAGTAAAGTTTTTGTCACTTTCTTGCTCCTTAGTGAAATGGCGGGCAGCAATGACCTGTTTGGCATGCTTCAAGCTGAAGATAATCTTGATGGGACCAACTATCCAATGTGTTCTTACATGATGAAGCATGTTCTTGTTGCTAAACAACTTTGGAACATAGTGGCAGATGTAGATCAAAGACCCACATGTTCTTCTACTTCATAGTGTACTATCACAGATGGAGCTTCTACTTTGAGTGCAGTGGTTTCTCCTTCTCCAACTACACAGGAGCATCTTAGATGAGATGAAAAAGATGCTCAAGCTCATGCTTTGATTGCACTTTCAGTGAAGTGTCATATAGTTCCACACATTCGGTCATGTTCTACATTGAGACAGGCATGGGACACTCTTGCTTCTTTGTATGCCGTGCGTAATGAAGCACGTGTTGCATACTTGAGGAAGAAACTTGAGGATGTATGTATGGCTGAAGATGAGTTGGTGGATGTGTATGTGACACACATCAAGGACTTGAAAGAGCAATTGGCAAACATAGATGAGATCATTCTAGATGCATCACTCATTTCTACATTGTTGAAAGGATTACCAGAATCTTTTCAAATCTTTGCTACTACACTCCGTTTGGTTGAAAAAGGAAATCCTAATATGTATGCATTTGATGAGGTTGTGTCTCGTATTTTGCAAGAAGAGCAATCTAGAGTGAATAGGAGTGGTTTGATTGAGGGAACACAAGCACTTGCTATCTCACAAAAGGGGAAAAGCAAGTATGGTTCAACTTTGGGTCATCAAAACCAAAGCCTTAACCTTCCTCTTCCACTCATTCCTGTAATGATGGTGATTTGCAAAAGAAGAAGAGATGCAAATATTGTCGGAAGGCTAGTTATACTATTGATGAGTGTAGAAAGCTTGCTAAACACAATGAAAAGAAGAAGGAATCCAACATGTCTATTGCCAAAAATTCAGCAAATGTAAAGAATGATGAAGCTAACATGGCTCAAGATGTTTGGGCATGTGTTGTTACATGTCATTATGATGCTTCTTTGCATTCTAAATGTATGGTTGTGAGTGAGGCTGATTGGGATTGGTTCTCTGATAGTGGTGCTTCAAAGCACATAACATCATGCAAAAGCTTTTTTGCCTCTTTGAAACATGCACCCAAAGGAGGACATGTGGTGTGTGAAAACAATGCCTCTTATCCTATCATTGGAGTAGGAGAAATTGAGCTTACGGCTGCAAATGGAGGTATGATTCTCTTGAAAAATGCATTGTATGTGCCCGGTCTAAAGAAGAACTTAATTTCAGTTCTATTGATTGCCAAAGGTGGACTTCATGTACACTTTGTTGATGATATGGTTCATGATTTCAGCAATGGCGATGTTATCGTGATGTCCGATACATTATGTAATGGTTTGTATCGCATGGATACAGCCGCCTTGAATGCCTTGGTTGCTCATACTTCTTCCACGGCTGAAATGGAGCTTTGACATGCTCGTTTTGGTCACTTGAACTTCAATAGTTTGCTTTACTTGCAAAAGAGGGACATGGTTATTGGTTTGCCTACATTTGAGTCCATTGAAAAGCATGCATGTGAAGGTTACTGTAGCTCAGTGATGAGTAGCACCTCCTTTAATGTCAATCCGGGAAGACGTGAGGATGGTAGGAAGACCTCGAACAAGTGATGGCACAAGTGCGTGAGAGAGAAGCACACTAACATGCACACACATGTGCACACACGGCAAGACAAAGAGAGAGACAATGGAGTTCTTTAGATTACTTCAAAAGTGCTCTTACAAGTTCAAACCTATTACAATCTTACCTCAAAAATGAGCTCTCTAGCTCTATTTATAGTTTTTGACTAGCTTTGGCCATGTCCAGACCTACTGTCCGGCCTAGTTGAAAATTAGGTTCTAGGGCCTATTTGAGGGCTCAAATGGAGTCTAAAAAATATGAAAATTGATAGGTAGATACTTCTAATGCTCCTCAAGCTGAAGGACTCCTTGGCTTGCACAAAATGGAGCTACAAAAAGGTGAAATGGTATTTACAATGATGTAGAGTGACTAAATTCAGGGACGTATTACTTCATGGAAAAATTTGGACAGCCTACTTGCCAGATCTTCGTTGACTACTTTGTCTGCTTGTGATTTCTCTTCGCTCTGAATCCCTTCTTTGTCTTCCTTGTCTTGTGAGTCCTTAGGTACCTTGACTGCTGCCAACACCCCCCCCCTCTCTCGCGTCTGTCGTCTCTGACAAACCCTTGTTGAGTGGATCGTTGGATATAGTAATTCACGACATCGGTCGCCACGTGATGTTGTGATAATCTCAGTCCTTTTGCCAAATCGGTGAGTAGTGCATCCCAGTCTACTGGTCCAGGAACTTCCAGATGTGGCATACGTAACTTTTCTAAATGTAGAGTCTGTTCCACAGCACTTGAAGCAGGCTGGTAGATACTTGATACGAGCATGCCATGCATAGATGACATTGATAGATGGTGTGGTGCTCATATCATAGACAAGGTCTTGATTTCCTTCATTAAATCTGAGAGCCGAAAGATGAGGTTCCTTGACATTCTTAAAGGTCCTGAATGTAACCAACATTAACTCAAAGATTTTGAGGCACATCTGTGCCATGACATCTGGTATATTCTTGAATCTGACTTCCCAGTGTAGGATGGTTGAAATCATGTAGTTGATCGTGGGTTGGCCATGAGGGGGTGCTAAGTGCACATAGTTTAGCCACTTTTCACATCCTTTAACCATCAAAACTGTTTTGGTGTACTCTGGCCAAGACCTTCTTCGAAAGACAGGGTAGTAGCATGGGTTATACTTGATGTATAAAGGCATGTTATTCCAAGTGCGTACCATCTAAGGGTATGTTTCAAGCAGACGGATCCTCCAGGTAGGTTGAAATATATTCCCATGCGTGGCACGTGCAGGGATGTCTTCTGGTGCAAACTGTGTCGCCGAGTGCGCTGCTTTATTTCAGCATTATAATCTGCCATTAAAACACAGAATGGAACATACAAATCATCGGACGTGCCAATCCACCTATGATGGGAGAGGTTCCTGACGTAATCGGATTTGATGATGATTTCTTCCAATCGGGACATCAACTGTATCTGTACTGCCACCCTCACCTTCTCTAACCTCTGCATCCATTCAGGAGCTTCGATCTCAATTGTGTCCATTCCTTCTTCTATTTGCTTACCCCCTGGTGCAGGCATCAGTACGTATGGGTCTTCAAAGATCTCCTCAAATTCAATTGGAACTAAGTCTTCAAGTTCCGATTCCACGAGGGGAGAGGGTTGATGCTCATATTGAAGAACTTTATTTTGTAGTTCTGCCAGTTGTGCTCTGAGTTCTGCAACTTCTTCAGATGTGTCTGTTGCGGCTGTAACTTCTTTTGGTGAATCTTGCTGAGCTGCCAGTTTCTTTAGTAGGTCATCCCTCTCTCTTTCTAAGGCAGCGTGTGCTTCCAAGAGATCGGTGTGTGTTTCCAATACGATTTGCATATTTGCCGATGGGATGGCCTTGAAATTCTCTAGGTCAATTTCTTGCGGTGAACCCTCCATTGCTGCTTCAAGGTTCTCTTCGTTCTGTTTCTATAGTCCTTTATTTTCTTCGAGTGTTGCAGACATGTGCTTTTGTAGTAAGGCGAGGTTACGTCGAAGCTTGAGATTGTCCGTTATCTGAGCGCGTAACAGATCATCAAGTTGTTGTTTTTCTTCGGTATCTATCTGGGGTGGATTGGCGATTAACTGATCATGTTGTGTTTGCAATGTACTATAATGTTGTTGTTACTGCCTCTTCTCCTTCTCTAAATTAATGAATCTCTCTTGTAGCATTTCATGATTTTTGAACAAGCTCGTATGTTGGGCATCTAGATGCTAGTAATGCTATTGTAGTTGAGACATACACTGGTACATATTATTAAATACATTATTAACAGGAGTGGATGCGGGAAAGGTGTTGAATGCAGGGGGGTAGGGAAAAGGGAATGGGAGTGTGTATGATGTGCTTGAAAAGGGTGAAGTGGGTGGTGGGGGAATGGGAGATTGTGGAAATATGGGGGGAGGGAGAGGTGCAGAGGTAGGTGATATGTCCATGATTTCATATGTCGATGCAGTCATGGGAGTGATTGTGAACATGGGAATTGTCGGTGTAGTGATGGTTGTGAAGGTGTAAAGTGGTGTGTGCAGTTGTGAATATGGACCGCCAGGGAGCATGATCGGGGGAATGGGATTTTCAGTGGCTACAGTTAGAAGTACCGTGTCAGTGGTAGTATTTACATTAGGGGTGGTGATAGGTTGACTCACAGTCTATGCTTTGGTATGGGAAGTGGACTCTGGGGCGGTGACAGTGGTGGTGACACTAGTAGTGGGAGGTGAAGGTGGTGGAGTTGGAGGTAGGGGTGGTAAAGGGGGTGACGGGGGTGCACTTGAGGTATGGGCTTCCTCAGTGTCATGAATGGTTTGAGCCGTGCCCGTGGTCGTGGATGTGGTGCCCTGTGGTTCTGATACCAATACATTCATTTGTTTCCCTGATCGAGGGGGGCGTTTGCCGTATCTTCTCTCTGATCTTCACGAGTGTACAAGAGCGGTATGCACCATCTCAGGTGATGGAGAGTGTTAATCTCCAAAAGAACAAGTTAACCTTGAATTTAGATCACCTCTATATCAAGATTAACCTTAGACTCCACCAAATTTAGAGATCATTCACCAATTTATCAGAAAATTGATTATTCTGAAAAATTCAACTTCTTCAGAAAAGTCTGCTGCAGATTAATCACTCATTGACTAATCAATTCTGTAAAGTTTTTGACAAAACTTTGCACAACACTTCGCCTTGAGATTGCGCAACTTTACCAAGTTAAATCTCTCAAAATGATTGAGTACACACTGAGAAATGTGTGAAACACTTTACCTATGTCTGAAAGAGCTTCTCTGCAATGGCGACTTTGACACCTGCAACTTCTTAACACTGGTTCTCACAATGTCGAACCCGTTTGATCAAGATCTTTTAGCCATAGATGGCTTACCTTCCAACTTAGATTTTAAGCCCTCACTTGTGTAAAACTTTACACTGTGGACTGAGCACTGACCATTTCTTTGAAGATGAAATGTGCGCCAGATTTTACGACTCTTAGAACATTCTTACATATGAATGTTCCTAATCAAAATTCTCTCAGCCTGATTGTAATTAACCTCTCAAATTCTAGCCATAGATAGATTAGCTATGGACTTAGATACGTGCAGAAGGACTTCTCAAAAGATTAAACACAGAAGGAGCAGACAACGAAATATCGGGCGCAAGTTTTCTCGATTTCTTCAGAAAAATTACATCTAAGTGAGGATGGACAATTCACTCACTTTCCATGTGTCTAATGACACTCTCTACAAAACATTTCTCTCTTCCTATTCTCTATTCTTCTTCTGCTCTATTTGCCCGACATTTTCCAACATATTTATAGATGAATATGTACAAGTGTATGACAAGACAAAAGTATAAGTCAGCTAATGTACATATGTGTACACATCTTTGGAATCCTGAAAAATATCCTTCCTTCAACCTTCTGAATTTATTCTCCTCTTGACTCCTTGACTTCATTCCTTCATAATCCTTCAATTGATGATTGTCATGCACCAACAGCTCCCCCTCAATCATTAATTGAGGTTCTT
This sequence comes from Ceratopteris richardii, assembly GCA_020310875.1. Lineage (NCBI taxonomy): Eukaryota > Viridiplantae > Streptophyta > Polypodiopsida > Polypodiales > Pteridaceae > Ceratopteris > Ceratopteris richardii. Next base: position 101,948,808 of record CM035407.1, read on the forward strand.
CTCTATCTTCTTAATTCCTGCCATATTCTTGAATCTTTGTAGCTTTGGTCCATCTAGACTTTTTGTCATCATATCTGCAACTTGATCTTTTGTGGGAGTGTGTATGACTTCAATCTCCTTCTCAATGACCTTCTCTCTCAGAAAATGATATTGTATTTCAATATGCTTAGTTCTAGCATGAAACACAGGATTAGCTGCCAAGTATAAAGAACTCATGTTGTCTCCACAAACAATAGGAGTACTTTGAACAACATCAAAAACTTTCATAAGTGTCTTTAGCCATATTACCTCCTTTGCAGCTTCCACCATACCTTTATATTCTGCCTCTGTAGATGACAAAGCAACTGTATGTTGCTTCTTAGAACACCATGAAATCAATTTGTCTCCTACATAACATAAGTATCCATGTGTTGATCTTCTATCATCCACATTACCTGCCCAATCTGCATCACTATATATCTTCACTCTTGTGTCAGAAGTAAATCCATAGTACAACCCTTCTCTGAGTGTACCCTTGATGTACCTAAGTACTCTTTGTCCTGCAATCCAATGTTCCTTTCTAGGACAATGCATAAATTGTGAAACTACACCAACCGCATATGACAAATCAGGCCTTGTTAATGTAGCATAAATCAAGCTACCAACCAAACTTTGATAGAGTTTCATATCTCTGAACTCTTCTCCTCCAAACCTAGACAATTTATGATTCACTTCCAAAGGTGTAGGTGCAACCCTGCAATCTTCCATTTTAAATTTGGTTAGCAAATTTTTAAGATACCTTTCTTGGGTCACATATACTCCATGTTGAGTATAAGAAATCTCCATTCCCAAGAAGAATGATAGGTTCCCCAAATCACTGATTTTGAACTCTTTCTCCATCTGCTTCTTGATCATTTGTATTCCTTTATCATCTGTTCCTGTAAGTATTATGTCATCAACATAAATACAAACATAAATGAACCCATCTTCACTTGCTTTGACTAGCAAGCTACTATCTGCCTTTGATGCTTGAAATCCAAGATCATTCAAGAATTTTACAAGCCTATAATTCCATGCCCTTGGGGCTTGCTTTAATCCATACAAAGCTCTCTTGAGCTTACACACATAATTTGGATTCACTTGATCTTTGAATCCATCTGGTTGCTCCATGTAAACTTCATCTGAAATATAACCATTCAAAAAAGCATTTTTAACATCTAATTGAGACAACTTCCAACCTTTGCAAGCAGCAATTGCAATGAGGGTTCTGATTGTTGTCATCTTTGCCACAGGACTATAAGTCTCATTATAGTCCACTCCATATGTTTGTGCATATCCTTTCACAACAAGTCTAGCTTTGTATCTAGACACACTTCCATCTGCAAATCTCTTTGTTTTGTAAACCCACTTACATCCAATAATTTTCTGGCTATTAGGTTTAGGAACCAGATCCCAAGTCTGATTCTCTATCAATGCATCATACTCCTCTTGCATGGCTTCTTCCCAATTTCTCTGGCCTTTGGCTTCATCATATGTAGATGGATCTTCATCTGCTTTTACCAAATAAGCATAATCTTTAGTAGTCAAGAATGAGGTGTCATAGCTATACCTTGTAGGTTGCCATTTGTGCCTAGTTGACCTCCTAACTTCTGCACTTCTTGAAGTTTCTGGTTCATCACATTCTAGATCAAACCTTGGCCTCTCTTCAACTTCAACCTGTACTTCATTGTTCTCACTTTCATCAAGTAATTGAATCTTTGCTTTACCTTTTCTTTGTTCCACTACTTCTTCATCATCTGCATGTACATTATATTTACCTGCATACCAAGTACCTTGCTCATCAATTGTAACATCCTTAGATACAAGAAATTGCTTTGTGGATGGACTCCACAACCTGTATCCCATTTGTTTATCATCATAACCAATGAATACATACTTTTCTGCCTTAGGCTCCAACTTATGCCTCAATTGAGATGGCACATATGCATATGCCAAACATCCAAATATTCTGCAATGATCCAAGGTAGGTTTCTTACCCCACCAAGCTTCATATGGTGTCATACCTTGCAAAGCTTTACAAGGCAATCTATTGACCAAATAAGTAGCTGTGTTTACAGCCTCTACCCACAAATAATTTGGACAATTCTTCTCTTTCATCATGGACCTTGCAAACTCAACAAGAGTCCTATTTCTTCTTTCTGCTACCCCATTTTGTTGAGGAGAATACCTGCAAGTAACTTCTCTCTTTATACCTGCATTCCACAAATAATCATTGAACTCATTTGAAAAATACTCTCCCCCTCCATCTGACCTTAGTCTCTTTAATTTCTGACCTGTAATCCTTTCTGCATATGTATGATAGTGTTTAAATGTATTAAACACTTCTGACTTTTCTTTAATCACATAAATTGTGATCCACCTGGTAGCATCATCAACATATATGACATAATATCTTGAACCATTTATGCTAAAATCCTTTGAAGGACCCCACACATCTATATGCACCAATTCAAGTCTTTCTGAATACATAAACCCATGCTTGGAATAGGATTGCTTATGAGCCTTACCTAATTGACATGCCTCACATCTGTATGTCATGTGTTGACCTGCAATGTTAGGCAATCCAAGCACTGAATCATTGTGAATCATTTCTTTAATACCTCTTTCATTAAAGTGTCCAAGTCTTTTGTGCCAAAGATCCAATTCTGACACCTTCTTCTCTCCATATGTGAACATAGCATGTCCAACATTTCCTTGTACCTTCAATGTGAAAAGCCTTCCTTCTTTCTTTCCTGTAACAACCTGTTTATACCCTTGACTAGGGTCTTCAACATAAACTCCATCATTTGTGAACCTTACCTCATATCCTTTTTCCACAATTTGACCTACACTGATCAAATTCTTTGGGATTGTGGGAACATAAAGAACCTTACTCAGAAGAGTACTCCCATCCTTGGCTTTGACTGAACCAATCGACTTTACCTTATGCTTTGTATTATCACCTGTTTGAACTGTATGATTAATTGCATTATGATCTAGGTCAGTCATTAAAGCAATATTTCCACTTAAATGATTACTACATCCTGAATCAATATAGAACACTCTCATGTCCTCATGTGAGGTTTCACATGTATTCATAATGAGAGTCGAGTCCTCCTTCTGATCTGATGCATAGTTGTAGTAGGTGTTATTATAGGATTGATTTTGGAAGCTTCTTCCTCCACCTCTTCCAAAAAAATTCCTACCACCTCTACCTCTGAAGTTTCCTCTCTGAAATCTACCACCTCTTGCTCTTTGATTAAAGTTCTGATAATTACCATTGTTTTGATTATTATGCCAACAATCATGAGATAGATGATTGGTCTTACCACATATCCAACAAGCTCTTGTATTATCTTTGTTGTTTCTGCCTCTTCCTCTACTTCTGCCACTTCCTTTTCCTCTTATGAAATTTGCTTGGTTTGATGTACCTTCTTCTTCACCTAATTGTTGCTTTCCTTTGTTAGCTTTCTTCTTGTCTTTAGAATACATTGCATGACCTGCACTCTTATCAACATCTCCTTTGATATCATTCTCAAAAGTTAGCATATGACCTAACAATTGATTCAAATCAGGAGTAAAGTGATCTAATGAAAGTTCTGTAGATAAAATGAAAGGCTTCCACTTCTCATCTCCTCTTAGCCCTCTGAGTATTTGTCTTACCAATTTGTCTTCTTCAATGTCTTCATCCACTGCACCTAGAGAATCTGCAATGTCCTTCATCTTTGTCACATAATCAGAGATTGATTGTGAGGCCTTCTTCTTGAAAGTAGTAAATTCTGCCCATAGTGAAGCCTTCCTTGATTTGGTTGTGTTTTGGAAATGCTCCTCCAAAGCACTCCAAATGTCACATGCACTTTCAAGTCCTCTAATGTGAGGAAGCAAATAGTCATTGACTGCCATGTAGATTATGCTCCTTGCTTGAGCATCCTTCTTCATCCAATTCTTTAGATCTGACAACTCTTCCCTAGTTGGAACACTAGGATCTCTGAATTTAGGCTTCTCTTCTTCACCTGTAATGTAGGCTATCAAATCTTTGCTCATAAGATGAGCTTCCATCCTCATAGACCATGCAGGATAGTTCTCTCTATCCAACTTTTCAATTTGGAGACTATCTCCCATCCTTGCTTCACCTGTAGTCTCAAAACTTTAGACTTTACAAGAAATAAATGTACCTTTACTTCGAGTCTTGCTTCTTCTGATCCTTCTGATGGCTTCAATGTGTCTACCTTCAAGTTTTCTTCAACCTTTATCCTTTTCCACCTTCAAGATGTAAAGATTTGTATTTCTGCAGTAGTCGGAGTCTTCTTCACTTCAATTTTGACACAACCTGCTCTGATACCACTGATGGAGAGTGTTAATCTCCAAAAGAACAAGTTAACCTTGAATTTAGATCACCTCTATATCAAGATTAACCTTAGACTCCACCAAATTTAGAGATCATTCACCAATTTATCAGAAAATTGATTATTCTGAAAAATTCAACTTCTTCAGAAAAGTCTGCTGCAGATTAATCACTCATTGACTAATCAATTCTGTAAAGTTTTTGACAAAACTTTGCACAACACTTCGCCTTGAGATTGCGCAACTTTACCAAGTTAAATCTCTCAAAATGATTGAGTACACACTGAGAAATGTGTGAAACACTTTACCTATGTCTGAAAGAGCTTCTCTGCAATGGCGACTTTGACACCTGCAACTTCTTAACACTGGTTCTCACAATGTCGAACCCGTTTGATCAAGATCTTTTAGCCATAGATGGCTTACCTTCCAACTTAGATTTTAAGCCCTCACTTGTGTAAAACTTTACACTGTGGACTGAGCACTGACCATTTCTTTGAAGATGAAATGTGCGCCAGATTTTACGACTCTTAGAACATTCTTACATATGAATGTTCCTAATCAAAATTCTCTCAGCCTGATTGTAATTAACCTCTCAAATTCTAGCCATAGATAGATTAGCTATGGACTTAGATACGTGCAAAAGGATTTCTCAAAAGATTAAACACAGAAGGAGCAGACAGCGAAATATCGGGCGCAAGTTTTCTCGATTTCTTCAGAAAAATTACATCTAAGTGAGGATGGACAATTCACTCACTTTCCATGTGTCTAATGACACTCTCTACAAAACATTTCTCTCTTCCTATTCTCTATTCTTCTTCTGCTCTATTTGCCTGACATTTTCCAACATATTTATAGATGAATATGTACAAGTGTATGACAAGACAAAAGTATAAGTCAGCTAATGTACATATGTGTACACATCTTTGGAATCCTGAAAAATATCCTTCCTTCAACCTTCTGAATTTATTCTCCTCTTGACTCCTTGACTTCATTCCTTCATAATCCTTCAATTGATGATTGTCATGCACCAACATCAGGTACCCCTAATGCATCAGCGATCATGTCAAGGGTTGCTCTGTATTGCTCATCCACCCCTTCCTCTTCAAGGATTTGGTTCATGAGAGCTTTTCCTGCTGCCAGGGACAGTTTGTGTTGTTCTTGAACTCGGTTGATGGTATCATACAGCTTTTTCAGTTGCTTCGTATAAGCAGGGGCTCCTTCAAGTTCCTGTACAACTTCTTGCTCATATTCATGCTCTTCTTCCTCGGACAGTCGTTCTTGTTCATCCTCTTGCTCCTCTTCTGCAGTCTCCTCTTCATCATCATCCACTTCGACTACTTCTGGTTGGACTGGATGGGGTTGGTTTGTGACTGTCTGTTGCTCGCTTGCCTACTCTACCTCAACTTCTAAATTACTAGCATTAATTATTCTGGCTACCTCCTCATCAGTTAGATCTTCTAGTGTTAAGCCATGAGGGAACTCTAGGTCGGTGGGTATAGGTGGAAACACCAGATTCGGTCCTTCTGTGCTATGCCTTGGTAATCTGATAGTGAAGGGTTGCACTCGCCTTTGGAGTCGAGGAGTTGTCTCTTGTGTCAATGTAGCACCACGGGCTTGTGCATAGGGCATCTGAACCGCTCCCCTCATTTTCTTGGATGGAAGCCTAGCGGTTGATAGTCTACATTGGAATTCTTGCACCCTGGTCCAAACAAGTGCCCTTTGAATTGGCACATCATATGCCAAGCATCTATAAACAATCCTTGTGAGAGCACAACATCCATAAAGTACTGACTTTTGCTTCTTAGACCACCGTTGATGTGCCAAGTGTATTTGGTCAATAATCCAATGAGGCATGTTGATTGTCAAATTGAAGGCGTCTGCTAAATATAAACTGAACCAGATCTTCTTGGGTGGCATCGTGAACCTCTCTTGAGCAACAAACGTGAAATGTTGCATGCACATGTGGAGATGAATGGCAATAGTTGGTGTCATTGCCACCATATCCTTGAGTTTAGTCAAGTTCCTCTTTTTCATGTTGTCTGGGACCATTGACTCCTTCTCTATGGGGATATGCATGCCTTTCATGTCGAGAGCTTCCCTTACCAAATTGTTTGTCAATTTGAAGCGCTTCAGTTCATTACCCCTTGTAAGCATGGTAGGACAAAGGTGCTAGACCCCTTTTCTCTTTACTGGGAGTGAGGGTGCTAATCAAATATGAACACCTTAGAAAGTCTGGCTTCAGTAACTGGGCTTTGAAGTAATCATATAGTCCCGCCTTCTTCCATATTGGTTTCAACCCTTCATTATTTTGAAGCCTCTCAAACTCTCTGGTAAAGAAACGATACCGACCCCAGTGTCTGTTGAACTCTATTTTGGCCTCCCACAAATAAGTGCTGTCTCCAAGAGGTCCTGCCACATCACTGAACCAATGTGAGTTTTTGCTTACTGGTGATGTGTGCCCTTGGGGAGGATTCTGAACAGGTAGGGCATGTAAAGCTCTTAATGTAAGTGGTCTTTCCTTCAACTCTTCCTCAATGGGGAGGCTTTCAATGTCCACAATCTGAGGGTTGGTGCCTGCCTCGGAGCTAGTTCCTGCAGCCTCGGCCATTTTACTTCTTGGTTGCTGGCTCTGTGAGAATATAGAAGCATGTGTTAACATTGTAAAGGACAAGATAGATCAATTTTTGCCCCTATTACAACATTAACATGAGGTTAGTGAGAGGTTAGTAGGCCACTAAGTGCTCGGTGATCGTGTGTGTAGTTAGTGACTAGATAGTCCTAGGAGCTAAATGGAAAGATGTAGTGTAAGAATGATGCAGTTAGTAGGTGGAGGTGAATTTACAGGTGGGGGTCGAGGGGTGCATTACAAGCTTTGGGCAGCCAAACACAGTGGATGGCTTTCGGTTTTTGTTCGATGGAGACTCTCGAGGGCTTTGTGAGAGTGTCTGCTTGGAAATGAGGCTTTTTAGGGACCCATTTACAAGTGATTCTACTCGTGCTCATGGGTGAATATGTGTTCATGCGTGATGTATAAGAATGGGTATGAGATGTTCGAGTGAGTGAACTATGTTGTACAGGGTGTGGTCTCTATGTAGCTATTTGAGCCCACAAGCAAGCCTTAGGCACCCAAATTTGTCTTAATTGTGGGCTAGCCTTCATCGACTTCTTGGGTACCCAGATAGACTTCACTTTCACAGGAGAATTTTTGGAAGACTTCTTATTAGTGTCCTGCTGTTGATCGCTAATAGGAAGTTGAGCCAATTGTTGTGGCTTGATCGCAATAGGATGCTCGCCTTTCTGCACCCACACTTGTTTTGATGGTTGAGACACCGTGCTTTGTATTTTCTTTTGGCTGTGAGCATAAGTCCTCTGCTTCCTCTGCGTTTGATCCACCTTTGGTTGTTGCGTCCCTATGGTTTTTGGAAAAGAAGGGAGTCCCGTCGCATCCTTGACTTCTTTGTTGAGATAATCATCCCTCTGCATCACATAGTTTCAGACAAGAATAACATGGCCATCTTCATGTGTACTCCTGGAAGGACCAGGAGTGTGTGCCTTTCCTAGTTCCTTGAGTGCTCCATTGTCTAACTCAACTGTAATTCAACTCTGATTTACCCATACCTGAAGAAGTCCACTTCTTAGGTTTAGGTTGACTGCATGATCATAAATCCAGTCTTGACCCAAGACAAGGGGTTCAGTGAGATCCTCATCTTGACACACTAGTACTTTAACTGTCAGTAAAACATCTTGAATATAGAGGGGAAGTTCCACCTCGCCCATGCAAGGGGTCTCCACGCCTCCCAATCCTATGAGATATGCTTCAATGGGATTGATACTTAAGTTCAACTTTTGACAGTAAGAAAATTTAACTGCACTAGTGGCTTCACCTAAGTCAATCAATGCCCTTACAGTCCTTGCACTCTTTCCTTGTCCTATCTCTAAGGTTACAAAAGGACGTCGATCAATTATTCTATGAGAGCTAATGCCTGAAACTTCACACATAGCCATATGATATTCTGGGTGCATATAGTCATCTGTCCTAGGCTGATCTCTACCCTGTCTTCTCAACTTCATTCTTCGGATGCGTTCCAAAGCTTCTGCCTCTGCCTCTTCTCAAATTCGTTTTTCTTCTTCCTTGCGTTTCTTGGCAGTGTTGAGTCTATTTAGCATCTCTTCAGTCAGGGGTTCTTGATATAACTTGACTCTGCATCCACTTATGTAACTAGGGAGAACATCACCTTCGAGTATAGCTAATTGGACTGCTCCACTAGTTGAGATCCTATTAATGATCATAGGTCCATAGCCACGCTTTTCTAGCTTTCTTGCATGTTGTTTCAGGGTATACACCAAAACTAAGTCTCCGGCCTTCAATCCTTTATCCTTAACATGGGCATCAAAGTATGCCTTTTGTCTTTTCTTAGCAGCATATATACCTGCTGCAGCTCTTAGTCTTGTCTCACCTAGTTATTCAATATCAAAAATCCTCGAAGATAGTTCATGACCCGTCTACTCATGCTCCTGTGCTACCTTTAGAGTAGGTATCAAGAAGTCCAATGGTAGCACTGCATTTTGGCCAAACACCATATGAAAAGGAGTGGCTTGGAGTACCGTTTTATAGGCTACTCGGTATGCCCAAACAGCATGGTGTAGATGTTTGTCCCAATTAGAGCGTTTAGTATTTACCAATTTAGTCAGCACATTGCATAGAATCGTATTTGTGCTTTCGGCTTGCCCATTAGCTTGTGGGTGATAGGGGGCAGACTTCTTGTGTACTACCAAGAACTCGTGGAGCAGATTTTCAATAACTTCATTCAAGAAGTGAGTCCCTCTATCACTAACTAGCTCTATAGGTAGCCTGTATCTAGTGAACACATTCTCAAATAAGAACTTAGCGGTCGTCTGAGCATCATTCTTTGTCGTAGCTTTTACCTCTACCCACTTGGTTAGATAGTCTGTGGCCACAATGATATATTCAGCATGTGAACCCTTAGCTGGGGGATTAATCGAACCAACAAAGTCTATTCCCCACTTAGAGAACACACGTCCACCCATCATAGGTTTCAATGGCATCTCGTCCTTGCGTATAGGATACTGAGTTTGCTGACAAACATCACATCTCTTCACATAGGTATGTGCATCCATGTGAAGGTTTGGCCACCACAAGCTTGCAAATAGGATTGCTTTAATCACTCGGTCTAGTCCAAAATGCCCTCTTGCTACACCTTGGTGAGCAGTTTCCAAGATCTTAAGATACTCGCTCACATGGACACATCGCCTCACGTAACCATCTTTACCACGCTTGTATAAATTATCACCAATAAGTGAGTAGTCTAGGGCTTCTTGTTCTAAACTTATTTGCCTCGTCAGGGTCATATCTTGAGGGAATGTTTTCGTCCTCAAGAAGGCTACTAATGGTTCACTCCAATCTGGCACTAGAGACACTTGATAAAGAGTAGCGTGCTCCACAGGTGGTCTAACACTACAGACTGGGCATTCCTTACACATCTTATGGACGTCTGCTTCCATAGTCGGCCAATGCACTCCGAGTCTCCTTAGTGTCTGTAGGGTTTGTTGCTTTGAGTAGTGTTGCTCTAATGCACCTACATGTGCTAATTGCAACCATTTTGCGTACTCATCCTCTTCCACACAACAAGCTAGGATCCCTTGATTTGTATGCTTGTACATACTTCTTGCCATGATCTGGTATTTTTGGGCTTTTACTATCTCCCTATCTTGAGTGTTTACTACTGGATGTTTAGGCCTATATGTCAATACTGGCACTAGTGTCTTAGCCCACTGAGGTGCAACTTCCAAATTAAATAAGTAAGCATCAGGAAGGTCATCTGATACTCGTTGTGGAGCTTCTCTAGATGTGAGCCTAGAAATATGGTTAGCTCTCAAATGAGTCTTCCCTTTCCTCACCACAACCTCAAAGTCCTATTCTATCAGTAAGAGGAACCATCTTACTAATCTGTCTGTATTGCATGGCTTGTTTACCAAGTATAACAGTGCTTGATGATCAGTAGAAAACTTAAACTTGTTTGCAAGCAAATAGTGTCTAAACTTTTTAACTGCATATACCATGCCTAATCCTTCTCGTTCAGTGGTGGTATAGTTTTGTTCAGCTGCATTCAACTGTCTACTAGGATAGGCAATCGGAAGATCCATATTACCTTCACCACTAGGTTGTGCGAGTACACATCCAATAGCATAATTGGATGCATCTACATGAACATGAAAGGGCTTATTCCAATCTGGTGTGATCAAGATTGGTGCTGAACACAATCTTCTTTTGAGCTCGTTGAAAGAGTTTTCACATTCATCAGTCCACTCAAAGTTAGTCAAAAGTCCGTACAAAGGCTTGGCAATGATGGCATACATGTGTATAAAGCGTCGGTAATAACCACAATGCCCCATGAAAGCTTGTACTTCCTTGACATTCTTTGGCCTAGGTAGTTCTGCGATGGCTCTTACTTTCCTTCATCAGTGGATATGCCGTTCTTTGACACTATGTGTCCTAGAATCTTGCCTTGCCTGACCATGAAAACACACTTTTCTAGGTTCAGGCAGACTTGATATTCTCTACATTTGTCAAAGATTTGTCTGAGTTCAGGTATATGTGTCTGTCTAATGTTGGAATGAGCACAGAGGTCATCAACATAGACTTCCAAATTCTTCCTCAAGAACTCTTTAAACACGTGGCACATCAATCTTTGGAAGGTTGCAGGAGCATTGGTAAGCCCCAATGGCATTACCTGAAAAGCAAATATGCCCCACTCTATGGAAAAAGCCATTTTATGCTGATCTTCTGGAGCAATGGCTACCTGATTGTAGCCAGAGAACCATCAAGGAAGTTGTACACTTCCTTGCCTGCTACTCTCTCTAGTAGATGCTCAGTGATAGGAAGCAGATAATTATCTTCGATTGTGGCTGCATTAACCTTCTTCAAGTTAACGCACACACGTAGCTTTCCATTCTTCTTGGGCACCACTACAATGGGGGATACCCATTCAGTGTGCTCAATTTCATAAATAAATCTAGCTCCACCAGACCATCTATCTCTTCTTTGATCTTGGCAGCATAATTATCATTGTATGTGTATGGCTTTTGCTTAGAGGGTTTGGCATCTAAGGTCATGGGAATCGTGTGTGAGCATATGTCAGGGTCCACACCTTTCAAGTGCTTGTAACTCCAAGCGAATACATCTTTGTATTCTCTTAGCAAGGCTATTAGCTCATGCTCTTCTTCTTTCATCAAGTCATGCCCTATGTAAGTACATCTCTCTTCTCCTTCTTCTATGGCTACAACTATCTTCTTGGTGGTTTCTTTGTTATCATAGGCCTCCCCTGATTGCACCTCACCTTTAGGCACTCTTATCATGACTATCCTATCGTCTATCTCATATTTTTTAAAGTTTTCAGGGACCTTAAACAAAGATTCCTCTTCTTCTTGGGTGGCTTCTCTCTTCTTTCTTCTCTTTCCTTCATTCTTAGTGGTCACTTGCGTGGTTAACCTTACATCATTTGTTAGCTCTTCATGTCTCTCCGGGTGAACTTCTACCTCATAAAAGTATTCTTCATCTGATGCAAAGGGTGGGTCCATAATGATTGACTCTAGATCGGAGTCACTTGCATCCTCAAATGCATCAGTGCTAGACTCGCATTCTTCAAGAACCGAATCACCCATGATTGGCTCTATTGTGAATACTGAAATGTCGTAGCCATCCTCATCACAGTGGGGTGTCCATTGTTCTTCATTGATGGCTACATCCATTGTTGCTAGAATTTCCGGAAATACTACAGGTGCATAGGCTGGGTCTTGAATAGATCTATGCGTTTCCTTTGCACCTACCTCTCTAGCTTTTTCTTTCTTCTCTTTTTCTACTGCAGCTTTACACATCCACAAGTGGGTGTCTTCATGCATCCATGAGGATCCTAATCCTATGGAGTGCACAGACTCCGTGTCATCCTTGGCTCTATGGATGGGATTCCATTGAATAGGCGGTATGTCTCTATGAGAGTAATCCTTGAGATTGACTTTGGTTGTAACACCTAGGTGTTGCAAATACAAAGAATTGGTTCCCCAATCCTATACCACTTGCAACTGTCGCATGAATGGTCTTCCCAAAACCATCTCATAGGCATGATTCTTACTAAAGTCGCATATAGTGAAAGTATGCTCGAACTCAACACCACATTTAGTGAGAGTTATTCCTTCTAGCAAGCCTAAGGGTCTTTCTATGTGACCATCAGCCATCTGCAATTTCATTCTCGTTCGCCTAAGTGCTGGCTTGCCCCAACGCTTCCATAGGGAAGTGGTAGCAATGGCAACTCCTGCACCTGAGTCCAAAATTGCCTTGGTTGTGTATCCTTGGTGGGTAATGGGAAGATAGCTGTTTCCTTCTTCTCCTTCACTCATGTCTCCTATCTTATCCAAGGGTATTTCTGGCACTGTTCTATGGGATCCTACCTAAGAACGAGGTTTCACTACTTCTAGCACTTGATTGGCTACATATTTCCACAGTTCCGGCCTAACCTTGAGTAACTCTTCTAAAGTGAGATTGCACTACACTTTAGTATTCTTTACTACCTCCGTGTTCCTAGGTATGACTGAGTCTTCGTTTCGTACCATAACCGTGGGTGCTCTCATGCAAGTAGACTTAGCTTCCCATGGGCCTGTGAAGTGGGGTAATTCGTGTAAAGAATTAGACTCAAAGTCTAATCTCTCTTGAGATTGGGTACTCTCTTGCTCCTCATGAATGGAAGGAATATCTTGTGGGAATTGGTTATGTGCATCATCCACAAGTTCAATGGGAGGAGGGACCTCACTCTCTTTAGCCCATTTCTCTTCTTGAATCTCTCGCAAGAACTCTGGTGTGTACCTATTCATAGAAGAGGATGTTTCTGGCTCTGTGGAGTTGGGTACATAGGCTTCCTGGGCAGGAAGGCTTACGCTTTTACTTGCCTTGCCCTTACTTGAAGGGGTGGGTTCCTTTTTTGATTGTGCAATCAGCCTCTCCAATCTTTCTAGCAGTCCATCAAAGTGCAACTGCGTCTTAGCTGAACTAGAGATGTTAAAGAGGCGACTGGCTTCAAACATGGTTTGAGCCAATTCCACCATCTTAGCACAAATTTTAGTTCGTTCAAGCTCTAGTTCGGCTCTAGGGTAACATTTTTCATGATCCGTTACGTTTGGCCCTTCTTTGATTCTGGCCTGATATGCTTTAAGCATCATATTTAGGTCCTCGGGAGTGGGATCTGCTAATACTGATCCTACTCTAGGGGTGGTGGGGTCGCATGAGGCGGGTTGTAAGGTGGTGGGTCGGATGGAGATGGGAATGGTGGTGGTGGAGTAGTGTGAGAGAGAGGTGGAAATGTAAGTTCAATTATCTTGGCTCTTGTTTCCCTTAGGCTTTCCTCAAGTTCACTCATCTTCTTTGCACATTGCCTTTTCATTCTTTCACGGCTATCTCTCCAGGCTCTCGTTCGTTTCTGGGTTATGCTCTCAGATTCACTAGCTTCAGAACTCTTTTCATGGCCTACGCTGTCGGGAAGAAGGAGGTCGTGGCAGGAAGCCGGCGCGTGGGGTTGGATCAGGTCCCGCTCTGGTGCGCCGTTCCCGTAGTCCTGCGAGCGGCGTCTGCACGCTGAGCGCCTCGCCTGTGCTCTCCGGAGCGTGCGCGATCCTCGTACGTGTGGGACCCTTGCCCCTCGGAAGTATCGAGACGTGGGACCGTGGGCGTCGGAAAGAGACGATCGGATACCGCAGTGATACACCGAATGCAGATGAAGCCCAACGATACAACGGAAATGAAACTGAAGCCTCCAATAAAATGAATGATACAAAAATAGGCCGCTACAGTGCGGGCCGACGGTACAATAAAACCGCTACAGTGCGGTGCGATGATACAATATGAAAGCCGCCGCCACAGTGCAGGCCGGCTAGTGTATACTATAGATCCCTCGCTACAGTGCGAGAAATCGCCCACAGGATTCCGCTTCGGTCTTCGCAGTCCAAACTTTTCTTCTAGGTCTTCACTTCGGTCCGCTCTTTACTTCAAGTATCCTCCGCAATGGCCTTCCTTCTCTTTACTTCAGATAATCAGAAATCGCATAAACCTGGAAAGACGTTCCACAAGTAAGATCCACGGGATTGGGGTAGAGACAATATTAGAACATGTGAAAAGAATGAATCATTCTGACTTAAGGTAATGCAAGATAACCCTTAGCTTGAATAAAACACGTCATAAAACTCGAACAATGAAATAAACATGAGTTTGCCTTAATTTCCTCTCTTAGAACCTCCACTTCTATCGATAATGATCAAAACTTCTTTTTCTGTAAAAATCTTCATGACATAGTAGATTCATTTGAGAGCCCAAAGATTGATTATACCAATGATGAACATAACTATTTTCTCCTAATATTTCTCCTTTAATCGGTTTTCCTTGTTGATGATTAAGCTTTGTTGATGATTGGAATTATTGATTACCAACCCTCGCTTGATCGAACACATGCAATTCAACTAGTGCTTGCTTCACTACCCCTATTATAAAAGAAGACACGAGAGCTATTGACTTGGCGGTCCCGTTTCCTTTGATAGATAAAGATCATTGTTCCTTAATTCCAAGAATTCGGACCTTCTTTTATAGTATTGATTCGCTAGGGATATCACATCATGTTAAAATTTTGTGCCCAATTGTCTATTAACTTCCAAGCGAAACTCTTGGCACTCACCTCTTATGTATCTTTCCTGAAAGGATAAGCCTGATATTTCAAGTATATATTGATTCATTGTTTTTCTTTTAAATAATTCCATATATAAATCGACTATTACTTGGTGCATGACGACGTGATCGTCCCTCTTTCTCTCTATCGAAACCGATTTAATACATCTCTCTCTCAGTTTTTCTGCGTGTGTAGATCTTTGACTCTCTATCTCTCCCCCTCTCTCTCTCCTAAGCTTTCGCCTCCAAGATCATCGCGCGATAGCACAACTGCCTCCCTCTCTCCCTCATCTCTCTAGTTCGCATCCTCCTGCGACGTCGCCCGACAACCTCCCTCTGTCCTCCGGATATCTGACAACGCCCGCCAAGTTCCAACTCCCTCTCGTTGTGACAAATAGTCATCGACAGCAGAGCACCAATTTCGTTCTATCTATGCACCGCAAAAACCATATGTCTCTCTCATTTTTAGCGCCGCCACTAGTTCTATCAATTGGCTCTCTTTCTCTCTGTAGAGTCGCTTATCTCCAGAATCCGGATCTATCACCTGCATCTCCTCTCTCAACCATACCGACAGCCAACTGCTGTCGCGCGCTCTCTCTATTCCAAAATTCATCCTCCATCGCCTCCGATCTTAACTGCGTGCTACACCGACAGGATTCTCTCTCTCTGTAGCGCACACGCACTAGGACTTATCTCTCTCCTCTCTGTGTCGATTACACAACCGTGCGCATCGGCGGCAGCACCCTTGCCCAGATCTCTCTAGTCTGTGATGCGCAAGCGCAACCACCATTGTAAACTCTCTCTCTTGAACATCGTTCGTGCTTTACTTCACTGTTGACCGTGCGAGACTGTCTCTCTCCTCTCACCAGACAAACAGCAGCCACGGTGTTGCTCTCTCTCCACACATCGACTCCTACAAACGTCCTCTCCTGCCATGATGTTGTGCCCTGCCTAAATTCTCTCTACAGTCTTCTCGAATGTCTTTATGCTCACCGATTTTTTGCGTCTCTCTCCTCCTGCACCATACTCATGTGATCTCTGCGCCGCCAACAAGTCAATTTCTCTCTCACTCTCATTCGTGCATAGAATCGTGTCCAGCCATCTCCGGAGTCATCTGCGCATCTAGTCCGTACTCTAATGGTCTTCAGAACGTACTACAACGAAATTGAGTCACAGAAGCTAGAAATAGAAAGGGGTTTATTGAGACATTCTCTCTCTGTTATGTGCCTAAGGGCTCCATAGTTTCTCCCTCTCTCAGCATGGTAATGGAGCATGTGAGTAGGAACATAAAAAAAACATGACTAAAGATGAATAGACAAGGAGCATACCTGGAAAGACGTTCCACAAGTAAGATCCACGGGATTGGGAAGAACCAAATGAGTTTGCACTTATTTATAGGCCCCCCCTCCCTAGGATTTCCTTCTAGAACGTTCTAACCTCCTTAGTCAAGTTTCTAATTCCAGATGATCTTGCATGTTGATTTACTATTTTAGGAAAATCCCATCTCTTGATTCTATTTTTGATTTTTTTCCTTTTTATTTTCCCTAAATTAATGTTTTGGTTTCACACTATATACATGGTTAATTAATCTAAGGGTTTGGGCTAGGATAAACACCAATTCCAAGGGTCCGACCTAGGATTTTTGGTCGGAAAAAATCAAGATTTTGCTCACAATTATCTCCAACTCGTCAATTTAACAGTTTATTTACAAATCCGGCCTAAACTCTAAAGGTTTCCAAGGATTCAAGTCCGATTTTCAAGGGGTAAAACCACATTTTTAGGGGTTTTGAAGGGTCAAACCTAGGTTTTTATGGGTCTAATGTCTGTTGTTTATATACACGGGTCTAACACACATTTCAAACTTGTTTTCGCATCACACAATCAATTAATTCGGCCAAAATATGTACAAAATATACCACTCTCTCGATCAAAACATCACATAAAACTCAAAAACAATGATCTTTTGAAAAAACTCAGTGCACACTCCCTATGGGATTTCATCCTGACATTCGCCCCCGCTAAACCTCCACATCGTCCTGATGGGCCAACCTGCAAGATCCAACAGAAGAGTATCAGGGTTCTTATAAAATCTCTTTACACTTTTTATGTTTTTCTTTTTCAAAACTCAAATCATGATCTCATGCAGTCATGCACTTTTTATAAAGATTAGTATGAATTTTAGAAAATTAGGTAGATTCAAGCTTCACAAACATCATATTATGTTTCTACGTCTGCAATCTGACAAGTAATCACATGAATAAATCGTCGGCTTTCTAGGTCTTTTGTTTGTTCAACTGGTTCAGATCCAACTACTCATCCTAAGTACTAGCATATACATATGTTTCTACTAACTCAGTTTGTAGAATATACCTCGATTCCCACTATTTATCTCCTACTTGTCCAGCTCTCCATTAGATCTTTCTTTCTTTTTCTTTTTCTTTTTCATTTTTCTTTTTCTTTTTCTTTTCCACTTCATCTTAGCTCAGCATTTCTTTTTATCTTTTATTTTTCACAAATCGGCCTATGTCGAAATCGGGTGCGACTCATGGACTTGTCCGCCCGGCCAAGTTTATTCCACCTGTCTACCGACCCGGCATAGCGCACGACATACACAACGTCAGCCCTGCATGAAATCGACGTCAGCTCGTGGATCTGACCACCCGATCAGAGTGACTCCACCCGCCTACCGACCCATACAGGCGCATGACAACAGATAGGTTAGGCCTACGACGAAACTAGCTATGGCTCGTGGCCCCGATCACCCGACCAAGGTGGTTCCACCCGCCTACTAGCCCATCGTAGCACACCAACGACATACACGCACATATACAGCTGGCATGAGTGTGAATGTTTCTTTATAAATCATGATCCATATGGAGGTAAGATCTCATAAGAAACAAATACTAGGATCCAAAGTTTCCCACTCACTAAGTGTTCAATCAGTATATACATGCACTCGGTCTAAGCATGCCATCACATTCCCAAGCTTTCAGTCCCAAAAGTCTCTAGTCCACTAACTGATCTCACTCATATAATTTCCTAGTCATTCATGCTTCATGCAAACCCATAATAGATCTTTGTTATCTTCATTCTACATGATTTTCATAAACTCATACATATCTTAATCACACACATCAATGTCATGCATATGCTCTAATAGAAACAAAACAGATTCCAAATCAAAAACGTTTCACCTGGTCATTTTTCTTCATTTTGATCCAGCTTTTCTTTAATTCCATGGTCTATCATTCTTCATCAGCATCAGTCTTAGTGTCATCAGCGTCCTCCAGCATCATCAGTATCCTCTAGTATCATCAGTATTCTCCAGTATCATTAATATCCTCCACTGTCATCAGTACCCTCCAGTGTCATCAGTATCCTCCAGCATCATCAATATCCTCCAGTGTCATCAGTATCCTCCAGCATCATCAGTATCCTCCAGTGTCATCAGTATCCTCCAGCATCATCAATATCCTCCAGTGTCATCAGTATCCTCTAGCATCATCAGTATCCTCCAGTATCATCAGTATTCTCCAGTATCATAATCATCATAATCATTATCAATCACCATAAACCATCAATCATCATCATTTTCATCATCGATCATCACCATCAATCATGCATTTTCATCAATTATTATCATTCATTTTCATAAATCATCATCATGCATTATCATCAATCTTTATCACTCAATAGCTCCTGATCATTCTCATGCATTTTTTATTATGATTCTACTTCAATCATCATTCAAGGTTTGCAAATATGTCTTGAAACGTTAGGTTTCTACTTCTTCTATTCTTCTTCAAACTCTTAGAAGTCTTTGAAGTAGTCTTTACACTTCCCTCGATTTGCGCAATAATATGATCAAGTAACTGTTTTTCTGCTTTGTTAACTCGTTTATCACATTTTATATCTTCTTCAATCTCTTCTTCACTCTTTTCATGTTCAATTTGTTTGTCAAAGTTTAATTGAGACTGTAATTTTGCAACCTTCTCTTGATCAAATAGATTCTCATTATTCAAAAGTTTGGGGTCAAATGAAACATATACATCATGGTCTTTCTTTGATTTCTCTTGCATTTCTCTATCAGACTCTCCTTTATGATCTATTTCTATTTGCTCTTTTAATATCTGTTCAATTTTTTGCTTCTCGACCTTTATTTGTCTACCTTTGGTTTCTTCACTAGATTTCTCTTGACTCTCAATAGATAGGATACTCTTTTGCTCATCAATTCTATTATCTTCATGAGTTTTTGCTCTCCACATCTTCTGAAGCGGTTTTGGTCTAGATTTGGTCTTCTCGAAATACTCTTTCATCCCACCTTTTCCTACATTCAAATGCAACGGTATCTCCTCTTGATATTTACAAATTTTATTTTCATGTTGACTTACTAGTTTATGTTTGCTTGCACTTTCATATGCTAGACAATCCCAAAACATATGTCCAAACTGATCACACCAAAAGCAACGTATAGGTCTCTTCTCATCCCAACCTGATTTCCTAGGTGTCACTCTAGGCGTGGGTTTTCTAAGGCCTACTGACTCTTTCTGTGCAGATATGCTTTGGACTTTTACTTCATGCTCATTATCACGTTTCCATACTTGTAGGTCATTAACTTGGTTTGTCAACATGTCAACTTTATGTTTTAATTCAGAAATCTCAGAATCCATTTCATTTTTTAGGTCTGTAATGCTTATGCCCATCAGCTAAATAGTATCAGATATCGCATTTATAGTTTGCATTAGGGTCATCACAATACTAAACTTTGATTTTATGGATTCATTCATGTTAAATTCTATTTCCTTAATTTGCTCTTCGTATTTCGTAAATTGTTCCTCAATCATTTTGTTCATTTTAGTTTCTTGTGCACAGATATATGGACTAGACTAGTGCAGAGTGTGGATGCTCAAACGTAGACAACAAGACAGTCTTTTTGTTCAGTGTGTGTGTGAAACAATGCAAAATTCAAATAACTTGAAGTGCTAGTACCTGGAGTCTCTGTTTACGTCGGGTTCAGGTGTCGGGAAGAAGGAGGTCGTGGCGGCAAGCCGGCGCCTGGGGTTGGATCAGGCCCCGCTCTCGTGCGCCGTTCCCGCTGTCCTGCGAGCGGCGTCTGCGCGCTGGGTGCCTCGCCTCTGCTCTCCAGAGCGTGCGCGATCCTCGTAGGGCCCCTCACCCCTCGGAAGTGTCGAGACGTGGGACCGTGGGCGTCGAAAAGAGACGATCGGATGCCGCAGTGATACACGAAATGCAGATGAAGCCAATGATACAACGAAATATGAAACTGAAGCCTCCAATAAAATGAATGATACAAACAAGCCGCTACAGTGGAGGCCGACGGTACAATATAATCGCTACAGTGCGGTGCGATGATACAATATAAAAGCCGCCGCTACAGTGCAGGCCGGCTAGTATATAAAATAGATCCCTCGCTACAGTGCGAGAAATCACCCACAGGATTCCGCTTCGGTCTTCGCAGTCCAAACTTTTCTTCTAGGTCTTCACTTCGGTCCGCTCTTTACTTCAAGTATCCTCCGCAATGGCCTTCCTTCTCTTTACTTCAGATAATCAGAAACCGCATAAACCTGGAAAGACGTTCCACAAGTAAGATCCACGGGATTGGGGTAGAGACAATATTAGAACATGTGAAAAGAATAAATCATTCTGACTTAAGGTAATGCAAGATAACCCTTAGCTTGAATAAAACACGTCATAAAACTCGAACAATGAAATAAACATGAGTTTGCCTTAATTTCCTCTCTTAGAACCTCCACTTCTATCGATAGTGATCAAAATTTCTTTTTCTGTTAAAATCTTCATGACATAGTAGATTCATTTGAGAGCCCGAAGATTGATTATACCAATGATGAACATAACTATTTTCTCCTAATATTTCTCCTTTAATCGGTTTTCCTTGTTGATGATTAAGCTTTGTTGATGATTAGAAGTATTGATTACCAACCCTCGCTTGATCGAAGACATGCAATTCAACTAGTGCTTGCTTCACTACCCCTATTGTAAAAGAAGACACGAGAGCTATTGACTTGGCGGTCCCGTTTCCTTTGATAGATAAAGATCATTGTTCCTTAATTCCAAGAATTCGGACCTTCTCTTATAGTATTGATTCCCTAGGGATATCACATCATGTTAAAAGTTTGTGCCCAATTGTCTATTAACTTCCAAGCGAAATTCTTGGCACTCACCTCTTATGTATCTTTCCTGAAAGGATAAGCCTGATATTTCAAGTATATATTGATTCATTGTTGTTCTTTTAAATAATTCCATATATAAATCGACTATTACTTGGTGCATGACCACGTGATCGTCCCTCTTTCTCTCTATCGAAACCGATTTAATACATCTCTCTCTCAGTTTTTCTGCGCGTGTAGATCTTTGACTCTCTGTCTCTCCCCCTCTCTCTCTCTCCTAGGCTTTCGCCTCCAAGATCATCGCGCGATAGCACAACTGCCTCCCTCTCTCCCTCATCTCTCTAGTCCGCATCCTCCTCCGACGTCGCCCGACAACCTCCCTCTGTCCTCCGGATATCTGACAACGCCCGCCAAGTTCCAACTCCCTCTCGTTGTGACAAATAGTCATCGAGAGCAGAGCACCAATTTCCTTCTATCTATGCACGGCCAGAACCATATGTCTCTCTCATTTTTAGCGCTGCCACTAGTTCTATCAATTGGCTCTCTTTCTCTCTGTAGAGTCGCTTCTCTCCGGAATCCGGATCTATCGCCTGCATCTCCTCTCTCAACCATACCGATAGCCAACTGCTGTCGCGCGCTCTCTCTATTCCGAAATTCATCCTCCATCGCCTCCGATCTTAACTGCGTGCTACACCGACAGGATTCTCTCTCTCTGTAGCGCACACGCACTAGGACTTATCTCTCTCCTCTCTGTGTCGATTACACGACCGTGCGCATCGGCGGCAGCACCCTTGCCCAGATCTCTCTAGTCTGTGAAGCGCAAGCGCAACCACCATTGTAAACTCTCTCTCTTGAACATCGTCCGTGCTTTACTTCACTGTTGACCGTGCGAGACTGTCTCTCTCCTCTCACCAGACAAACAGCAGCCACGGTGTTGCTCTCTCTCCACACGTCGACTCCTACAAACGTCCTCTCCTGCCATGATGCTCTGCCCTGCCTAAATTCTCTCTACAGTCTTCTCGAATGTCTTTATGCTCACCGATTTTCTGCGTCTCTCTCCTCCTGCGCCATACTCATGTGATCTCTGCGCCGCCAACAAGTCAATTTCTCTCTCACTCTCATTCGTGCATAGAATCGTGCCCAGCCATCTCCGGAGCCATGTGCGCATCTAGTCCGTACTCTAATGGTCTTCAAAATGTACTACAACGAAATTGAGTCACAGAAGCTAGAAATAGAAAGGGGTTTATTGAGACATTCTCTCTCTGTTATGTGCCTAAGGGCTCCATAGTTTCTCCCTCTCTCAGCATGGTAATGGAGCATGTGAGTAGGAACATAAAAAAACATGACTAAAGATGAATAGACAAGGAGCATACCTGGAAAGACGTTCCACAACTAAGATCCACGGGATTGGGAAGAACCAAATGAGTTTGCACTTATTTATAGGCCTCCCCTCCCTAGGATTTCCTTCTAGAACGTTCTAACCTCCTTAGTCAAGTTTCTAATTCCAGATGACCTTGCATGTTGATTTACTATTTTAGGAAAATCCCATCTCTTGATTCTATTTTTGATTTTTGTCCTTTTTATTTTCCCTAAATTAATGTTTTGGTTTCACACTATATACAGGGTTAATTAATCTAAGGGTTTGGGCTAGGATAAACACCAATTCCAAGGGTCCGACCTAGGATTTTTGGTCGGAAAAAATCAGGATTTTGCTCACAATTATCTCCAACTCGTCAATTTAACAGTTTATTTACAAATCCGGAGGATTCAAGTCCAATTTCCTGGGGGTAAAACCACATTTTTAGGGGTTTTGAAGGGTCAAACCTAGGTTTTTATGGGTCTAATGTCTGTTGTTTATATACACGGGTCTAACACACATCTGAAACTTGTTTTCGCATCGCACAATCAATTAATTCGGCCAAAATCTGTACAAAATATACCACTCTCTCGATCAAAACATCACACAAAACTCAAAAACAATGATCTTTTGAAAAAACTTAGTGCACACTCCCTGCGGGATTTCATCCTGACATTTGCCCCCGCTAAACCTGCACATCGTCCCGATGGGCCAACCTGCAAGATCCAACAAAAGTGTATCAGGGTTCTTATAAAATATCTTTACACTTTTTATGTTTTTCTTTTTCAAAACTCAAATCATGATCTCATGCAGTCATGCAATTTTTATAAAGATTAGTATGAATTTTAGAAAATTAGGTAGATTCAAGCTTCACAAACATCATATTATGTTTCTGCATCTGCAATCTGACAAGTAATCACATGAATAAATCGTCGGCTTTCTAGATCTTTTGTTTGTTCAACTGGTTCAGATCCAACTGCTCATCCTAAGTACTAGCATATACGTATGTTTCTACTAACTCAGTTTGTAGAATATACCTCGATTCCCACTATTTATCTCCTACTTGTCCAGCTCTCCATTAGATCTTTCTTTCTTTTTCTTTTTCTTTTTCATTTTTCTTTTTCTTTTTCTTTTCCACTTCATCTCAGCTCAGCATTTCTTTTTATCTTTTATTTTTCAAAAATCCGCCTATGTCGAAATCGGGTGCGACTCATGGACTTGTCCGCCCGGCCAAGTTTATTCCACCTGTCTGCCGACCCGGCATAGCGCACGACATACACAATGCCAGCCCTGCATGAAATCGACGTCAGCTCGTGGCTCTGACCACCAGATCAGAGTGACTCCACCCGCCTACCGACCCATACAGGCGCATGACAATAGATAGGTTAGGCCTACGACAAAACTAGCTACGGCTCGTGGCCCCGATCACCCGACCAAGGTGGTTCCACCCGCCTACTTGCTGAAAATGTAGAGAATTTCTAGCCAAATATGGCTGAAAATTTTCAGCCAAAAATTGCCAAAACTATTGGAAATTTCCAGCCACATATTGCTAAACATTTGCGTCAAAATATGGCTGAAAATGAGCATGAAGTTCAGCCCACGAATGATGTACATGTTGATGATGTATTGCATAATGAACACATGTCTATCAAGAGTGCACAAACTATGCCAAAGTGGCTGAAACAAACTTTGGAGGATAGCAAATTGAGTGCACCTTTACTTGGTAGAACAAGATCAAGCTCTCACCATGCATCAAGTAATTTTGTGGATTAATCTCTTATTGCTACATCATCTAATGAAGAGCCACTTTCTTTTGAAGATGCATGTGACGATCCACCATGGATGAGTGCTATGCAATTAGAAATGGATTCCATACATAGGAATGGTACTTGGGAGTTATGTGAATTACCAAAAGAAAAGAATGCCATTGGTACAAAGTGGGTTTACAACATTAAGAGAAAGTCTGATGGTATCATTGATCGCTACAAAGTTAGATTGATTGCCAAAGGATATGCGCAACAATATGGCATTGACTATGAGGAAACTTTTGCGCCTACTTCACCCATGACTACCATTCATACCATGGTTGCATTGGCTGCCCATCGAGGTTGGAAAGTGCATCAGTTGGACAGAAAAACAGCCTTCTTGAATGGAGATTTGCAAGAAGAGGTCTATGTGTAGCAACCTCCTGGATTTTCTATGAAAGGGAAAGAGCATATGGTTTGTCGCTTGCATAAAGCCTTGTATGGTCTCAAGCAAGCTCCATGTGCATGGTATGACAAAATCTATAAGCACTTGATTGCTCTTGGCTTCGCATGTAGTCGGATTGAAAGCACACTCTATCTACACAAAAATGGGGTTGATCTTATAGTGCTTATTCTTTATGTTGATCACATATTCTTGACTGGATCATGTGATGCAAAACTTAACATTCTTATGGTTGATTTGTAGCATACTTTTGATGTCACTTATATTGGTCTTTTGCTCTACTATCTTGGCATCCAGTTTGTATCCGTTGAGGGGGGAATTGTTATGCATCAAGCAAAGTTGAAAAACTACTTCAACATTTTGACTTTGAGGATTGCAAGCCAGTTTACACACCAGTTGAGACAGGATTCAGATTCTCAGTTGAGGATTCCAATGATGCATTTGACACTTCTCTTTATCAGCAAGTTGTGGGATGTCTTATATATGCATGCAACACAAGGCCACATATACAGTATGCAGTTTCCCAATTGAGTCGATTCATGCATAGCCCTGACACTAAGCATTGGCAAGCGGTGAAACGTGTGTTTAGAAATCTCACATAGTGATTGGGCTAGTTGTTATGATACTCACGTGTCCACTAGTGGTAATTGCTTTTTCCTTGGAGACTCATGGATATCTTGGTTGAGTAAGAAGCAAGCTAGAGTGGCGATATCGAGTTGTGAAGCTGTGTACAAGGCAGTTTTCACAACTACAATGGATTGTATATGGCTAGGATGCCCATTGATGGATCTTTGCATGGAGATTGATTCTGATACACATATTCTCACTGATAGTCAGAGTGCTTTGGCTGTTGCACGAAACCCAGTGTTTCATGCACGAACCAAACATATTGAGGTACATTATCACTATGTGAGAGAGTGCCTTCATGCAGGAGATATTGATTTGGTATATGTGCCTACACAAGATAATGTGGAAGACATATTCACCAAAGCTCTTCCACGTGAAAAGTTTGAAGCTTTTCGCAAATCTTTAGGCTTATTACCTTGTGGGAGCTGATCTGTCACTCCCTGTATGTATTCACATCATTTGCTGTAGGGGGATTTGTTACACTTATGTGTTCCTCAGTAGCTTTGATGTGAACTTTTTCCTTATACATGGGCACTTTTTACTCTAGTGTTGGCTAGAGGTTTTTCCCCATGTTACCACATACTTGATACTCTTATATGTGGTGGTACTTTGTACTTAGGGATGTTATTTAGCTCTTACTTCAGTTCAATTCATTGTCAATAGAGAGAGCTATTCGAGCCATCATCTTCTCCATGTGTCTTGTTGTGTTTCTGATCCTTGTGTGTCTCTCCCACTTCTACACACACCCAACATTGAGCAAGCAAAAACTATGCCAAAATGGCTTGTGTAGACTTTGCATAATAGCAAATTAGATGCACCTTTGTCAAATCATACTCGTTCAGGATCTCATAGTGACTCTTTAGCATCTGATTGCTATGTTGTGGCTATTCCTAATCTCTGTAATGAGAATGAGTCTATTTCATTTGATGAAGCACAAAATTCAGAAAATTGGATGGTTGCTATGCAATCTTAATATGATGCTATAATGAAGAATGGTACCTGTTCTTTATGTGACTTTCCTCTTGGCAAGAAAACCATTGGTACTAAGTGGTTATAAAAGTTGAAGTGTAAGCCTGATGGAACAATTGACAGGTATAAGTATAGGCTTTTTGCAAAGGGTTATGCGTAGGAGAGAGGCACTGATTTTGATGAGACCTTTGCACCTACATGCCAAATGACTACTGTTCCTAGCATCTCTCAAACTTGTCTACACAAACTATTACATAAAAGTAAAGTGAAAATCATCTTTAAATAGACCATGGCTCTAGATACCATTTAGTGAAGCTTCAAATATGGAAGCCTTGAAGTTAATGAGCATCTTGTGGGCGCGAAAGTACATGTTCACTCATTCATATACCTCTCCACCAAGGGGGCTAAGTTTTCCTTGCTTCCAAGTGACATTGATTCCAAAGAAGGGTTCTTCACATAGGTTTCTAAGACAAGTAATCACATGGCTTCTTCACATGGGTTTCCAAGACAAGTAATTGTTAGTATATGATCAATGTCTACCCCTCATGATTGTATGCACATTTTGTAGGGCCCCCATTATGAGGAGAAGCCAAGCATGCATTACCCTATTGATGGGAATCCCGACTTGCATGTTGGATGAAGGTCATATTGGACGATGTAAGATATTATAAGGAAAGGGAGTTACCCCCAATTGTGGGGTCTGGGATAAAGGGAGTATTCCATGGAATCTTCCTTCTCAGAGTCAAGAATCATTTATATTTGTTAGGTTGGTTCAACTGGTCTAAGCCGTGTATAGCAATTACGCAGGCGGTGGCTGCCCATGCTCTATTGCCCATGTATAGCCATCTATGGAAGGCCACCCATGATCCTATATATACATGACTTCTGCTCTACCTGAGACATCGGTTTGACCTAGCATACCTCTACCTTGTATCTCCCTATCTAGAGTTGTCTAGATCACCATTTAAGCTCTACCTTGAGAGTGCACGAGTGGACAATGCCATCATCTTTATACTCCCTATTAATAGAAAATTATTGAGATTCTCCTATATCTGTTATCTTCTCTGCTACTACTCCTGTGTTATATGGTGTAACTATTGTCTTACATGGTATTAGAGCCGTAAGGTTTGAATAGCTTGAGAAGTATCACTATTTTAGACTACTAGCAGACTAGAATATCAGTAGATTATTCGAGTGATTACATGATGGATTCATCGTCGAACACTGTTCTTGGTGCTTCAACTAATGTTAATGCTGCACCTATTTGAATTCAATTTTGGACTCCTATGAACTACTTGACACTATCATGGGACTAATGGGATTTGATCCAAAGCCTATACCAGTTGAACATCCAACAAATTCAAGATTGATGATCCAGCCAAATCTAGATCTTCTATGAGCTTGGAAGAGGCCGAATGCTAATGCATTATGTGCAATTGTCACTAGTGTAAGTGATTCTATGCTTACTTTAGTTCAACAAACTACTAAAGCACATGAGGCTTGGGGCATATTGGCTCATCAATATGAGTCCAAGAACCACAGTAGAATACTGAATTCTGATTCTAAAAAGTCTGAAGATTTTATCAAATACATAAAACATCTTCAAGATCAATTGGTTGTAGTTGGTGTTGTTATAACACCAAAAGAGCTGGCTCGAAGATGTGTACGTGCTCTTCCACCAAAGTATGATGGATTAGTAACAGCCCTTAACACTCACGAAAGACCAAATCCCCTTACATTTGAACAATTTTGAGCTATGATTTTAGAAGCGAAGATGTTGATGAATTGGCAAAGTACAAGTGTTGTTGCATTCTCAGCAAATGCAAAAGGTAAAGGCTCTTTTGATGGATCAAAGAAGAAGCCAAAGAAGAAAAAGTTCACAGAAAGTTGCTTCCATTGTGAAAAGAAAGGCCATGCCATCAAGGATTGCAGAAAGAAGCAAGCTGATGAACGGAATGGGATTGTAAAATCATCATGGAAGAACAAAGAGTCTGCAAACAACACAGAGCTGGAACTATGGGTAGCTATTGAAGAGGTATGCTCATCTGCTCAAGCTCATGTTGATGAACCATGGATTTTCAATAGTGGATCTTCTCACCTATGACTAGTAAAAAGGATTGGTATAGTTCCCAAGTGCCTCTGCGAGAATCCATCAATGTAGTGGTGGGAAATGACTCCAAGTGTCCAATAGAAGGAACTAGAACTGTCTCTTTTATCACTTCTCCAGGTATTGAGAAAGATTTATCTGATGTTCTCTATGTACCTACACTTGAAAGAAATTTGTTGTCAGTTTCTACAATAACAGATCGTGGACTCGAAGTTCACTTCAATAAGAGTGGTGTAGAAATCATGGATTCATCAGGTAATGTAGTAGGTAAAGGCATATGAAATGATAACTTGTATGAGTTAAGTGCCTAAACTGCTACAAAAGGTAAATATGTAATCATGTTATGGCACCAATGATTTGGGCATCTCAGATTTGCAGTTTTGAAGGAGATGCAAAGAACAGGGATGGTTGCTCATTTGCGTGCATTTTCAGAGTTGCACGAACCTTGTGAAGCTTGTATGAGGGGCAAGCAACAACAAATGGCATTCCCAAGAGAGACCAGCAATCGATCTCAAGCTCCTCTAGAGTTGGTGCATGCTGATCTCTGCGGTAAAATGTCTACACGTGCTTTAGGAGGATCTTTCTACTTTTTGCTATTAGTTGACGATTATAGTAGAAAGATGTGGGTTTATTTCATTCGAGAGAAGGCTGATGCTTTTGGAAAAATTAAAATGTGGCATAAGTATGTGGAAAATGAATCAGTAAGGAAACTAAAGAAATTCAAAACAAAAAGAGGAGGTGAATTCTTATCAATAGAATTCAATAATTATTGTACATCCGCTCATTCCAAATCTGAAAGGAACATCCAACAAGTACTTCCTTTGCATCAAGTAGATGCCACGCTTTCCATAAATAAATTCAATTCCTAAAAAATATTTCAGCTCTCCAAGATCTGAAATTTTAAACTCCTTACCAAGCTTCCTTTTGATATCTTTAATCCCTGTAACATCATTTCCTATTATGATGAGGTCATCGACGTATATGCACATATATACTCTCTATTTTCTTCCTTCTTCATGTACAAAGAAGGATCTGCACTCCTTGGGTTGTATCCACACTTAGTTAGATATTCTACCAATCTCTCATTCCATGCTCTTGGTGCTTGTTTCAAGCCATAAAGTGCCTTTTTCAACCTGCAAACAAAGTGTGGATGGTTTTCATCTTCAAATCCAACTAATTGACTCATGTATACCTCTTGTTGTAGTTCTTCATTAAGAAAAGCATTTTTGATGTCGAGTTGATATAATAGCCATCTCCTTGAAGCACCAATTGCTATTAATGTTCTGATACCCCATCTTTGCAACAGAGCTGAAAACTTCATCATAATCTATGCCTTGTGTTTGTCTAAATCCTTTGGCAATTAATCTAGCTTTATATCTAGGTAGTGAACCATCAGCATTCCTCTTTACTTTAAACACCCATTTGTTTGGAACAATCTTCATACCTTCTTTCTTTGGCACTAGCTCCCATGTGTGATTATCTTTGAGAGCTTTGATCTCCTCTTTCAAAGCTTGCTTCCATTCCTTTTGTGTGCAAGCTTCTTCATATGTCTCAAGCTCTTTGTCTTTGATAACCTGCATCATGTATGCAAAATGTGTCGCCATAAAACTATCATAACTCAACCTTTGAGTTGGATACCTTTTCCTTGAAGATCTTCTTTCATTGCCTTTAGAAGGTTACTTCTTTAACCTATTTATCTTTACCATTGGAGTGATTACCTCTTCATATTCTTCTTCACTTGCATCTATCTCACTGTTTGGAGTAGCACTTGCTTCTTCGGCTCTACTATGAGCTGAATTTGGAGACAAAGAATGACTCCCCCTCCATGTCAAACATTCTTCATTTGATATAGATCCCTCTGGACCTGAAAGCTTTGTGCTTGATTGTTGACCTTCTCTTTGATTTGTTCCTGCATAATCATCACAATCTTCTTCAAGAATATTCTCCTTTCCTTTATCTTCATACCATGGTCTTAGTTCATCAAAGACCACATCTCGTGAGACTCTTAATTCCTTTTTCCTAGGGTTGTAACACTTGTATCCTTTTTGCTCCGTTGAGTAGCCGATGAAAATGCATTTTTCTGACCTTGGTTCCATCTTTGTTCTAACTTCTTGTAGAATGTGAACAAAGCAAACACATCCAAACACTTTGAGGTGTGTAAGATGAGGTTTCTTACTGGAATATACCTCTTCTGGAGTCAAGTGATGTATTGCCGATGTTGTGCACCTATTCATCAAGTAAATGGCGGTTGTGGTAGCTTCAACCCAATAGTACAATGGTACCTTCATCTCGTTGAGCATGCATCTTGCAATTTCAGCAATTTGCCTATTTTTCCTCTCAGCTACTTCATTTTGTTGTGGTGTATACCTACAAGTGAACTACCTTTTGATCCCATTCCCTTGTAGAAAATCTGAAAATTCTTTGGAGAAGTATTCTCCTCCACCTTCGGACCTTAAGGTTTTGATAGACCTTCATGTTTCCTTTTCAACTTCAACTTTGAATCTTTTGAATATAGAAAACACCTCTGATTTTTGATTCATACAAAACAGCCATACCTTTCTTGAGTGATCATCAATGAAGGTGACAGAAAATCTATTACCAGCCATTGATGTCTCTTGGGTTGGTCCCCATACATCCGTATGTATCAAGTCCAAGACATTTGGGGCCACATAATTGATTCTCTTGAATGGCTGCCTCATTTGCTTTCCTAGTTGACAAGCTTCACATAACTCGTGTAGTCCAATGCTATTAAATTTTGGAAGACCTCTTACCACTTCATGTTTGCTCATGTCCTTCAGCATTGGAATGTTGATGTGTCCTATTCTTTTGTGCCATAAGTCCAGCTTTGAAATATTCTTGTTCCCACATTGAATGTACATGACCTTTCCATGTGGATGTTGGACGTCCAAAGTGAACATCCTTCCTTCTCTTCTACCTCGAGCAATGACCTTGAAGCCTTCCTTTCGATTCTTTAAGAAGCACTCATTGAATATGACAAGATAACCATTCTCTACCATTTGTCCTACTGAAATCAAGTTCTTTAAAATTGTAGGAACATGAAGAACACTAGATAGTACCTTTGCTCTACTTCTATCTCCAAGCTTTATATCTCCAATATGTTCAATCATGTCTTGAGTACCATCACCTGTTTCAACACATCCTTTTCCACTTGGTACCTGTAGATTAGTGAACAAACTTCCTTGGCATGGCATATGGTTACTACAACCTGAATCAATGTACCATTTTTTGTGATCTTCACAAGAGCTTCTATACTCATGTCTCATTGCAAGGAGTGTGTCCTTGCTTACTTCACTTGAGGTGCTTGCATAGTTGCTTTGGTTCCTTTGATTGCCTCCATTTGGTCTTCCATTTTTTTGCCAACAATCACTAGCATAGTGTCCTACTTTACCACAATGATATCATGTTATACCTTTATGCGAATTATAGTAGCCTTAGCCTCAACCTCTTCCTCTACTTCTACCTCGACCTCTTTCGTGTGTGTTGGCATTTGATGCATCCTTGTTATCTTCTGAAGTATTTTGATTGTAGTTGGAGTTGTTGTGATCTCTTCCTTTTCTACACGAGCATCCTATTGAGTTCCTTCCTTGACCTCGACCTGCATATAACATTTGGTTGTGGCTGTCCTTTCCTTTGGGACCTTCGAAGCTAAGCTCTTCTATGACAAGATGAGGTATTAGTTGTTCAAAACCTAGATATGCATCTTTCAATTTAATGGAAGTTATAAAAGGCTTCCATCTTTCATCTTCTCTCAACCCATTGAGAGTATAACACACAAGATCTTTGTCTTTAACCGTTGTGCCAATAGAAGCTAAAGCATTGCTTAGCTCCTTAATCTTCAAAGTATATTCAGCTATGGATTGGCTCGAACTTTTCTTGATTGTGTTCAAATCATTCTTGAGTTGGAGTTTCATAGCTTTGGTATTTGTTGAATACATCATTTCAAGAGCTTCCCAAGCATCCTTAACTTTCTCTAGATGTTGAATATGACCTACCATGGCATTAGTAATGACTTGCAAAATGAGGAACATGACTCTCCTATTCCTCTCTTCCCATTCTTTTGCTTGCCTCCTTTGGACTTTGGTGGCCATAGCTTGATTGATCTGAGGTTGAGCATCATCCTTGCTCACAATACCCCATAAGCCTTTGCCCATTAGGTAGTTGTCCATTCTAAACTTCCACACAAGATAGTTATCCTTATCCAACCTCTCTACTTGTTGACCCAAGTCAGCCCTTGAAGAGTATCAAAGACTTTGAGAGTTAGCTTGAATAGTTATATTGTCCTTTGCTCTTGTGTTTGTGATGCTCCTCCTTGTTTTATAGCTCCTCTTTTGCTTTGCTTTGTCTCCAGCTCTATTGATGAAGCTTCAGCACAAAGTTTGCTCTGATACCAACTGTGGAGAATGAGTTCTCCTATGCGCAATGGAAATGTGTAGTGAAACCTTGTATGTCCAGCACTTGGACAAACAACTTCACCTTAGATAGCTTGTTGCTCTCAATACAAAACTCAAATGGACTTGAGCCTTTAGTCAATCAAATTAGACAAAGAGAGCTTTCTAACAAGCTATAAATAACTTAATTTGGACAAGTTTTGATTAAGAAACACAATTGACAAAGATGAACTACCTATCCACACAGGTATGCTGAAGACCTTAGCTTCACTCTCGGACTGATAACTCTTTGAATATATATCCGTTGAGAAAGATATAAAATCAAGAGAAATGAGACACAAATAGATTTCCAAAAAGCTAAAAAACTAGTAATTTGGATGAGTTTTGGTCAGTAAACTCAACTAACCAAAATAGACCACCTGGACACATAAGTACACTATAAAACTAGACTTTACTCTTTGACCGATATCTCACAGAGTATAAAACTTATGAATGAGATATTTAAGAGAGTGAACGTAGATGCCAAGCGCTTTTGAAGAAGACAAAAATCAATAAGTTTGGATATGTTTTGGTTGGGCAACATAACCAACCAAAATAGACTACTTGTCTACACAAGTATACTAAAAAACTAGACTTCCCTCTTTCACTCATATCTCACAAGTTATATAAGCTTTTAAAGAGGTATTTGGTATGTAGACTGCACACTAAATAGGCTTTCCAATGAATGTTTAAATGCAAGAAACAGTTACATATGCACTAAGATATGAGCTCCACAACAGAGCTATGTACAAACTGACGTGCAGCTAGAAGGAGTCTAAGGGAAGACAAAATGGCTAGATCTAACTACTGGGAGCTCTTGCCTCTTTCTCTCCTTGTTTTGAATGTGCTCCCACTTCACTTTAATGACCAATGAGCATGTGAAGAAGTTTGTGCCTCCTTCTTAACTCACCACTTTCCCCACTACATGCCTCTAACTACAAGGCAAGATATTGTATCTCTTACTCATCATGAATTTTGACTAGACTTTTTCTTTTATTATTTTTTCCTTTTTTCTCTAATTTTTCTTTATCTTTATATTTGGTAATCCACGCATGGCTCATATGAAAATGAGCTTGTCCATTTATCTTCAAAAGACTGCAAACCAGCTGGCACACCTATGGAGGTAAATCATAAGCTATCTATGGATGATAACATGCCTGATGTAGATTCTAAGAAGTATAGGAAGATCGTTGGAAGTCTTATTTTTTTGTGCAACACTAGACCAGACGTTTGCTATGTTGTTGGAGTGTTAACCAGGTTTTCTAACAAACCTAAGGAGAGTCACTGAAATGTTGGAATGCCAATTCTAAGGTACATTGTAGGAACCTTGGATTTTGGCATTTTTCATACCACAGGTGATACACTTCAAGGATATTGTGATTCTCATTAGGCTGGAGATTGTGATTCTAGAAAATCAGTTCTTGGATATTGTTTCTCACTTGGTTCAGAAACATTTTCTTGGGTAAGTAGGAAGCAACCAACTCTTGCACTCTCCTCCACTCAAGTAGAGTACAAAGCAGCTTGTTTTGCTTCTTGTGAGGTAGTCTGGTTAAGGAGAATTCTTGCAGATCTAGGCTTTCCATGAAATATGATGACTATAATCAAGTGTGATAATCAAAGTTGTATGGCCATTGCAAAGAACCTAGTATTTCATGCTCACACTAAGCTTATAGAAGGACAGTACCATTATGTTTGTGAGTTAATTGAAGATGAAATCATGGAGCTAGCAAGTCTATCAACAATCTTAAGTAAGAGGACATCTTGAGCAATCCCTTTAGCGTAAATGAGAACTTCCCAAACATTAATGATAGCCTTAAGGATGGACCTCCCCTCGATGAACCCATTTTTGTCCTCCCTGATCTGGATTTGTGAGTGACAATCAATTCCACTAGTAATAACCTTTGCCAAAATCTTGTAATATGTTTGTAACATCATAATTGGATGCCAATTTTCAATCCTATTTTTCTTATCATTTTTGTGAATAAGCTTCATAATGTTTCATTGAGACATTTGAATAGTGCACAGAAAGAAATGGCATCTTGCCACAACAATCATAACAAA
Source organism: Ceratopteris richardii (assembly GCA_020310875.1). Lineage (NCBI taxonomy): Eukaryota > Viridiplantae > Streptophyta > Polypodiopsida > Polypodiales > Pteridaceae > Ceratopteris > Ceratopteris richardii. The sequence goes on from CM035407.1 coordinate 101,983,819, forward strand.
GTGATAAACATATCCTTGATGGCCTTATAAAATGCATTTGTGGGGCCATCCAACCCTTGGATTTTTTCATTAGGAAGAGAACCAATAACTTCAAGAATCTCATCATCCAAAATGAGAGCATCAAGAAGAGGAATCATATTTTGTGGAGTTCATTTGGTTTTGACTCTAAAGATGGTCACCATGCAATCATGCCCACGAGGAGAAAGTGGCCTAGAAACCCCCAAAAGCTTGGTAAAGTGATTGACAATCAACATACTATTTTCTTCATCCTTCTTGCACTCAAACCCATCAATGCCTAGCATGAAAGGTATCATTTCCTTGTATTTCTTCTTCTTGAGGAGGCCCCACATCTCTTTAGTAGATTTGTTTTCCCTTCCTGCCCACCAATCTTTAAATTATACTTGTAGATTCTTTCTTTTAATTTCTTCTTTGTATCTCAACATGCTTCTAATTTTTCATGGCCCTGTCTAATATTGAGAGTTACTTCTTCCTCAAGACACCTTAGTCTTAGATAAAGAGTTTCTGTTGTATCTCGACAAATGAATTGAATATTATTTTGAGTCTTGACCAAGATGTGTTGTATGTTCATGATTGCCCTCCTCCAACACTTCGTTGGCGAGGAGTGGGAGGCAAAGGCAACAGTAATCTCTCATTAGATTGAGGGGAATAAGAATGTTGTTTTATGGGCATTTAACCAAGGGGCTTTCTTGAGATTGTTGACCGACTTGAAGGAAAGCACAATTGGCTAGTGATCAGAGACAACAAGGTCCACACATTGGGAGAGGGAAGGGGAGCCCCACTTATTGATGATATTTTGCACAATGTATCTCCTTTCAAATCTAGCTTTCCTCAAGTTGACTCTAGATTGAAGGTTCAACCAAGAGAAACCAGTCCCATCTTACATCTCCACTAGATCTAGGTTGAGCTTGACTTTGTCCCATATGTGTTGCTCATGACCATTAGTCACCCACCCTCTATTCCCTAATCTAACAGAAATGTGCTCTGTCATTTTAAAGTCCCCACAAAGAATGACATTGAGGGGCAGAGATTCAAATGATTCTCAGGTGGAAACTCTTTCCGAATTGATATTAGGAGCATACAAGATGACTATGGTGAATTCTAGATGACCCTCAAAGGAAGCCCTAATCCACGGATGGTTTGATCCACTTGGGTATCCACAAGTCTAGCATGCCAAAAACTCTTAATGTCAATAGTGTAGCCATCATTTCCCTTGGGGTACAGAGTGGAGAGCTGGACATGGGACAATGAAATAGATCTCAGTCTCTTTTGAAGGTCCTCCCCTTAAATTTTGATCTCTTGAAGATAGATGAAGTTTGGGTTTAGTCTTTTATCATGAATCCACTAACCAATAATAGCGGCTCTTCAAGGTTCAGACAATTGTATAACATTAGATTATTATCATTATCATAGTTATATTCTTTATGGGGAGGGGCCTTGTCCCTCCTTTTCTTGTTTTTCTCATCATATTTCTCTTCTAGGTGAAGGGTTCCTAACATATGAGTTTCCCCTTAAGGGAGCTTTTCCATGGTATCTCAGCGAGTTGTTTTCCTTTGTGAGAAATATTCTTCAAAAAAATCGGATATCCTTTCTAGAATTATCGATCCAATGATTGAGCTTTCGTTGTCCTAGTTATCTTCATTGTGTATGGTGAATCCATCCTCTTTGCTAGAGGTGTATCCTTCTTGGTTGTCTTCCTTAAAAGTAAAATTATCTCAAGTTTTCCCATCATTGCAGTAGTCAAAGTGATTCATTCCCCTTGGGTAATCCAAGTCATTGATCTCCTTTTCCAAGTTGCAAAAAATGTTTTTTTTTGGATCCATCTAAGAGGGACTCCTCTCAATAACCCCCTTAGGGCTTCTTTTCCTTATTTATCACACTTCCATGAAGCCTTCTTGGTTCGTCTCCTCGACTTGTGTTTCCTTACCTTTCTCAACATCTAGAGAATAATCTTCTGACTTGCTCTAGGCGAGTGAAGCTTCTTTGTTCTCCATTACATTAGCTTTTTCCTCATCTTTCTTGTTCTTAATGATTTTTTTCCTTGAAGGAAAATATTTTACTTTATGTCCTTGTCATCCTTAGTGAAAGCAAGCATTTGGAGAGTTCTTATATATAACCTTTTGCTCCATGGTTTTCTATTATCCAATGTCTATGGGAATTTCGGAGGGAAGATCTTTGTTTAGATCTGCTTTGACACAAATCTATGGATTCCATCTTGCATTGAATGAGTTTTTTGCACCTTTGAAGATGAAACCCCTAAATGTTCTCTTGAGTCCCAAAGCCGACCGATGGGTGATACAATTTTCCTTATGAATCCATATAGGAAGAAGGATAAGTTTGGGAGCTCAATCCATTTTCCTTTGCCCTTCTGACTAGCTAGGAAAGCTTGATCTGTATTCTGCTTGGAATTATCTTCCTGGAATAGAATAGAGACTAACTCCTCAAATGACAAGCATTTGGATTGCCTTTCATCATGAACCAAAGAGTAGAAGCAAAACTCTGATATAAATTAGGAAGTCCATTCAGAACGGTCTGCACAAGTGAGCTATCTGGTATAACCTCATGAGGAGAAATCAATTGTTCCTTCAAGTCTTTGATCTTTGTTAAAAAACTCTCCATAGAATCACCTTCATTCATGTGCTCACTCTCCAACTATATTTAGAGGTAAGCAACATGAGCCTCATTCCTAGCTTGGTACAATGTGGTACGTGTATCCCAAGCATCCTTAGCTGTTCTAGAAGAGTGAATGTGAGGAACAATGTCATGTTTGATAGACAAAGCTATCAATGCATGTGCTTGGGCATCTCTGCCATCCCAAAGAATTTTCTCTGTAGTAGGTGTAGCAAAAACCGCAGCACGAACAGGAAAATGCAGAAAATCCTCATCTTCGACACCTTCTACATCAGCTTTAGTACTTGCAATTGTAAGAGTTGCAAGTGTGATAGGACGTTTTTCAACACCCTACACAATGTTCCACAGTCCTTTTGTAGCCAATACATGTCGCCTCATATAAGCCCATAACGAGTAGTTGGTACCATCGAACTTATCCTCAACAGCCAACATACGAAATACATCACTCCTTTCATCCATGGCCGGTGACTAAAATACGTTGATGTAGAAAATTGATTGTATCTCAAAAAATTGAACAGAATTATCCAGATGAATTGTGCTAAACCTATAGCAGACTTGGAGATGCTTATATTGGTGAACCAAAACAGGTATATACCTTTGGCACAAAATGATGAAATAACTTGCACAAGCACTGTCATAGTACGTTCGGAGGTCAAAATGAGCTTAAATCGTGACTTCGGCAACAGAAATCGAAGCTCTTTTGATCTCGAAAACACACTGAGTATGCTCACCAAAATTCGTGCGATTCTGAGACTACAACCGGAGAGTGTCTATGATGCCCTAGATGAAGCGGCGACTTGCTCTGATACCAATTATTGGAATTAGACATCTACGGAAGCACGCAGATATCAGAAGGAAGAAGAAGAAGCTTGGAGCTCAACACACAATACTAAATGTATTACCACTAGAATGTACAAAGATAAGTAGCCCATTAGGGCAATAGGTGTATATACAAGCTGGGGGAAAAAAACCTCCTAAAGAGGGAAAAAAGTGCCCGGGCGGTCCTAGTGTGTTCACACACATCACTACCTAAATATATCAATAACAACCCTAGAGGAATAGCTATCAAGGGTGATGTGCTCACCACAAAAGGAGGGTGGTGGGGACACTAGCTGTCATGGGCCATCTGCTCATGAGAAATTCATTGTCGAGAGATTGCCAAGAGTAGGGAGGAGATGTATCAGGCTATCCTGGAGGCTACAACGAGGTGGAAGGCAAAGGAGAAGAGATTGCATGGATGGGAGAAGAAGAAGGGGGGTCCTACTCTGATTCCACCCTAGAGATCAGAGGGGAGTCCTCTTGAAGAGCACTGAAATGGTTCCTTGTGGGGACAAGAACCTTTTGAGCCACTAGATAGGGTTATCATCCTAACTACTATCGCTGCCCACATTGTTGCCAATCCAAGGCCAAAGTAGAAGGACTAGCCACAACAGTTGAGGCATTTGTATGGTGCTATAACCTACTCTCCTACAGAGATGAAAAACTTACTAGAATGAGGGGTGAGGAAGAAAATTGAGATGCTGGTGTATGCAAACAATGGGGCTCCTATCAGGAGGGTTGCTTGAACCGACACCTTGTCGTTGAAGGGCATGCCTTCGCAAAGGTGACCAAGCTTGCGACATTCAAAACATTGATTCCTGAGGCTTGAGTACAACCTCTAAACCAACCAATCTCTTGATAGAAGCAGAAGCTCAATTGTTGATGGTAGTTGCATATGATGAGAGATGTAGTTGATGGAGGGCCCACTTGCTTGGCCACAACACTACAACATATTGAGGGTATACCGAGGCTTTTACCAAGGAAAATGAATGGGCACAATTTTCTCGCGATGTCGGTGTTGCAGTCGGTATGCGCATCGAAAACATAGCGCCAGTATAGGTGCTGGTATAGGCGTCGGTATGAGCATCGGTATATGAGTCGGTATTTTCGACGCCCATATCGACGCTCATACCGACAACCGTCCTAGGAGTATCCACACTTATACCGGTGGTTACTGGGAGTACCGAAACCTATACCGATGACCATATCTGCAAAATGTTTTTGGGCAAAGTGTGTTGTCTTTTGTTGCAGCAACATTACCATGATGTTGTTTAGCAAAGACAATACACTCTGCTGTTGGCAGCAGTCAGGGAACCGAAGGAGCCACAGACAAAGAGAGTGAGAGGGAAGGGACAGCACAAGCAGACATGGCAGTCAAAGAAGATCTGGCAAGTAGGCCAATAATTTTCTTCATGAAGAAGCAAGTACTAGCATTCACGCAGATCTAGCACTAAGGCAACCTTTAATTTTTCAAAACCCTTACACCAATTAAAAGTGATTCTCATCACTAACAACCCCTGTAAATACCATGTTCACCTTTTTGTGCCTCCATTTTGTGCAAGCCGAGGAGTCCTCGAGCTTGAGGAGCCTTAGAAGTAGTTGCTTACCAATTTTCGTATTTTTTAGATCTCATTTGAGCCCTCAAATAAGCCTTGGAACCTAATTTTTAACTAGGACGGACACTAGGTCTGGACAGGGCCAAAGCTAGTCAAAAACTATAAAAGGAGCTAGAGAGCTCATTTTTGGGGTTAGATTGTAATTGAAACGAACTTGTAAGAGCTTTTTGAAAGTAATCTAAGAACTCCATTGCTTCTCACTCTTTGTCTTGCCGTGTGTGCGCGTGTGTGTGTATGTGTGTGCATGCTTGTGTGCTTCTCACTCACGCACTTGTGCCTCCACTTGCTCAAGGTCTTCATACCATCCTCATGTCTTCCCGGATTGACATTAAAGGAGGTGCTACTCATCACGGAGCTACACCAAATTTTGGTGCCGTTGCCGGGGATCGAGCTTTGAGGACGAGCGTGTGATGGTAAGACGTAGATTGGAGACGTTGGCGTTGTAGGTAATTTCTCCACTTTTCCTATTTTTCTCTTTCTTACCTCACCACCATCATCACCATCATCATCATCACCATCTTCCACCTCCATTTCCATCATCGCGAAAATTTCAGCTGTTTGATTATATCACCATCTCCACCTCATTTCCCTCATTTCACTTGTGAGAGAGAGCGAGAGAGCGAAATTGTGTGTGCTGTTTTTGCATGTTTCTTGAGCTGTCTTGCAGGTACAGGTCACATCATCGTCCCCAGCACTCTGCGCAGGTACGGAATTCGAAGTAACTGTCTGTGTGTCGCCGACCTCTGTCAATCGCGACCGACAGAAAAAATGCTCAAATTGCCAAACAAAGTGCAAAACCATGATCTACAGGCCTAGAGCTTCCCAAAAATGTGCTTAGAATTTTGAAACTCCTCAGATTTCTGTCAATCGCGATCGCTCTGTCAATCGTGATCGACAAACCACGATGGACAGACCTGTCAATCGCGATCGACACGTCAATCGCGACCGACAGCCCACGACGGCTCTGTCAATCGTGACCGACAGAGTCAACGACCGATTGACCACGACCGACGGACCATACGCGTGACACGTGTCAATCGCGATCGAGCCATCAATCGTGATCGACTGATCAATCGTGACTGACAGCCCACGACGGCTCTGTCAATCGCGACTGACAGAGTCAACGACTGTTTGACCACGACGGACAGACCCTCGCGACCGACCTGTCAATCGCGATCGACCCATCAATCGCGACTAATAGAGTCAATGATCCTTTGACCACGACTGATTGACTTTTCGAGCCACCTGTCAATCGCAACTGACAGCCACGACGGACCTGTCAATCGCGACCGACACGTCGATCGCGACTGACCTGTCAATCGCGACCGACAGACTTTGCGAACACGTTAGAAGGGCAAATGAGGTCAAATTTTCAAGGCAAAAATGATGGTCTAAATTTTGGCCAAGTGTGGGACAAACACTATGGTGTAGTATTGCATTACGAGAGCATGACCCAAGTAACTCGAGAATTCCTGTTTGCCTGTTAATCTAGTTTAATCCTGTCTTAGCCCCAAAACCCTGAGCTGGCATAACTTTCTCATACGAAATCCGTTTGCCGTGATTTTTGTTTTGTTGGAAAGCTCGCGTGATCTCTAGAGTTGTGTCCAAAAAAAATCATAGTGCAAATTGGTGAAGTGTACATGAATGAAAGTGCTTGGTTCTGTCTTTTGAATTTAAGTCTTGAGCTAACAGTGGGCCTTTTACAGATCCTTTGAGAGCAGCGAAGGGTACGCAAGGCAAGAGTAAGTGCAGGCTTGGGAACACGCGTCCTGGGCACACCAGGGCAACAACACAAGGGAAGGAACTCAAGGTTGGAAAACCCGCAACACCCTCTGTCAATTCTTAGTTTAGGCTAAGTGCGGGTAGTGTTAGAAGTAATTCTAGGCAACGATAGGTACGAGATAAATCAAAGACTATCTAAGAAATCAAGTGCAAGTCAAGAGATAACCTGTGTGTGTGTGAACGACAACCTTAAAGGAAAAGAACCTAACGTGAAACGACCAAACTAAAGTGCAAAATTAAACTCAAGTATTCCTAACGACGTGATATCAGACAAGAGTATAAACACGATAATCAACATAAAAAGGGAATTAAGTAATTGATACAAAGGACTCAGAAACGTGGTTGTACCTGGGAAAAATTGGGTTAATCAGTTAGGCATATGAACCTTAGATCAGGACGACATCTAGTAAGGGATAGACAAAGCCTTAGGTCTTCAGAGGCTAGTGTCAATCATACTGCAAGGTCTTGGGCCCAGCAGTTGAGTCACCACTCGCATTACCCTAGCTCTGATAACAGTGAATCAGAGATGTCTCAAGGCATGGACAAACCTACGGGAAGTTCAGGAGTGCCATACTTGCACAGGGTAGAAGGCCCATACAAAACGCAGTTGGAATACCTTAGGACCAACCGATTAGGTGCCAGCATCTATGACGACGGCCTAGGAAGATCTGTGGTCCAGATTAAAAACCCTGACCAATCCATAGGACTAGAGCACCCAGTTGTCAAGTTTGAAAACGGAGCATACTTGGACAAAGAAGGAACCATATACGTAGTCACCAGTCACCCAGATAGGATGGACGAATTTGGGAATGTGATCTCAGAAGCGGACTTAGGGGACGTAGAGCAAGGAAACATGGGTACAGAACCTAGAACCCCTCGAGGCAAATCGGTTCTCACTAGGATCATCACACCAGAGTGGATTCCTCAGGATAATAAGAGCATAGATTTGCTCCTCAATCGAGAAACTGACAAAGCATTTTGGAGGTATAAATCTGATCAGCCAACTGATATAGGAACAATCATGATCTATGAGTTTAAGGATCCTGATAGCCCAGGCAGAGTGACCTACTTAGATCACGCTTCGGAGAGGATCTTTGTGGTTACGGAAAATGATAGGCATGCTTACACTTGGAAGGGTGAATTCGTTTTCCCCCAACCAAGATCGAATGTATCCTATGGTCACCCTGGAGCTGGAACATCCCAAGCTCATGGAACTCAAAGAGACAGACATAGAGAAAGGCCGGAAGTAAGCTTTGCCAACCCAGTGGGCAGAGAAAGAACGAGGGCGGAAACAAATAGAGTAGAACCTGAGATGCTTAGAGCTCACAGGAATCAAAGAAATGCGGATGAGTTCCCTTTACCACGACCTAGGGAACACACAAGAACCTTGAGACCGACTCAGCTAGCTAAGTCCATGAAGAACTACTTCGATGGCACTGGAGATCCATACGATCATGTGGCTGAGTTTAGACAAGTCTTGAGAGCTGAACAAGTGGAGGATCTATTCATGCAGTACAATGCCTTTGGTATGACCCTTAGGAACACTGCCCTGACATGGTTTCAACCACTAAATGAGAGGCAGTTCAGGAGCATAGACCAACTCCTAGAGGCTTTCATTATCGAATTCTCTAAGAGTGGCATAAGGCATAATACCTCCTCGCTGATTCACAGCTTCAAGCAAACCCCTCAAGAAACCATGAGACTTGCAGGAAGAAGATTTAGGCAATACTTAGAAAGATGCCCTGTTTCGGAGCTACCCACGCCAGCCAAGCAAGTGGCTTTATTCTTGGATGGATTGCTAAGTACCAAATTGAGATCCTATGGGTACTTGAAGGACCCTAGGACCATAGAAGAGTGTGTATGCATGTGCATTGATATTGAGGATAACCTAGAGGGAGGAGTTAGAGCTTTCCAAGATATACAAAGATTTAGATATTGCCTCTAGTCTCTCGTCCACGCAATCCACATCGATTGAGGAACTTGCAGAGAAAGTTGCTCAGAAACTAGGTGTCTCTAGTAAACAAATTCCTAGATTTGCCCCAGTGAAAAGATGTTATACTTGTGGTGGCGACCACATGGCGAATGTCTGTTCCATTATGGCTCAACCCCAAGTTAATCCTAGTAGCCAGTACTGCACCATAGAACGGAGATACACCAATCACACCGCGCAAGATTGCCCATACAACAAGCAGGCGGTTAGGCAAACCTACCCTCAGCCATACCCTCAGCAGGGAAGATACCAGAACCCGTACCCTCCACAACCATATGGCAGGCCACAACAACCTTATCAGCAACCATACCAAAACCAACAAAGGCCTCACCCTGTGTTAGCTCAACAACCCCCTGCCCCAGCTAATGCGATCCTAGTAAAATATGCAGCAGTAGAAGAAAACCTGAATAGAGCTATAGTCCCTGTAACCCCATTGCTTTCCGAAAGTGATCCCAGTGACCATAGCTTTGATTCTACACATGTCGATAGTCCCCATGCTTACTACATGCAATCTCTTGAACATGGTGAGTCCTACTACAGTGAGGAACCGAGTGAACCTAGTTGGGAGTCAGATTACACAAACGTCATGTATGCAAACCCCAACCCTAGGCCTCAAACTAGGCAGGTAAGACCCTCATTCCCTAGAGGACCATGCTACAGATGTCAGGGAGATCACCTCATTCGTGATTGTCCTTTGCCTCCACCTACACAACCCCAGTCAGTGACAATTCAGGGCTTTTGCCAAGAATGTGGAAAGGAGCATCTCTTACGAGATTGCCCTAAGAATCCTAATAATATGCCAAAAATCACTCCTATTAACGTTATTGGGTTGGTGGTAGACTCCACAACAAGTGTGACATCCACCACACCAGTACAAGTTGTGACTAGAGCTCAAGCATTGCAGCAGAACCAAGGGGTAAACCAGGATAAGAACCCAGAGGCTAGTGAACCCGAGAGCGTGACAAAGAAAAGGACTAGAGCATGGAAAGATAGTCGGGAAAGAATGAAAAGACAATGGGCTAAAAAGATGAGTGAACTTGAGGAAAGCATAAGAGAAACCAAAGCCAGGATAGCTGAACTCACATCTCAAACTCCCTCTCACACTACTCCACCACCACCATTCCCATCGCCATCCGACCCGCCACCTTCCATCCCACCTCATACGATTCCACCACCCCCTAGAGTAGGATCAGTATTAGCTGATCCCACTCCTGAAGACATAGACATGATGCTTAAAGCATATCAGGCCAGAATCCAAGAAGGGCCAAATGTCACGGATCATGACAAGTGTTACCCTAGAGCAGACCTAGAGATAGAAAGAACCAAGCTTTGTGCGAAAATGGTCGCATTGGCTCAGACTATGTTTGAAGCCAGTCGCCTCTTCAATTACTCGGGCTCAGCCAAGACGCAATTACACTTGGATGGACTTCTAGAGAAGGTAGAGGGCATAATTGCAAGATCTGTCAAGGAAGAAAAAAATCAAGAAAGGGAGAAAGCAAGCAAAAACATGACCCATCCCCCATCAAAAGTTTATGTGGCCAATTCCACTGAACCAGACAACCCCCCCTCCCTAGAAAGAATAGAGAATCTAATGGCACAATCACCAAAGGAACCAGCCTCTCAACACAAGGGCAAGGCAAGTGAAAGAGTAAGCATTCCTGCTCAAGAAGCCTATGTGCCTGAAGCCTATGTGCCTAACTCTACGGAGCCGGACACATCATCTTCTATGAATCGATTCACACCAGAATTCCTACGAGAGATTCAAGAAGACAAATGGGCTAAAGAAAGTGAAGTCCCTCCTCCTATTGAACTTATGGACGAGGCACATGACCAATTCCCACAAGATATCCCATCCATTTATGAGGAACAAGAGCGTACCCACTCTCAAGAAAGACTAGACTTCGAGTCGAAGTCTTTACAAGAATTACCCCACTTTACGGGTCCATGGGAAACTAAGTCCACCTGTATGAGAACACCTACAGTCATGGTAAGAAACGAAGATTCAGTCTTACCTAGGAACACAGAGGTAGTGAAAAACACTAAAATGCAGTGCAATCTCAAGTTAGAAGAGCTACTCAAGGTTAGACTTGAATGATGGAAACATGTCGCCAAACAAGTACCAGAGATAGCAAAACCTCATTCCCAGGTAGGATCACATAGAACAGTGCCGGAGATACCCTTGGATAAGATAGGAGATATGTGTGAAGGTGAAGAAGGGAACACCTATCTTCCCATTACCTACCAGGAGTACACCACCAAGGCAATTTTGGACTCAGGCGCAGGAGTGGCAATTGCCACCACTTCCCTATGGAAGCGTTGGGGCAAGCCAGCACTCAGGCCAACGAGAATGAAATTGCAGATGGCCGATGGTCATATTGAGAGACCCTTAGGATTGCTAGAAGGAATAACTCTCACCACCTGTGGTGTCGAGTTTGAGCATGCATTTGCTATATGTGACTTCAGCAAAAATCATGCCTATGAGATGATTTTGGGAAGACCATTTATGCGACAGTTGCAAGTGGTACAGGACTGGGGAACCAATTCTTTGTACCTGCAGCACTTAGGTGTTACGACCAAAGTCAATCTTAAGGATTACTCTCATAGAGATGTACCTCCTATCCAATGGAATCCCATCCATAGAGCCAAAGATGATACGGAATCGGTGCATTCCATGGGGTCAGGATCCTCTTGGATGCATGAAGACACCCACTTATGGATGTGCAAAGTAGTAGTAGACGAAGAGAAGAGAGAAAAAGCCAGAGAGGTAGGTGCAAAAGAAACCCATAGATCAATCCAAGACCCAGCCTATGCACCTGTAGTTTTTCCAGATGAAGAATTCGAACCTCACGGCTGGGCAGAAATTTTAGCAACCATGGATGTAGCCATCAATGAGGAACAATGGACACCTCACTGTGATGAGGATGGTTATGATATTTCAGTCTTCTCCATAGAGCCAATCATGGGAGAGGCAGTTCTAGAAGAATGCGAACCTAACCCTGATGCATTTGAGGATGCAAGTGACTCCGATCTAGAGTCGATCATTATGGACCCACCATTTGCATCAGATGAAGAATACTTCCATGAAGTAGAATTTCGACCCCAGAGGCATGGAGATCTTACAAACGCTGTAAGATTAGCCACACATGTGACCCCTAAGGAAGAAGCAAAGAAACGAAAGAAGAGAGAAGTCTCACCAGAAGAGGAAGAATCTTTGTTTGAGGTCCCAGAAAATTTTAAGAAGTACGAGATAGACGACAGGAGAGTCATGATAAGAATGCCTAAACGAGAGGTGCAATCAGGAGAGGCCTATGATAACAAAGAAACCACCAAGAAAATAGTAGTGGCCCTAGAAGAAGGAGAGGAGAGATGCACGTACATAGGTCATGACCTAACAGAGGAAGAAGAGCATGCGTTAATAGCCTTGCTAAGAGAATACAGAGATGTATTCACTTGGAGTTACAAGGATTTGAAAGGTGTTGACCCTGATATATGCTCACACACTATCCCCATGACCTCAGGTGCTAAACCCTCTAAGCAAAAGCCCTATACATATAACGATAATTACGCTGCCAAAATCAAAGAGGAGATAGATAGACTGGTCAAAGCTGGATTTATCTATGAAATTGAGCACACTGAATGGGTATCCCCCATCGTAGTGGTGCCCAAGAAGAATGGCAAGCTGCGTGTGTGCATTAACTTGAAGAAGGTTAATGCAGCCACAATTCGGGATAACTATCTGCTTCCTATCACAGAGCATCTCTTAGAAAGAGTAGCAGGCAAGGAAGTGTACAGCTTCCTCGATGGATTTTCGGGCTACAATCAAGTAGCCATAGCTCCAGAAGATCAGCATAAGATAGCTTTTGCCACAGAGTGGGGCATTTTTGCCTTTAGAGTAATGCCATTTGGGCTTACCAATGCACCAGCAACCTTCCAGAGATTAATGTGCCATGTATTTAAGGAGTTCCTGAGGAAGAATTTAGAGGTCTATGTTGATGACCTTTGTGCTCATTCCAACATCAGACAAACCCATATCCCTGAGCTCAGACAAATCTTTGACAAATGTAGAGAATATCAAGTCTGCCTAAACCCAGAAAAATGTGTTTTCATGGTCAGGCAAGGCAAGATTTTAGGGCACATAGTGTCAAAGAATGGCATATCTACTGACGAAGAGAAAGTGAGAGCTATAGCAGAGCTACCTAGGCCAAAGAATGTCAAGGAAGTACAAGCTTTCATGGGGCATTGTGGTTACTACCGCCGGTTCATTCACATGTATGCTGTCATTGCAAAGCCCATGTACGGACTTCTGACAAACTTTGAGTGGACGGATGAATGTGAGAATTCCTTCCAGGAGCTTAAACGGCGATTATGTTTAGCACCAATCTTAACCACACCCGATTGGAATAAGCCATTCCATGTTCACGTGGATGCATCCAATTATGCCATTGGATGCGTGCTTGCACAACCTACTGGTGAAGGTAACATGGATCTTCCAATTGCCTATGCCAGTAGACAATTGAATGCAGCTGAACGAAATTACACCACTACTGAGAGAGAAGGCTTAGGCATGGTATATGCAGTTAAGAAATTTAGACACTATTTGCTTGCAAACAAGTTTAAATTTTTTACTGACCATCAAGCATTGTTATACCTTGTGAACAAGCCATGCAATACAGGTAGATTAGTAAGATGGTTTCTATTACTAATGGAATATGACTTTGAGGTAGTGGTGAGAAAAGGGAGGACTCATTTGAGAGCAGATCATCTCTCTAGGCTCACATCTGGAGAAGCCCCACAAGGAGTATCAGATGACCTTCCTGATGCTAACTTGTTTAATTTGGAAGTGGTGCCGCAGTGGGCTAAGCCATTGGTACCAGTATTGACATACGGGCCTAACCATCCAGTAGTAAACACACAAAATAGAGAGGTTGTGAGAGCCCAAAAGTACCACATCATGGCAGGAAGCATGTACAAGCACACAGATCAAGGAATCTTGGCTTGTTGTGTGGAAGAGGACGAGTACAATAAATGGTTGCATTTAGCACATGTAGGTGCGTTAGAGCAGTACTACTCAAAACAACGAACCCTACAGACACTAAGGAGACTCGGAGTGCATTGGCCAACTATGGAAGCTGATGTCCAAAAGTTGTGCAAGGAATGCCCAATCTGTTGCACTAAACCACCTGTGGAACATGCCACTCTTTATCAAGTATCCGTAGTGCCAGATTGGGGTGAACCGGTAGTATCCTTCCTGAGGACGAAAACATTCCCTCCAGACATGACTCTGGCAAGGAAAAGAAGTTTAGAACAAGAAGCCCAGGATTACTCACTTATTGGTGATAATCTATACAAACGTGGTAAAGACGGTTACCTGAGACTATGTATCCATGAGAGTGAGTATCTCAAGATCTTGGACACTGCTCACCAAGGTGTAGCAAGAGGACACTTTGGACCAGATCGGGTGATCAAGGCAATACTATTTGCGGGCTTCTGGTGGCTGACCCTTCACATGGATGCACATACCTATGTGAAACGGTGTGATGTCTGTCAGCGAACTCAGTATCCTATACGCAAAGATGAGATGCCACTGAAACCTATGATGGGTGGACGTGCATTCTCTAAGTGGGGAATAGACTTCGTAGGTCCTATCAATCCCCCAGCTAAGGGTTCCCATGCAGAATATATCATTGTTGCAACAGACTATCTAACTAAGTGGGTAGAGGTAAAAGCCACAACGAAGAACGATGCTCAAACAACTGCTAAATTCTTGTTTGAAAATGTGTTCACTAGATACGGGCTACCTATAGAGCTAGTTAGTGATAGAGGTACTCATTTCTTGAACGAGGTTATTGAAAATCTACTCCAAGAATTCTTGGTAATACATAAGAAGTCTGCCCCCTATCACCCTCAAGCAAATGGCCAGGCTGAGAGCACCAACAAGATCTTATGCAATGTATTGACGAAATTAGTGAACAATAAACGCTCTGATTGGGACAAACAGCTACACCACGCTGTTTGGGCATACCGAGTCGCCTACAAAACGGTACTCCAAGCCACTCCCTTTCAAATGGTGTTTGGTCAAAATGTTGTGCTACCTTTAGACTTTTTGATACCTACATTGAAAGTGGCACAAGAACATGAATGGACGGGTCATGAACTCTCCTCTAGACTTTTTGACC
Source organism: Ceratopteris richardii (assembly GCA_020310875.1). Classification (NCBI taxonomy): domain Eukaryota; kingdom Viridiplantae; phylum Streptophyta; class Polypodiopsida; order Polypodiales; family Pteridaceae; genus Ceratopteris; species Ceratopteris richardii. The sequence goes on from CM035407.1 coordinate 101,998,851, forward strand.
TCGAACGATTAGGAGAAACAAGACTGAGAGCAGCTGCAGGGATATATGCAGCAAAGAAACGCCAGAAGGCATACTTTGATGCCCACGTTAAGGATAAAGGTTTAAAGGCACGCGACTTAGTTTTAGTCTACACATTGAAGCAACATGCAAGAAAGCTAGAAAAGAGAGGCTACGGACCTATGATAATCAATAGGATCTCCACGAGTGGAGCAGTACAACTAGCCACTTTAGAGGGTGATGTTCTCCCAAACTATATTAGCGGATGCAGAGTCAAGTTGTATCAGGAACCCCTCACGGAGGAAATGCTAAGTCGACTCAACATTGCTAAGAGACGCAAAGAGGAAGAAAAGCGAATTCGAGAAGAAGCTCAAGCAGAAGCCATAGAGCGCATCCGGAGAATGAAATTAAGAAGACAAGGTAGAGAGCACCCTAGGCAAGATGCATATGCAGATCAAAGATATGACATGGCTATGTGTGAAGTTTCAGGTGTTAGCTCACATAAGATAACCGATCGACGTCCTTTCATAACCTTAGATATAGGACAAGGAAAGAGTGCAAGGACTGTAAGAGCCTTGATTGACTCAGGTGCAGCCACTAGTGCTGTTAAATTGTCTTACTGTCAAGAGTTACAATTAACTGTCAATCCTGTGGAAGCATATCTCATAGGATTGGGAGGCGTGGAAACCCCTTGCATGGGCGAGGTGGAACTTCCCCTCTATATTCATGATGAGGCAATGCCAATTAAAGTACTAGTATGTCAAGATGAGGACCTCACGGAACCCCTTGTCTTGGGTCAAGACTAGATCTATGACCAAGCAGTCAACTTAAACCTAAGAAGTGGACTTCTTCAGGTATGGGTGAATCAGACTAGAATTACAATTGAGTTAAATAATGGAGCACTCAAGGAACTAGAAAAGACACGGACTCCTGGTCCCTCCAGGGGTACACATGAAGTTGGCCATGCTGTTCTTGTCCAAGGCTATGTGATGCAGAAGAATGAAGATCTCAAAAAAGGAGTCAGAACCACAATGGAACTCCCTTCTTTTCCAAAGACCAGAAGGAGGCAACAACTAAGGGCAGATCAATCACTGAAGACTCTCCAAGCGAGAGACCAAAGGAACGCGCAAAGCAGAACAACTCAGCCAATGAGACAAATGTGGGTGCGGAAAGACGAGCTGCCGACCGTAACTAAGTTGCAACAACGGTCTCAACTTCCTATTAGTAATCAATGACTTGATGCTAATAAGAGGACTCCTAAAACCTCTGTTGAGAAAGTGAAATCCATTTGGGTGCCTAAGGCTTGCTTGCGGGCTCAACTAGTCCCACACAATTCACATCTTACCCGACATAGTTTACTTGCTCAAGCAGCCGCCACCCCCTCTTGTCGGATACACTCGAACACACTGCCGCCCAGAAGCACGCACAGACTCACTCGTAAATGGGTCCCGATGACACAACAACTCCCGGTAGAATTACTCATGCAACCTTCCCGAATCTCCACAAAACCAAGACCAAAAGCCATTCATGGTGTTTGGCAACCTAAGACTTGTAATAAACCCCCCGACCCCAATCTGTGAATTCATCTCCACTTACTAACTACATTAGTCAGACAGCTCACCTTTCCATCTAACTCCTAGGACTAACCAGGCATTAACTACACACACTGTCATCGTGCACTTACTAACCACTAACTCATCATCTACCTCGTGTTAATGTTGTAACGGGGACAACAACGGATTTATTCTGTCCATTACGATGATAACACATGGTTCTATATTCTCATAGAACCAACAAGCAAGCAGGGCCATGGCAGAAGCAGGAGGTGCCAGTTCTCAAGCCGGATCTAGCGCACAAATTGTGGATATAGAAACACTCCTCCTCGAGCCACATCTCACCGAAAGACCGCAAGAACTTCAAGGTGTGCATGTCCTCCCAATTCAGGATCCTCCTCAGGGACACACCTCTCACGTGGGCAAACATGCTCATTGGTTCAGTGATGTTGCTGGACCGTTGGGTGATGGAACCTATTTTTGGGAAGCTGAATTGGAGTTTAATGGTAAATGGGGATGCTACCATTTTTTCACGCGCGAGTTTGAGAGCTATCAAAATGCCGAAGTCATGCGTTCAGTATGGACCAAAGCCGGCTTGGACAGTTATTTCAGGGCCCACTTAGCAAAGCCGGATTTCTTGCATTGTTCTTATCTTATCAGTACCATCACTCCGAGCAGGGCCAAGCGAGGCGACAGCACCTTTGTGTTACCCTCACTGCTGCCGGGCCATGAACTTAAAAGATTCAAGCTGACCCTCAATCTGGTACGAGCAGCATTGGGCATGTATGGCATGCACATCCCCACTCAAAAGGAAACAATGGTTCCAGGCAGAATGAAACATAAAGATCTCAATAAGCTGAAGGATATGGTAGCGATGACACCGACCATCGCTCTTCACCTACGGACCGTCATGCAGCATTTTGCTTTCCCCGCCCAGGAAAGATTCACCATGCCCCCAAAGAAAATATGGTTTAGCTTGTATCTGGCAGACACAGAAAGCCTCCCCATCAACATACCACATTGGATCATAGATCAGATTCACCTAGCCCATCAAAGGTGGAACAAGAAGCAGAAGAATGTGCTTCACGGATGTTGTGCTCTAACCAAGATAATCTATCGATGTCTTGCCTATGACGTGCCTATTCAGCGGTGTCGTCGGGATCGCCAAAGGAGGGTCGAGAATAGTGATATTACTTCCAAATTCAATTCAATTTAGTTCTGCTTCTCCATAAGCATTTATTCGTAATGTAATTCTCGGTCTTTCGATAAGTCGGCATAGAAGTTCTTAATTAATTTTCTCACTAGATCCTTAAAGCTATGGACATTGAATTTATACACCTTCACCATAGGCAACATTGACACTCAACATTTTCTTTTCATCTTTTTCTAAAGTAAAAAACGACAATCACAGCACTAGCAATGCTGTTGGATAACCTATCAAAGCATCTATCGGGAGTGCATGCCTTCAAAAGCAGCAAAGTATGCATGCTTAACATGATAATGGCACTAGGGAAAAAACAGTCTCAAGTCGATTGAATCTATCATGGCTGTGCATGATTTAATCTATCATGGTTGTACATGATTTGGCATCAACGGGAAAATCACTTAAACATGATGGAAACCAAGACAGAAAGAATCTGAGTTGCCCACAAATGGGTGATTTGGCATGGGGAAATAATTCCTTCTTAGGGAAGATAAATACACAGCTGATGTGCTTACATACTTGGGATATTGTCAAAAAAAACAGAAATTTTTCTTGTAAACAATAAATAATGCTCATGTACACTACATCAGATGTGACAGAAATACATGAAGTATATGGTCCTCCGCTCCAAATACATTATACAAATAAAGATACTTTACATATCCTGTTACTTTATTCAAGAAGACAAAATGATCAATTCAGCAATATTCAGTGATCGAAAACTAAAACCAAGAACGACGACACATTTAAACAATTCACAGCACATGAACTATTTGATATAATCTTATAAAACTGGACTTCCAAACTTCAAGGAAAAGCACATAGAAACAAAGTAAAACCACATTAAAACTCTGCACACACACAGAGGACGTCACAGTTCATTGCAGCTTGAACCATGAGTTTGAGAGGTCCAGATATTTCACTAACTCCATTCCCTGTACTATGTAACATGAAGATTGTCGACAAATGAAACAAAAACTCATCGAAAGAATATTGATGATTGCAACAGCATATAGCAATTCTAAACGCAACACTGAAGGAAAATGAATGAAAACAATCAGTGGAATAAGAAGATGGGAAGGAAAAAAAACATCCAGGTCATAACAGGGATCAAAGACTGCAAAATCATACCTGCAATGAACTACAAAAGGGCCAAAATTGGATGGAATTCTGTAATTTGTTCTAACCATCTCTCGAACTGATTCCGTGGAGCTTGGTATGCCATAATCTGGCCACTCTAATTGCATATGTAGGACAGGTATTGGTGCGTAGATGCACTACATAAATTTCGGCTCAACCATTGTCCAAAAACAGGAAGATATGGCGGAGATGGTAGTTTCAGGACAGAGCAGACGCCATTGCCACAATATGTTCTTTTACGCAGACCATGGTTATTGTGCACTTTATACAATGTACCGTTAACTGCAAACACAATGATCATGAGCCACGGTCAGGCTGCCGCCAAAGTTCTGTTCCGCTAGAATGCAACCATCAAGCTGCTAGCATGAATCTCATGTCCGCTCCTCAGAGTTCCTAAGGTAGAATCATCTTCAAATCTCAGTGTGTTGTTGATGGATTCGTGGAGGCATCAGTGATTTCTTGCTTCCAATTTGTCTCGGCATCAGACGATGAGCGCAGTCATCAACCTTGTATCGTATTCTATCTAGATCGTTGGTTTCAAGACTCCATTGCGCAATCTCTGTATGATGTTCATTGGTTCAGATTCTGTACAATCCTCTTCAATTTGGTAATCAAGCTCCTCGGTTCATGCGAAAACAGCTTCTCCAATTCGTATTCCTCAGATAACATATTCAAACCGTCATCGATCACAGATTTTGGGATGCATCACATTTGTGTTGAGCAACATTGCTGGAGTTTGAAAATGATAGTTGTACGGTCTGAAGCCTTGCTTCTCACACCAGACAATTTCTCCCTTTTACTTGCGCGCGAGAATTTTCAGAACTGCTCTCTAAGTCAAGTTGTCAGCAAACCACAACAGAAAACATGATATTAATTCTAGGGTCACCAATCGTGCTATGATTCGAACAATATAGTGTAACTAATTGCGCATCTGGAAGTCATCTGTTTCATCATCTCATCACACGAACTATCTCCTGCTAGAATGCTCTGACAGAGATCGTCTACTCCCTCCTTGAAGATCCCCTCCTATTCCCGATTTGGTTTTTCCATATTCCACTCCTTTTCTCCCTTCGAACATCCACCGAGAACTCTCTCGTGCCTCCTCTTTCTAGCTCTCCTTCATTACTAAAAGGAAAACGGAAAAAAAAGCAAGCACATCCTTCCACGTATACTGGCACTACTTCATTTCCATATAAAGTCCCCTCGTTAGAGTAGTCTCTTGCCATACACACATATTGTATACATTCATATACATTTATTAGCACATAATCACCGTCTTTAAAATGCACATAAGTGAATACATACATACTTATACTAAGGGTTTTGCAGGTACTTAGCCTAGTGAAGCAATCAAAAAGAATACTAGACACATGCAATGGACCTATAGTCAAGGGTAGAGCTCACCAGTATTAGATGAGTTGCTAGTCTCGATCTTGGACGAGACACACATAAGAGTCATCTTTAATAGCGATTTAAGTTGGTGCTTGTGATTTGATTTACAAGACTTTGCTTCGGATCACGACCACAGCGGGCACTCATATGGCCTCGGGCCCAGGAATTCTAGAGAAGGCTATCAGCGGCAGGTCCCCCATCAAAGAAGATGAGAGGGGGAGTACAATTACCCTGCGCTCAACCAAGGGGAGCCACCACTACACCAGAAATTACCCCTCCCCAGACACGACGCATTAGGCCATTCACCATCCGGCTACCAAGACCAAGTACAGAGGGACCCAATCTGGTATTTCCACCAGTCCCATCAGATTTGGAATTTCCACAGGGCTTTACTCTCAATGATCTCACTGATGAAGAAGTGGCTAGACTAATCTACGACTCTAATCTCGAGACGGAAACAGAGCGAGCTCAGGAACCACAACCCCATACAACAACATCAGCCCCCACCCAACCACAAGTTGTCGAAGTCGATGTCGAGGAACAAGAGACCGAACAAGAGGAAGAAGCCTACGAGGAACAATAGTATGACGAACTTTCAGAGTTAGCAAGTGCCCCTGCGTATTCGGCACAAATAAAAAGACTATATCGAACCATGCAACTAGTTCAAGAACAACATAAAATGTCACTGGAAGCAGGCAAGAAACTCATGAACCAATTGCTGGCAGAGGAAGGCGTGGATGACATGTTCATCGAGTCCATAAACCTACACGCCGATGCAATAGGATTGGATGAGGCCATTCATGAGGCAATGGCCTACATTCACCGATTTGAGAAAAGGGTTCCCGCTCGTCCCATGAGGTCTGGGAAGCAAATTCATATCAACGTGTCAGCACAAGGAGATACAACGCAAGCAGGCGAACATCAGGAAGCACCACTGTCACCACCATCCCCACCTCGCACTACACAACTCACTCCACCACATGACACTAGCACCACCACGTCCACTACCACCACAATCGTCATGGGAATTCCACTCTCGCCGGGAATCCAATTCGGGGGAGTCACCATGCCCACTTTCACCACTCTCTTCACTAACGTCACATCCACCCCACCCACAATCCCCATCTACACGGTCACTCAAACAGTTGACACTATGGAAACATCTCCTGCCACTGCACCGCTCCCTCCCCCCATGCCACCTCCATCTCCCATACCCCCTCCACCCACATCCCCACTTGCATCCACATCATTCACAACTCCCTTTCCCGCTCCCATTCCCCCTGCATCCTCACCCCTCCCTGCATCATTTAATGTAAATAGTATATTTCTAGCATTAAATCAATGTGTATATCAGCTTCAGAATGAGTACATAGCTCTGGACGGCCGGTATCAACAACTGACAACACCACCAGAACTTACAAAGGCAATTTAAAATTCTGGAAGAGGAAAATGCAGATGTGAATCAACGTTATACAACGCTTGAGCAGGCTCACCAAACACTATTGGAGGCACCCCAACCATCGACAGAATCAGGCGTCAAACAACTAGAAGCCTTGCTCGAAGTATACCAGACCGATAACCTACGAGTCAGACGTAACTTGGCGCTACTCAGGAAACATATGGCCACGGCACTGGAAGAGAACAAGAGACTGCAAAAACAAAATGAAGAGAATCTGGAAGCGGCAATGGAAGGCTCTCCCCACGAGATAGATCCAGAGCAGTTCAAAGCAGTTCCCACGGAGACGATGAAAACCATTTTGGAAAGCTATGCAGATCTCCTGGAAGCCCATGATGACTTGGAAAGAGAACGTGACACACTACAGAGCAGACTTAAGGAACAGGAAGAACAACCAAAGAGTGTCCCATCAACCTCTACCTCAGACGAAATAAAGGCCTTGACTGAGCAGGTAGCAGAACTACAAAAGAGGTTACTGACATACGAGAGGCAGCCCTCTCCAATGGTAGAACCAGAGCCAGAAGAGTTGGTCCCTATTGAGGTAGATGATTCGTACGAAGAACCGTATGTTCCTATGCCAATGCCAGGCGGGCAACGAACCTCAGAGGGACTAGACACCTTGGAAGTGGAAGCACCCGAGTGGCTTCAGACACTGGAAAGGATAGCGAACACCCACGAAGAACGGGTGGCCATTCAGATCCAATCACTAGCAAATCTAGAAGAAACTTTCATAAAATTAGAATATTTCAGAAGCATGTCTCATCATAGGTGGATCGGCCTCAATAATGACCAATATGTGCCATACTGCATACTGTTGGCCGATTACAACGCCGAGATTCAACGACAATGCGGCAAGCCTCCCACATTCGCTACACAATCTGGCCCAGATGATATACCGGAAAGTGCTACGTGTGGGTCCATCCATCAACCCACCTGGAGGATCAGGCTTTTGGAAACATATCCTGAAATGGTCCGAACCTGGAATAATATGCCGTTAATTATTAAGTATAACCCTTGTTACATTCCAGTTCTTCGAAGACGCACCTGGCCTGAATTCACTATTGCCGTCAAAGACATCAAAGCCTGTGCAAAATGGTTGAATTACGTTTATCTAGCACCTCCACGAGGACCCCCCACGGTCAACTACATGATTTCTACAATCCGTCACTGGAGTATTCGGCTACGCAATAATCCCGATGTGATGGCCCAGATGTGTATGAAAATATTTGAATTAATGCTGATCACTTTCAGGATGTTTAAGAACATTAAGGACCCTCACTTCTCAGGAGCAGGTTTTGTGACAGGAAACCAGGATCTGGTGTACGATATGAGTACCACCCCATCAATTGAAGTAATATATGCTTGGCACGCCAGAATCAAGTACCTCCCAGCCTGCTTTAAACAGACATTTGAGGAGTTGTTCATCACAGGATTCTGGGAATACCACTCCGAAATCTTTATACCCAGGCCATCACATCTCCTCCAATTATTTGCTGTGGAGAGAACTATTCATTCAGAACAATTGAGGGTGCCTCATCCGGATGTTCCTGGACCTGTGAATTGGGATGATTTGCTCACAGATCTAGCACGCGGCTTACGACTTGAAGAACACCACCTAGCCTCCGATGTCGTCCAATATTATGTTCAAAAATCCTCTAGACAAGGGTCTGTCAGGGGCGACAGACGCGAGAGTGGGGGGGGGTGTTGGCAACAGTTAGGGAACCGAAGGAGCCACAAGACGAAGAGAGTCAGAGCGAAGGGACAGCACAAGCAGACATGGCAGTCAAAGAAGATCTGGCAAGTAGGCCAATAATTTTCTTCATTAAGAAGCAAGTACGAGCATTCACGCAGATCTAGCACTAAGGCAACCTTTAATTTTTCAAAACAGGAAGATATGGCGGAGATGGTAGTTTCAGGACAGAGCAGACGCCATTGCCACAATATGTTCTTTTACGCAGACCATGGTTATTGTGCACTTTATACAATGTACCGTTAACTGCAAACACAATGATCATGAGCCACGGTCAGGCTGCCGCCAAAGTTCTGTTCCGCTAGAATGCAACCATCAAGCTGCTAGCATGAATCTCATGTCCGCTCCTCAGAGTTCCTAAGGTAGAATCATCTTCAAATCTCAGTGTGTTGTTGATGGATTCGTGGAGGCATCAGTGATTTCTTGCTTCCAATTTGTCTCGGCATCAGACGATGAGCGCAGTCATCAACCTTGTATCGTATTCTATCTAGATCGTTGGTTTCAAGACTCCATTGCGCAATCTCTGTATGATGTTCATTGGTTCAGATTCTGTACAATCCTCTTCAATTTGGTAATCAAGCTCCTCGGTTCATGCGAAAACAGCTTCTCCAATTCGTATTCCTCAGATAACATATTCAAACCGTCATCGATCACAGATTTTGGGATGCATCACATTTGTGTTGAGCAACATTGCTGGAGTTTGAAGATGATAGTTGTACGGTCTGAAGCCTTGCTTCTCACACCAGACAATTTCTCCCTTTTACTTGCGCGCGAGAATTTTCAGAACTGCTCTCTAAGTCAAGTTGTCAGCAAACCACAACAGAAAACATGATATTAATTCTAGGGTCACCAATCGTGCTATGATTCGAACAATATAGTGTAACTAATTGCGCATCTGGAAGTCATCTGTTATCATCATCTCATCACACGAACTATCTCCTGCTAGAATGCTCTGACAGAGATCGTCTACTCCCTCCTTGAAGATCCCCTCCTATTCCCGATTTGTTTTTTCCATATTCCACTCCTTTTCTCCCTTCGAACATCCACCGAGAACTCTCTCGTGCCTCCTCTTTCTAGCTCTCCTTCATTACTAAAAGGAAAACGGAAAAAAAGCAAGCACATCCTTCCACGTATACTGGCACTACTTCATTTCCATATAAAGTCCCCTCGTTAGAGTAGTCTCTTGCCATACACACATATTGTATACATTCATATACATTTATTAGCACATAATCACCGTCTTTAAAATGCACATAAGTGAATACATACATACTTATACTAAGGGTTTTGCAGGTACTTAGCCTAGTGAAGCAATCAAAAAGAATACTAGACACATGCAATGGACCTATAGTCAAGGGTAGAGCTCACCAGTATTAGATGAGTTGCTAGTCTCGATCTTGGACGAGACACACATAAGAGTCATCTTTAATAGCGATTTAAGTTGGTGCTTGTGATTTGATTTACAAGACTTTGCTTCGGATCACGACCACAGCGGGCACTCATATGGCCTCGGGCCCAGGAATTCTAGAGAAGGCTATCAGCGGCAGGTCCCCCATCAAAGAAGATGAGAGGGGGAGTACAATTACCCTGCGCTCAACCAAGGGGAGCCACCACTACACCAGAAATTACCCCTCCCCAGACACGACGCATTAGGCCATTCACCATCCGGCTACCAAGACCAAGTACAGAGGGACCCAATCTGGTATTTCCACCAGTCCCATCAGATTTGGAATTTCCACAGGGCTTTACTCTCAATGATCTCACTGATGAAGAAGTGGCTAGACTAATCTACGACTCTAATCTCGAGACGGAAACAGAGCGAGCTCAGGAACCACAACCCCATACAACAACATCAGCCCCCACCCAACCACAAGTTGTCGAAGTCGATGTCGAGGAACAAGAGACCGAACAAGAGGAAGAAGCCTACGAGGAACAATAGTATGACGAACTTTCAGAGTTAGCAAGTGCCCCTGCGTATTCGGCACAAATAAAAAGACTATATCGAACCATGCAACTAGTTCAAGAACAACATAAAATGTCACTGGAAGCAGGCAAGAAACTCATGAACCAATTGCTGGCAGAGGAAGGCGTGGATGACATGTTCATCGAGTCCATAAACCTACACGCCGATGCAATAGGATTGGATGAGGCCATTCATGAGGCAATGGCCTACATTCACCGATTTGAGAAAAGGGTTCCCGCTCGTCCCATGAGGTCTGGGAAGCAAATTCATATCAACGTGTCAGCACAAGGAGATACAACGCAAGCAGGCGAACATCAGGAAGCACCACTGTCACCACCATCCCCACCTCGCACTACACAACTCACTCCACCACATGACACTAGCACCACCACGTCCACTACCACCACAATCGTCATGGGAATTCCACTCTCGCCGGGAATCCAATTCGGGGGAGTCAACATGCCCACTTTCACCACTCTCTTCACTAACGTCACATCCACCCCACCCACAATCCCCATCTACACGGTCACTCAAACAGTTGACACTATGGAAACATCTCCTGCCACTGCACCGCTCCCTCCCCCCATGCCACCTCCATCTCCCATACCCCCTCCACCCACATCCCCACTTGCATCCACATCATTCACAACTCCCTTTCCCGCTCCCATTCCCCCTGCATCCTCACCCCTCCCTGCATCATTTAATGTAAATAGTATATTTCTAGCATTAAATCAATGTGTATATCAGCTTCAGAATGAGTACAGAGCTCTGGACGGCCGGTATCAACAACTGACAACACCACCAGAACTTACAAAGGCAATTTAAAATTCTGGAAGAGGAAAATGCAGATGTGAATCAACGTTATACAACGCTTGAGCAGGCTCACCAAACACTATTGGAGGCACCCCAACCATCGACAGAATCAGGCGTCAAACAACTAGAAGCCTTGCTCGAAGTATACCAGACCGATAACCTACGAGTCAGACGTAACTTGGCGCTACTCAGGAAACATATGGCCACGGCACTGGAAGAGAACAAGAGACTGCAAAAACAAAATGAAGAGAATCTGGAAGCGGCAATGGAAGGCTCTCCCCACGAGATAGATCCAGAGCAGTTCAAAGCAGTTCCCACGGAGACGATGAAAACCATTTTGGAAAGCTATGCAGATCTCCTGGAAGCCCATGATGACTTGGAAAGAGAACGTGACACACTACAGAGCAGACTTAAGGAACAGGAAGAACAACCAAAGAGTGTCCCATCAACCTCTACCTCAGACGAAATAAAGGCCTTGACTGAGCAGGTAGCAGAACTACAAAAGAGGTTACTGACATACGAGAGGCAGCCCTCTCCAATGGTAGAACCAGAGCCAGAAGAGTTGGTCCCTATTGAGGTAGATGATTCGTACGAAGAACCGTATGTTCCTATGCCAATGCCAGGCGGGCAACGAACCTCAGAGGGACTAGACACCTTGGAAGTGGAAGCACCCGAGTGGCTTCAGACACTGGAAAGGATAGCGAACACCCACGAAGAACGGGTGGCCATTCAGATCCAATCACTAGCAAATCTAGAAGAAACTTTCATAAAATTAGAATATTTCAGAAGCATGTCTCATCATAGGTGGATCGGCCTCAATAATGACCAATATGTGCCATACTGCATACTGTTGGCCGATTACAACGCCGAGATTCAACGACAATGCGGCAAGCCTCCCACATTCGCTACACAATTTGGCCCAGATGATATACCGGAAAGTGCTACGTGTGGGTCCATCCATCAACCCACCTGGAGGATCAGGCTTTTGGAAACATATCCTGAAATGGTCCGAACCTGGAATAATATGCCGTTATTTATTAAGTATAACCCTTGTTACATTCCAGTTCTTCGAAGATGCACCTGGCCTGAATTCACTATTGCCGTCAGAGACATCAAAGCCTGTGCAAAATGGTTGAATTACGTTTATCTAGCACCTCCACGAGGACCCCCCACGGTCAACTACATGATTTCTACAATCCGTCACTGGAGTATTTGGCTACGCAATAATCCCGATGTGATGGCCCAGATGTGTATGAAAATATTTGAATTAATGCTGATCACTTTCAGGACGTTTAAGAACATTAAGGACCCTCACTTCTCAGGAGCAGGTTTCGTGACAGGAAACCAGGATCTGGTGTACGATATGAGTACCACCCCATCAATTGAAGTAATATATGCTTGGCACGCCAGAATCAAGTACCTCCCAGCCTGCTTTAAACAGACATTTGAGGAGTTGTTCATCACAGGATTCTGGGAATACCACTCCGAAATCTTTATACCCAGGCCATCACATCTCCTCCAATTATTTGCTGTGGAGAGAACTATTCATTCAGAACAATTGAGGGTGCCTCATCCGGATGTTCCTGGACCTGTGAATTGGGATGATTTGCTCACAGATCTAGCACGCGGCTTACGACTTGAAGAACACCACCTAGCCTCCGATGTCGTCCAATATTATGTTCAAAAATCCTCTAGACAAGGGTCTGTCAGGGGCGACAGACGCGAGAGTGGAGGGGGTGTTGGCAACAGTTAGGGAACCGAAGGAGCCACAAGACGAAGAGAGTCAGAGCGAAGGGACAGCACAAGCAGACATGGCAGTCAAAGAAGATCTGGCAAGTAGGCCAATAATTTTCTTCATTAAGAAGCAAGTACGAGCATTCACGCAGATCTAGCACTAAGGCAACCTTTAATTTTTCAAAACAGGAAGATATGGCGGAGATGGTAGTTTCAGGACAGAGCAGACGCCATTGCCACAATATGTTCTTTTACGCAGACCATGGTTATTGTGCACTTTATACAATGTACCGTTAACTGCAAACACAATGATCATGAGCCACGGTCAGGCTGCCGCCAAAGTTCTGTTCCGCTAGAATGCAACCATCAAGCTGCTAGCATGAATCTCATGTCCGCTCCTCAGAGTTCCTAAGGTAGAATCATCTTCAAATCTCAGTGTGTTGTTGATGGATTCGTGGAGGCATCAGTGATTTCTTGCTTCCAATTTGTCTCGGCATCAGACGATGAGCGCAGTCATCAACCTTGTATCGTATTCTATCTAGATCGTTGGTTTCAAGACTCCATTGCGCAATCTCTGTATGATGTTCATTGGTTCAGATTCTGTACAATCCTCTTCAATTTGGTAATCAAGCTCCTCGGTTCATGCGAAAACAGCTTCTCCAATTCGTATTCCTCAGATAACATATTCAAACCGTCATCGATCACAGATTTTGGGATGCATCACATTTGTGTTGAGCAACATTGCTGGAGTTTGAAAATGATAGTTGTACGGTCTGAAGCCTTGCTTCTCACACCAGACAATTTCTCCCTTTTACTTGCGCGCGAGAATTTTCAGAACTGCTCTCTATGTCAAGTTGTCAGCAAACCACAACAGAAAACATGATATTAATTCTAGGGTCACCAATCGTGCTATGATTCGAACAATATAGTGTAACTAATTGCGCATCTGGAAGTCATCTGTTATCATCATCTCATCACACGAACTATCTCCTGCTAGAATGCTCTGACAGAGATCGTCTACTCCCTCCTTGAAGATCCCCTCCTATTCCCGATTTGTTTTTTCCATATTCCACTCCTTTTCTCCCTTCGAACATCCACCGAGAACTCTCTCGTGCCTCCTCTTTCTAGCTCTCCTTCATTACTAAAAGGAAAACGGAAAAAAAGCAAGCACATCCTTCCACGTATACTGGCACTACTTCATTTCCATATAAAGTCCCCTCGTTAGAGTAGTCTCTTGCCATACACACATATTGTATACATTCATATACATTTATTAGCACATAATCACCGTCTTTAAAATGCACATAAGTGAATACATACATACTTATACTAAGGGTTTTGCAGGTACTTAGCCTAGTGAAGCAATCAAAAAGAATACTAGACACATGCAATGGACCTATAGTCAAGGGTAGAGCTCACCAGTATTAGATGAGTTGCTAGTCTCGATCTTGGACGAGACACACATAAGAGTCATCTTTAATAGCGATTTAAGTTGGTGCTTGTGATTTGATTTACAAGACTTTGCTTCGGATCACGACCACAGCGGGCACTCATATGGCCTCGGGCCCAGGAATTCTAGAGAAGGCTATCAGCGGCAGGTCCCCCATCAAAGAAGATGAGAGGGGGAGTACAATTACCCTGCGCTCAACCAAGGGGAGCCACCACTACACCAGAAATTACCCCTCCCCAGACACGACGCATTAGGCCATTCACCATCCGGCTACCAAGACCAAGTACAGAGGGACCCAATCTGGTATTTCCACCAGTCCCATCAGATTTGGAATTTCCACAGGGCTTTACTCTCAATGATCTCACTGATGAAGAAGTGGCTAGACTAATCTACGACTCTAATCTCGAGACGGAAACAGAGCGAGCTCAGGAACCACAACCCCATACAACAACATCAGCCCCCACCCAACCACAAGTTGTCGAAGTCGATGTCGAGGAACAAGAGACCGAACAAGAGGAAGAAGCCTACGAGGAACAATAGTATGACGAACTTTCAGAGTTAGCAAGTGCCCCTGCGTATTCGGCACAAATAAAAAGACTATATCGAACCATGCAACTAGTTCAAGAACAACATAAAATGTCACTGGAAGCAGGCAAGAAACTCATGAACCAATTGCTGGCAGAGGAAGGCGTGGATGACATGTTCATCGAGTCCATAAACCTACACGCCGATGCAATAGGATTGGATGAGGCCATTCATGAGGCAATGGCCTACATTCACCGATTTGAGAAAAGGGTTCCCGCTCGTCCCATGAGGTCTGGGAAGCAAATTCATATCAACGTGTCAGCACAAGGAGATACAACGCAAGCAGGCGAACATCAGGAAGCACCACTGTCACCACCATCCCCACCTCGCACTACACAACTCACTCCACCACATGACACTAGCACCACCACGTCCACTACCACCACAATCGTCATGGGAATTCCACTCTCGCCGGGAATCCAATTCGGGGGAGTCACCATGCCCACTTTCACCACTCTCTTCACTAACGTCACATCCACCCCACCCACAATCCCCATCTACACGGTCACTCAAACAGTTGACACTATGGAAACATCTCCTGCCACTGCACCGCTCCCTCCCCCCATGCCACCTCCATCTCCCATACCCCCTCCACCCACATCCCCACTTGCATCCACATCATTCACAACTCCCTTTCCCGCTCCCATTCCCCCTGCATCCTCACCCCTCCCTGCATCATTTAATGTAAATAGTATATTTCTAGCATTAAATCAATGTGTATATCAGCTTCAGAATGAGTACATAGCTCTGGACGGCCGGTATCAACAACTGACAACACCACCAGAACTTACAAAGGCAATTTAAAATTCTGGAAGAGGAAAATGCAGATGTGAATCAACGTTATACAACGCTTGAGCAGGCTCACCAAACACTATTGGAGGCACCCCAACCATCGACAGAATCAGGCGTCAAACAACTAGAAGCCTTGCTCGAAGTATACCAGACCGATAACCTACGAGTCAGACGTAACTTGGCGCTACTCAGGAAACATATGGCCACGGCACTGGAAGAGAACAAGAGACTGCAAAAACAAAATGAAGAGAATCTGGAAGCGGCAATGGAAGGCTCTCCCCACGAGATAGATCCAGAGCAGTTCAAAGCAGTTCCCACGGAGACGATGAAAACCATTTTGGAAAGCTATGCAGATCTCCTGGAAGCCCATGATGACTTGGAAAGAGAACGTGACACACTACAGAGCAGACTTAAGGAACAGGAAGAACAACCAAAGAGTGTCCCATCAACCTCTACCTCAGACGAAATAAAGGCCTTGACTGAGCAGGTAGCAGAACTACAAAAGAGGTTACTGACATACGAGAGGCAGCCCTCTCCAATGGTAGAACCAGAGCCAGAAGAGTTGGTCCCTATTGAGGTAGATGATTCGTACGAAGAACCGTATGTTCCTATGCCAATGCCAGGCGGGCAACGAACCTCAGAGGGACTAGACACCTTGGAAGTGGAAGCACCCGAGTGGCTTCAGACACTGGAAAGGATAGCGAACACCCACGAAGAACGGGTGGCCATTCAGATCCAATCACTAGCAAATCTAGAAGAAACTTTCATAAAATTAGAATATTTCAGAAGCATGTCTCATCATAGGTGGATCGGCCTCAATAATGACCAATATGTGCCATACTGCATACTGTTGGCCGATTACAACGCCGAGATTCAACGACAATGCGGCAAGCCTCCCACATTCGCTACACAATTTGGCCCAGATGATATACCGGAAAGTGCTACGTGTGGGTCCATCCATCAACCCACCTGGAGGATCAGGCTTTTGGAAACATATCCTGAAATGGTCCGAACCTGGAATAATATGCCGTTATTTATTAAGTATAACCCTTGTTACATTCCAGTTCTTCGAAGACGCACCTGGCCTGAATTCACTATTGCCGTCAGAGACATCAAAGCCTGTGCAAAATGGTTGAATTACGTTTATCTAGCACCTCCACGAGGACCCCCCACGATCAACTACATGATTTCTACAATCCGTCACTGGAGTATTCGGCTACGCAATAATCCCGATGTGATGGCCCAGATGTGTATGAAAATATTTGAATTAATGCTGATCACTTTCAGGACGTTTAAGAACATTAAGGACCCTCACTTCTCAGGAGCAGGTTTCGTGACAGGAAACCAGGATCTGGTGTACGATATGAGTACCACCCCATCAATTGAAGTAATATATGCTTGGCACGCCAGAATCAAGTACCTCCCAGCCTGCTTTAAACAGACATTTGAGGAGTTGTTCATCACAGGATTCTGGGAATACCACTCCGAAATCTTTATACCCAGGCCATCACATCTCCTCCAATTATTTGCTGTGGAGAGAACTATTCATTCAGAACAATTGAGGGTGCCTCATCCGGATGTTCCTGGACCTGTGAATTGGGATGATTTGCTCACAGATCTAGCACGCGGCTTACGACTTGAAGAACACCACCTAGCCTCCGATGTCGTCCAATATTATGTTCAAAAATCCTCTAGACAAGGGTCTGTCAGGGGCGACAGACGCGAGAGTGGGGGGGGGGGTGTTGGCAACAGTTAGGGAACCGAAGGAGCCACAAGACGAAGAGAGTCAGAGCGAAGGGACAGCACAAGCAGACATGGCAGTCAAAGAAGATCTCGCAAGTAGGCCAATAATTTTCTTCATTAAGAAGCAAGTACGAGCATTCACGCAGATCTAGCACTAAGGCAACCTTTAATTTTTCAAAACAGGAAGATATGGCGGAGATGGTAGTTTCAGGACAGAGCAGACGCCATTGCCACGATATGTTCTTTTACGCAGACCATGGTTATTGTGCACTTTATACAATGTACCGTTAACTGCAAACACAATGATCATGAGCCACGGTCAGGCTGCCGCCAAAGTTCTGTTCCGCTAGAATGCAACCATCAAGCTGCTAGCATGAATCTCATGTCCGCTCCTCAGAGTTCCTAAGGTAGAATCATCTTCAAATCTCAGTGTGTTGTTGATGGATTCGTGGAGGCATCAGTGATTTCTTGCTTCCAATTTGTCTCGGCATCAGACGATGAGCGCAGTCATCAACCTTGTATCGTATTCTATCTAGATTGTTGGTTTCAAGACTCCATTGCACAATCTCTGTATGATGTTCATTGGTTCAGATTCTGTACAATCCTCTTCAATTTGGTAATCAAGCTCCTCGGTTCATGCGAAAACAGCTTCTCCAATTCGTATTCCTCAGATAACATATTCAAACCGTCATCGATCACAGATTCTGGGATGCATCACATTTGTGTTGAGCAACATTGCTGGAGTTTGAAAATGATAGTTGTACGGTCTGAAGCCTTGCTTCTCACACCAGACAATTTCTCCCTTTTACTTGCGCGCGAGAATTTTCAGAACTGCTCTCTAAGTCAAGTTGTCAGCAAACCACAACAGAAAACATGATATTAATTCTAGGATCACCAATCGTGCTATGATTCGAACAATATAGTGTAACTAATTGCGCATCTAGAAGTCATCTGTTATCATCATCTCATCACACGAACTATCTCCTGCTAGAATGCTCTGACAGAGATCGTCTACTCCCTCCTTGAAGATCCCCTCCTATTCCCGATTTGTTTTTTCCATATTCCACTCCTTTTCTCCCTTTGAACATCCACCGAGAACTCTCTCGTGCCTCCTCTTTCTAGCTCTCCTTCATTACTAAAAGGAAAACGGAAAAAAAGCAAGCACATCCTTCCACGTATACTGGCACTACTTCATTTCCATATAAAGTCCCCTCGTTAGAGTAGTCTCTTGCCATACACACATATTGTATACATTCATATACATTTATTAGCACATAATCACCTTCTTTAAAATGCACATAAGTGAGTACATACATACTTATACTAAGGGTTTTGTAGGTACTTAGCCTAGTGAAGCAATCAAAAAGATTACTAGACACATGCAATGGACCTATAGTCAAGGGTAGAGCTCACCAGTATTAGATGAGTTGCTAGTCTCGATCTTGGACGAGACACACATAAGAGTCATCTTTAATAGCGATTTAAGTTGGTGCTTGTGATTTGATTTACAAGACTTTGCTTCGGATCACGACCACATCCACCCCCTCTGAACATGTACATCCTCCGGATGTGCCAACCTGCATACATAACATCAAACACAAGCAAGGATCAAATAGTCATAGCATATAAACAGAACGTAAAGAGAATTTTAACTTGATGCATGAAACCTGAAAATGCATTAGTCTTGGCATAAATTAAGAGAAGAAGGTAGATAAAAGTATTCCATACAACATATCAGAATACACTAATGCACTTAGACTAGAAATCATATGAGTAAATCGAAAACTTCTTAGCTCTCTCGTTAACTCGACCCGGTCAGATCTAGTAGCCTATCCGAAGCATTTGCATATACCAGTCTTCACTAACTCGATTTATGAAACTCGCTTCTGGCTTCCCTATTGATCTTCTATCATCTGAACCTCCATCAGACCTTTTTCTTATTTTTCTCATATTTTTATTTTGTTTTTCTTTAATTTAATTCTTTATCCAGCTCAACCTTTATATTTTTGCTTTTATTTTTATTTATTTATTTTTCCACACTTTTCGGCCTATGTCGAAATCGGATGCGACTCGTGGACCTGACCACCCGGCCAGGTTTAGCCCACCCATCTACCGACCCGACATAGCGCACGATTCACAATGTCAGCCTCATACGAAATCAACGTCAGCTCGTGGCTCTAACCACCCGGTCAGAGTGACTCCACCCGCCTATCAACCCGTATGAGCGCGTAACAACATGTAGGTCAGGCCATACGACACAACTAGCGTCAGCTCGTGGCCCTGATCACCCGACCAGGGTAGTTCCACCCGCCTACTAGCTCATCGCAGCACCCAACAACACATACACATACATATAGAAAGCTGGCTGGTATAAGAATTCTTTTCTCAAGATATAATCTGTCTGAAGATTAGGTCAGATGAGAGATCAAGAGTAGAAGTCGAAGTGTCTCACTCATCAAGTGTTTGTAAACACTACTATATACAGACACTCAGTCTAGGTCTTCCCTTCACCTTCCTAGGTCTTGCTCTCGAGAGTTCTAGTCCATCTTCTAACCTTACTCATATAATCCTGGTCCTTATACATTACATGTAATCTTATTAGTGGTACGAGATCTTTGGTCTACTTAATTTTCTTATTTATACGTTTCTATATGCATTATATGCTTAATCATGCAGTCTTTTTATATACACATAAACGAAAGAGAAGAAAAAAGCTGAAGTGATAACATCTCACCAGTATGAAGTCAGAAGCCGCTTGAGTTTGTCGCATCCAATCTCCTCTTCTTGTTTCATTCTGAGTCGCTATCTTCAATGTATTGATTTGATTCCTGTGTCTTTCTTCAAATCAAAGCAAAAACATAAGATATATACATTCCTATTTACAAAAACATTCCTTTAAGCTTTATGGAATTTTATTGAAAAAGATTCTTCCTTCAATCTCACCTTCTTTAAAACATACTCACCAAAGAAACTGTGCTTGAAAAGAAGCCATCTCTGAACTGCATCAATCAAGGTAGCATTCTTAAACAAGTTAGATATGTGTACAAGCCACTTCACTTCCTTGTCCATTTCTTGTAAGATTGTTCGGCTTACATTGCTCTTGGAGAATTCGAAAATCCATGATTTAATCATTTGAGCATAGTTGCCTTTATTCACATTTCTCTCTAATGCATCATATGAAGATGCACATGATAAATGAGCACATGTATAAAGATTCTTAAAATTTGGAGTATTTAGAACATCATCAAACAAATCAATCATGCATATGTTTTGATCCATTTTAGGGTTGAAATCATTTGAAAGGATTTCATCATTTCCATTATGATTATCCAAACTTTCTTCTTCATTGCAATTAAGGTTTTGAATACATTCATAAGATTTACACTCTAAATAGGAAGGTTCATCATTCTTTGACTGCAAATTATGTTCATTTTCGTGATTCAGTCTATCATAATCCCTCCTTACTTGAGTGCTACAAATTATAGAATCTGCTTCTATCTCTAATCTCTCCAAGAACTCCTCATCTTCGTCTTTTTCCAGATTCATTTTCCCATTGTCATGAAGAGACTCAATATCACTGAATCCAAGAAAGTCTTGATCTTCAATGTCACTAAAGACTTGCTTATCAAGATCAAACTCATCATAATTTTTACACCTTATAGGACAATGCATGTAGATTGACGGAAACTCAATTTCTTTATTCAAGATCCCATCATAGAATTCTTCATATCTCTCAACCATTTCTTGCTCATCCTCTTCAGAGGATGTATTTTTGCCACACTCATCAAACATTTCTTCAGTCATGGAATCTTGCTCAAAATGATCATTTATATGTCCCTCTTCATGGAGTACAACATCGTTCACATACATATCATTATATTGTAGCTCAATCAGCAACTCATTCTTACTCCTGTGATTAGGATCACTCTCTTGTACCTCTAACAACTCATTTAATGTGGCGTCACTCAAGAATATTTCACAATCTTGATCTTGATCTAAACGATCAGTAGGCTTTGCATCATGCTTTTCGCCATCGGTATACATACTGTTCTTTAGAGGACTCATAATTTGCATGCCCTCCTGATTAGCATCATGCTCCCTTGCATTCTCTTCATACAAATTAGTCATTTGGCCATGATTCATATTTGAATCATATGCTTCAAGAGATGTTTCACTCTTAGATGGTATCAAATAGTTCAAGTATTGCTTGATTTCGTCTTTTAAGGAACCATCTTGTGCTTGATCATCACATGGATTCACTGGATTATTTTGAGTTATTTCATTTGCAATCTCTTTCTGATTACCTCGACTTCCGGTAGATATCTTTAAATCTTGGTTATTATCATATCTTGCCTCTTTGTTTGTTTGATTATCATCCCTTAGAAGTGAGGAGTCTATCAGATTATAGGAAGCCTCACGTTGTTTTCTTGGTGCGTTTTGTTTATTTTTGTTTTGTTCTATGTTTGATATTGGTTTGATTTTGTTTTGTTTAGCTTCCGTATATTCCTTTGCTCCTCCCATCATTGGGGTTTTTGCATATACAGTATTTGTAGATGTAATCAAAGTATCTAGAGGCTCTTGGTACCTTGAATCCTCAGAGATTGCATCACTTATGTTTATAGGTTCTTTATAGTGATCCCCTTCATAAGCATGTATGTGTATTCCATGCATATATTCTTTATGTCCAACTGGGTTTTCTATTATTCTATAGATTTGCAACTTATTTTTAGTCTCTGAAATGCATGGAATTTGTGTATCTTCTTCATTTGCATAAATGTCAGCTTGCCAATCGTTTAGAAATTTTTCTATTGTTTGTTGTTTCTTCACATATCTCATCACAGCTTCATGGACAAGCGTCCAATCCTCTGTGAGCCCTGAGTCGGAGTCTATATCTTGTAGAAGTGGAATTAACTCCTCTCTGGCATTAACATCGATTGTTCGAAGAAACAACGACACCCTTTCATGACTTATGCACCTCTTATCGTGCTCAGAAAGATCATCATATTGTCGCTCAAACTCTTCTTTGATCTCGAGAATCGGCTGGTCTTTGGGTATATGAACCCACCTCACGAAAGATCTACGAGTTACTTTATCAAGGTCTTCTAGCATAAACTGCCTAAGGAGTGTCGCTTTGTATCGAGACCATGTCGTTTGATTTATTTGCATTATTTGGTCTCTCACGTCGTAATCCGACACATAGATAAAGTTTTCGCATAGTTCTTTTTCCGTCATCGGACTTAATCCGACACCTAGATATTTGGCCTCGAGTTCATATTCTTTGCAGAACTTTGAGACATTCTTTCCATTGAAAAAGCCACACCGATTGACTAGACGTTCATAAAGTGATTGGATGGCTTTTTGACGCCTATCTTCTTCTTGAAATCGTAGGAATTGAGCTAGGATTTCTTCCATTTTGATTATGCTAATCTTTGTGGCTCTATAACTCACTCACCCCCTCCCTTCACGTCGGGTTCACCAGGTATGTCGTCGGGATCGCCAAAGGAGGGTCGAGAATAGTGATATTACTTCCAAATTCAATTCAATTTAGTTCTGCTTCTCCATAAGCATTTATTCGTAATGTAATTCTCGGTCTTTCGATAAGTCGGCATAGAAGTTCTTAATTAATTTTCTCACTAGATCCTTAAAGCTATGGACATTGAATTTATACACCTTCACCATAGGCAACATTGACACTCAACATTTTCTTTTCATCTTTTTCTAAAGTAAAAAACGACAATCACAGCACTAGCAATGCTGTTGGATAACCTATCAAAGCATCTATCGGGAGTGCATGCCTTCAAAAGCAGCAAAGTATGCATGCTTAACATGATAATGGCACTAGGGAAAAAACAGTCTCAAGTCGATTGAATCTATCATGGCTGTGCATGATTTAATCTATCATGGTTGTACATGATTTGGCATCAACGGGAAAATCACTTAAACATGATGGAAACCAAGACAGAAAGAATCTGAGTTGCCCACAAATGGGTGATTTGGCATGGGGAAATAATTCCTTCTTAGGGAAGATAAATACACAGCTGATGTGCTTACATACTTGGGATATTGTCAAAAAAAACAGAAATTTTTCTTGTAAACAATAAATAATGCTCATGTACACTACATCAGATGTGACAGAAATACATGAAGTATATGGTCCTCCGCTCCAAATACATTATACAAATAAAGATACTTTACATATCCTGTTACTTTATTCAAGAAGACAAAATGATCAATTCAGCAATATTCAGTGATCGAAAACTAAAACCAAGAACGACGACACATTTAAACAATTCACAGCACATGAACTATTTGATATAATCTTATAAAACTGGACTTCCAAACTTCAAGGAAAAGCACATAGAAACAAAGTAAAACCACATTAAAACTCTGCACACACACAGAGGACGTCACAGTTCATTGCAGCTTGAACCATGAGTTTGAGAGGTCCAGATATTTCACTAACTCCATTCCCTGTACTATGTAACATGAAGATTGTCGACAAATGAAACAAAAACTCATCGAAAGAATATTGATGATTGCAACAGCATATAGCAATTCTAAACGCAACACTGAAGGAAAATGAATGAAAACAATCAGTGGAATAAGAAGATGGGAAGGAAAAAAAACATCCAGGTCATAACAGGGATCAAAGACTGCAAAATCATACCTGCAATGAACTACAAAAGGGCCAAAATTGGATGGAATTCTGTAATTTGTTCTAACCATCTCTCGAACTGATTCCGTGGAGCTTGGTATGCCATAATCTGGCCACTCTAATTGCATATGTAGGACAGGTATTGGTGCGTAGATGCACTACATAAATTTCGGCTCAACCATTGTCCGAAAACAGGAAGATATGGCGGAGATGGTAGTTTCAGGACAGAGCAGACGCCATTGCCACAATATGTTCTTTTACGCAGACCATGGTTATTGTGCACTTTATACAATGTACCGTTAACTGCAAACACAATGATCATGAGCCACGGTCAGGCTGCCGCCAAAGTTCTGTTCCGCTAGAATGCAACCATCAAGCTGCTAGCATGAATCTCATGTCCGCTCCTCAGAGTTCCTAAGGTAGAATCATCTTCAAATCTCAGTGTGTTGTTGATGGATTCGTGGAGGCATCAGTGATTTCTTGCTTCCAATTTGTCTCGGCATCAGACGATGAGCGCAGTCATCAACCTTGTATCGTATTCTATCTAGATCGTTGGTTTCAAGACTCCATTGCGCAATCTCTGTATGATGTTCATTGGTTCAGATTCTGTACAATCCTCTTCAATTTGGTAATCAAGCTCCTCGGTTCATGCGAAAACAGCTTCTCCAATTCGTATTCCTCAGATAACATATTCAAACCGTCATCGATCACAGATTTTGGGATGCATCACATTTGTGTTGAGCAACATTGCTGGAGTTTGAAAATGATAGTTGTACGGTCTGAAGCCTTGCTTCTCACACCAGACAATTTCTCCCTTTTACTTGCGCGCGAGAATTTTCAGAACTGCTCTCTAAGTCAAGTTGTCAGCAAACCACAACAGAAAACATGATATTAATTCTAGGGTCACCAATCGTGCTATGATTCGAACAATATAGTGTAACTAATTGCGCATCTGGAAGTCATCTGTTATCATCATCTCATCACACGAACTATCTCCTCCTAGAATGCTCTGACAGAGATCGTCTACTCCCTCCTTGAAGATCCCCTCCTATTCCCGATTTGTTTTTTCCATATTCCACTCCTTTTCTCCCTTCGAACATCCACCGAGAACTCTCTCGTGCCTCCTCTTTCTAGCTCTCCTTCATTACTAAAAGGAAAACGGAAAAAAAGCAAGCACATCCTTCCACGTATACTGGCACTACTTCATTTCCATATAAAGTCCCCTCGTTAGAGTAGTCTCTTGCCATACACACATATTGTATACATTCATATACATTTATTAGCACATAATCACCGTCTTTAAAATGCACATAAGTGAATACATACATACTTATACTAAGGGTTTTGCAGGTACTTAGCCTAGTGAAGCAATCAAAAAGAATACTAGACACATGCAATGGACCTATAGTCAAGGGTAGAGCTCACCAGTATTAGATGAGTTGCTAGTCTCGATCTTGGACGAGACACACATAAGAGTCATCTTTAATAGCGATTTAAGTTGGTGCTTGTGATTTGATTTACAAGACTTTGCTTCGGATCACGACCACAGCGGGCACTCATATGGCCTCGGGCCCAGGAATTCTAGAGAAGGCTATCAGCGGCAGGTCCCCCATCAAAGAAGATGAGAGGGGGAGTACAATTACCCTGCGCTCAACCAAGGGGAGCCACCACTACACCAGAAATTACCCCTCCCCAGACACGACGCATTAGGCCATTCACCATCCGGCTACCAAGACCAAGTACAGAGGGACCCAATCTGGTATTTCCACCAGTCCCATCAGATTTGGAATTTCCACAGGGCTTTACTCTCAATGATCTCACTGATGAAGAAGTGGCTAGACTAATCTACGACTCTAATCTCGAGACGGAAACAGAGCGAGCTCAGGAACCACAACCCCATACAACAACATCAGCCCCCACCCAACCACAAGTTGTCGAAGTCGATGTCGAGGAACAAGAGACCGAACAAGAGGAAGAAGCCTACGAGGAACAATAGTATGACGAACTTTCAGAGTTAGCAAGTGCCCCTGCGTATTCGGCACAAATAAAAAGGCTATATCGAACCATGCAACTAGTTCAAGAACAACATAAAATGTCACTGGAAGCAGGCAAGAAACTCATGAACCAATTGCTGGCAGAGGAAGGCGTGGATGACATGTTCATCGAGTCCATAAACCTACACGCCGATGCAATAGGATTGGATGAGGCCATTCATGAGGCAATGGCCTACATTCACCGATTTGAGAAAAGGGTTCCCGCTCGTCCCATGAGGTCTGGGAAGCAAATTCATATCAACGTGTCAGCACAAGGAGATACAACGCAAGCAGGCGAACATCAGGAAGCACCACTGTCACCACCATCCCCACCTCGCACTACACAACTCACTCCACCACATGACACTAGCACCACCACGTCCACTACCACCACAATCGTCATGGGAATTCCACTCTCGCCGGGAATCCAATTCGGGGGAGTCACCATGCCCACTTTCACCACTCTCTTCACTAACGTCACATCCACCCCACCCACAATCCCCATCTACACGGTCACTCAAACAGTTGACACTATGGAAACATCTCCTGCCACTGCACCGCTCCCTCCCCCCATGCCACCTCCATCTCCCATACCCCCTCCACCCACATCCCCACTTGCATCCACATCATTCACAACTCCCTTTCCCGCTCCCATTCCCCCTGCATCCTCACCCCTCCCTGCATCATTTAATGTAAATAGTATATTTCTAGCATTAAATCAATGTGTATATCAGCTTCAGAATGAGTACAGAGCTCTGGACGGCCGGTATCAACAACTGACAACACCACCAGAACTTACAAAGGCAATTTAAAATTCTGGAAGAGGAAAATGCAGATGTGAATCAACGTTATACAACGCTTGAGCAGGCTCACCAAACACTATTGGAGGCACCCCAACCATCGACAGAATCAGGCGTCAAACAACTAGAAGCCTTGCTCGAAGTATACCAGACCGATAACCTACGAGTCAGACGTAACTTGGCGCTACTCAGGAAACATATGGCCACGGCACTGGAAGAGAACAAGAGACTGCAAAAACAAAATGAAGAGAATCTGGAAGCGGCAATGGAAGGCTCTCCCCACGAGATAGATCCAGAGCAGTTCAAAGCAGTTCCCACGGAGACGATGAAAACCATTTTGGAAAGCTATGCAGATCTCCTGGAAGCCCATGATGACTTGGAAAGAGAACGTGACACACTACAGAGCAGACTTAAGGAATAGGAAGAACAACCAAAGAGTGTCCCATCAACCTCTACCTCAGACGAAATAAAGGGCTTGACTGAGCAGGTAGCAGAACTACAAAAGAGGTTACTGACATACGAGAGGCAGCCCTCTCCAATGGTAGAACCAGAGCCAGAAGAGTTGGTCCCTATTGAGGTAGATGATTCGTACGAAGAACCGTATGTTCCTATGCCAATGCCAGGCGGGCAACGAACCTCAGAGGGACTAGACACCTTGGAAGTGGAAGCACCCGAGTGGCTTCAGACACTGGAAAGGATAGCGAACACCCACGAAGAACGGGTGGCCATTCAGATCCAATCACTAGCAAATCTAGAAGAAACTTTCATAAAATTAGAATATTTCAGAAGCATGTCTCATCATAGGTGGATCGGCCTCAATAATGACCAATATGTGCCATACTGCATACTGTTGGCCGATTACAACGCCGAGATTCAACGACAATGCGGCAAGCCTCCCACATTCGCTACACAATTTGGCCCAGATGATATACCGGAAAGTGCTACGTGTGGGTCCATCCATCAACCCACCTGGAGGATCAGGCTTTTGGAAACATATCCTGAAATGGTCCGAACCTGGAATAATATGCCGTTATTTATTAAGTATAACCCTTGTTACATTCCAGTTCTTCGAAGACGCACCTGGCCTGAATTCACTATTGCCGTCAGAGACATCAAAGCCTGTGCAAAATGGTTGAATTACGTTTATCTAGCACCTCCACGAGGACCCCCCACGGTCAACTACATGATTTCTACAATCCGTCACTGGAGTATTCGGCTACGCAATAATCCCGATGTGATGGCCCAGATGTGTATGAAAATATTTGAATTAATGCTGATCACTTTCAGGACGTTTAAGAACATTAAGGACCCTCACTTCTCAGGAGCAGGTTTCGTGACAGGAAACCAGGATCTGGTGTACGATATGAGTACCACCCCATCAATTGAAGTAATATATGCTTGGCACGCCAGAATCAAGTACCTCCCAGCCTGCTTTAAACAGACATTTGAGGAGTTGTTCATCACAGGATTCTGGGAATACCACTCCGAAATCTTTATACCCAGGCCATCACATCTCCTCCAATTATTTGCTGTGGAGAGAACTATTCATTCAGAACAATTGAGGGTGCCTCATCCGGATGTTCCTGGACCTGTGAATTGGGATGATTTGCTCACAGATCTAGCACGCGGCTTACGACTTGAAGAACACCACCTAGCCTCCGATGTCGTCCAATATTATGTTCAAAAATCCTCTAGACAAGGGTCTGTCAGTGGCGACAGACGCGAGAGTGGGGGGGGGGTGTTGGCAACAGTTAGGGAACCGAAGGAGCCACAAGACGAAGAGAGTCAGAGCGAAGGGACAGCACAAGCAGACATGGCAGTCAAAGAAGATCTGGCAAGTAGGCCAATAATTTTCTTCATGAAGAAGCAAGTACGAGCATTCACGCAGATCTAGCACTAAGGCAACCTTTAATTTTTCAAAACCCTTACACCAATTAAAAGTGATTCTCATCACTAACAACCCCTGTAAATACCATGTTCACCTTTTTGTGCCTCCATTTTGTGCAAGCCGAGGAGTCCTCGAGCTTGAGGAGCCTTAGAAGTAGTTGCTTACCAATTTTCGTATTTTTTAGATCTCATTTGAGCCCTCAAATAAGCCCTGGAACCTAATTTTTAACTAGGACGGACACTAGGTCTGGACAGGGCCAAAGCTAGTCAAAAACTATAAAAGGAGCTAGAGAGCTCATTTTTGGGGTTAGATTGTAATTAAAACGAACTTGTAAGAGCTTTTTGAAAGTAATCTAAGAACTTCATTGCTTCTCACTCTTTGTCTTGCCGTGTGTGCGCGTGTGTGTGTATGTGTGTGCATGCTTGTGTGCTTCTCACTCACGCACTTGTGCCTCCACTTGCTCGAGGTCTTCATACCATCCTCACGTCTTCCCGGATTGACATTAAAGGAGGTGCTACTCATCACGGAGCTACATCTGCCCAAAGAACATTGAGTACATGTGATATGTACTCTAATGGCAACCAAAACATGATTTTATATAGCAAAATACTTTCGGATGCAAAAGAGATGAGCAAAAATGAACCATGAATCATGTACAAAAAGTTGTATATTCTATAAATGAAGGATGTACAAGAGTGTGGCAAAGCACTTCCATATAGGAAACAAATACAATATGTGACAAAGCAATTCCATATAGGAACCGAATACAAAATTATGGTGCATCATTGCTACATAGGAGTGTAATACAAAATTGTCACAAAGCACTACCATACATATGCGCAAGGGGATCAAAACATTTACATCTACAATCTTGCAACAAAGCATATGCGTAAAATGAGACAAATTGACATGAAATTTATAACAATAACTAGAAATATGAAACCAAGCTATAAGTTTACCTCATCATATATTCTCCCATGAAATGATCGCACCGCGTCCCTCTAATTCTTGCAATAGTACAGCCAATCCATGAAGATATCCATAAGCTTCTTCGGTTCGCGTCGGAGGACGACCCACTGCCTACTCCTATAATAAATATGCAAAATGTTAGATCAACATACTTGATGTGCTTAACACAAACAAATTCAATAATTGAAATGATACTTACAAATTGGTAGCGCATACTATCGTATCGGTCGCTCCCTAAATGCAACATTCCAATCGTATCTAAACGTGTGGCCCTCGCATCTCACTACTGATGATATCGATCAAGAGTATGTGGCTTCTCATCGTGAATCGATTCCCACTCTTCAACATCTAGCCATACAGGCTTCGGTAAGCCTGCTCTGAAAGCATTGCGAGCCTTAGACCACGGATGAGACATCACCTCACGTCTTGTATGCTGAATCCATTCTAAGCTCACTATAGGATGCCCACGTGCTGGTCGATACTCTTCATATATTGACAGTGTGATATAATTTTTGGCATTCTTATCCTGTTCGATCCATTTTAACATTACAAAATGTCTAAACTCTATGGAGCAAAGCTATCGAATGCATTGATGCATGGACTTTTCGGCCGCATCCATGACCGGAGCTCCATCACGTATGTGATATATCTTGGAGTCATCATGGTCATGCGCTCCCCAAGGTGTATGTGGACATCCCATCTAATCCAATGTGGAGATGTTAATATATATATATATATATATATATATATATATATATATATATATATATATATATATATATATATATATATATATATATATATATATATATATATATATATATATAAACCCTAAAAAATCTATAGATACATGTGTGTATGCATATGCATGTATGTATATGCATATGCATGTGTGTATGCATATGCATGTGTATATGCCTATGCATGTGTATATGCATATGCATGTGCATATGCATATGC
>CM035407.1:102034727-102052227 GCA_020310875.1 Ceratopteris richardii
GGCAAAGTGTTGCAGAGCCAAAGAGCGCACAAAGCAGAGAAAAAGACGGGCCCCAAAATTTTTCCGATTTGGACCAGATATTTTTGTAACATATTCATTTTTGTAATATACTTCCCTTGTAAAGGCACTAGAGGAGTCCTCTAGATGCATTCCCATAGAAGAATAGAAGCTTACCCATGTAAAATAGTAGGAAATTAGCTCTTAGGGAATAAAGTGCCGGTCACTTGTGTGAAAGGACCATTTTTAGGGCACTAGTATATAAGTCAAATGTGACTCTTTGTAAAGGACTTTTTTGCCATTGTGAGAATAGAGAGCACAGAAATTCGAATTTGTGTCTTCTTCCCTCTTCATCTTCTTCTTCGTGAGCTTGTATGCATGTGTATTGCTTGGAAAGAGTGCTTGTGAGTGTGATCCATCCTTGAAAGTGTTTCTTTGCTGTAGGAGAGGTGTGTGCGAGGTGTAGGAGGTGCTGAAGTGTAGGAAAGTATTCCCGCGACTCAGTATTTCTGTCATAACTTGAAGTAGGAGTGTCGGAATTGCGTGAAACCACTGCCATTGGATGCGTCTTCTCGAGAGCTTCGAAACGCATATGCTATTCGCTATGTTTGGAGCTCGGAGCTAGGAGAAAAGTCCAAAATACTGACGGCTGCTGCACCAAGTATCGTTTCGTCTTGACCTACAGTTGAAGCTTGTTAGGATAAGTGATTTCCTCATTTTCACTTTTGAGCAATACTTTTGCATTGACCATTACGCATTTGCATGTCTTCATACACTCGGCTAGGTTAGTATACTCTTCGGATTGATAAATTAAAAGCGTGTATCCCCACTATATGCACTTGTGAGGGGATTGAGGTATAGTCTCTTTCTCCGCAAGTCCCTAAGTTGAAGCTTAGGTCAACACACTTTTTGGCGCCGTTGCCGGGGAGTGACGAATCAAACCGAGGCATTCGCGTGATGGTAAGTAGCTTTTTGCTTTGAAGAACGTGGAGGAGCGGAAATCTTCTCTTCTTTGGTAAGTCAATTTCAACCGCACTTGCTACTTCTCATTCTTGGAGTGTGTGTAGTAAGTTGATAGATTAGGGGAGTGAGTAGAAGAAGTAGAATAGGAGTGAGTGGAGAGTAGAGTAGGCTTTAGGTTTGTTCAAGAATTTTCAATTTTCAGTAAGCTAGGAATTCCCAAGTATAAAAGCCAAAAATTTTTCATTTTCAAGTTACTTGTTGAACAAGTATCGTGGAGAGTTGTGTCGAGTGTCGTGTGAGCCCAGCGGTCGTTTTGAGGCAAGCAAGCAATAGGGGAGAGTTCTGTGCAAAGGAGTTGGACCAAGAGATCATGGGAGCTTCCAAGGTAAACTAAACCATCTCCTTGCTCAAAAATTTCAGCATTTCAACCTAGGAGAAGGAAAAAACGACCTGCACTGAGTGTCGTTTGGGCATTCAGGGGGTTAAAAGTAGTTTGTTGATTGATACAGTGGGTAGAGATAAGAGAGAGAACCTAGGAGAGAAAGGGGGAAACATCCAAACCTCAAAAAACAACACAAAAATTTGAAAAAGGGTCAAGTATCGCTTTGCTCCTGCGGTCGAGTATCGTTTTACTCCTGCGGTTGAGTATCGCGATATTTCCCAGCGGTCGTCGATCGTTTTGAGAGATATCGTAGATCGTTTCAGATAGAGATCGTAGATCGTTTTCAGACAGAGGTCGTCGATCGTTTCGCTAGAGATCGTCTCGCTAGAGATCGTTTCAGACAGCGGTCGTAGATCGTTTCGCTAGAGATCGTTTTGATCAAAGGTCGTCGGTCGTGTATCGTTTGTCAAGTATCGTGATCCAGAGATCGCGACACTTGTCAAAGGTCGGTATCGTTTCAGTTAGGTATCGTCGATCGTTTCTAGTGAAGGTCGTAGATCGTTTATATTCGAGTATCGTGTATCGTCTAGTGAGAGATCGTGTGTCGTTTCAGCCGAAGTGTCGCCGATCGTTTCTCTCAGAGATCGTCGGTCGTGTATCGCTTTTTGCCAGAGATCGTTTTGTTAGAGATCGTTTGGTCAAAGATCGTTTTCTAGCGATCGTTTTGATCAAGTATCGTTAGACCCAAGTGTCGATTTCCAGCGATCGTTTGGATGAAGTATCGTTTGTGAGCGGTCGTTTTGGGTCAGAGATCGTAGATCGTCTTGTGGAAAGGTCGTGTATTGTTCCCAGTCAGAGATCGTTTGGGGAAAGGTCGTTTTCCAGCGATCGTTTTACCCAAGTATCGTCTGTCAGCGATCGTTTTACCCAAGTATCGTCAGTCAGCGATCGTTTTTTCAGAGGTCGTGAGAGTCAAGTATCGTGACTTGAAATTTTCTTTCAGTCACATTCCAGCCTAAGTTTTCCTAGACTTCTGAGCCATAACTTAGAACTCTAGAGACTAAAGGTGGACAAGATTTGATTAGAGCTCTTAAGTGAATGAACTTGAGATCGGGAAGAACCCTAGGAAGCCGAAGAAGTGTAATTTCCTCCGTAGGGAGTGTTGCCGAACCAAGTAACCGATCACACTATTCTGAGACCTCCAGTGAGTCAGAAGGAGAAATCCCCATGGCTTCCGAGGATATGCAAAACACTGTGCCCATGATTGGCCAGATGTCCATCATTGAGGGCGAATACAGAACTTCCTTAGAATATGTGAGCACTAACCACCATGAGATCCCTATCTATTTGGATGGTCTAAACAGATCAGTGGCCAGATTGAGGAAGGCTTCAGAGGCCTACATAGTGCCAAGACCAGCAGTCAAATACATAGGAGGACTGTACATGGATAAACAAGACATTCAATACATGGTCACTGAACATCCGGAAATCATTAATGAACGTGGCGAGGAAAATAATACTTCAAGTTTAAATGGACATGGAACTAAAGAACAAGTAACAACCCCTAGAGGTAGATCGACAATTACTAAACTTTGGAGAGGAGACTTAGTCCCCCAGGATGACACTCTAATAGATGTGTATTTGATCAATGGGATGGAGCACCTGCTCAGAACCCATTCCTCTATTTGGGACGCTGCTCCTAATCCAGTTACCATCTATGAGTTACAAGATCCTGAATTCCCCACCATCATTACATATTTGGACAAAGACCACAGAAGATATTGGCCGGTCACTGAATTAGAGAGAGCTGAGCTGAAATATCAGAACATTCCAGTGTTCCCCCCAAGGGACCAAGCAACCACTTCACGGAACCCACATGGAACTTCTCAATATGACTCAAGTCAACATTCGGGACAAACACAACAAACTCAACAAACCCAGATCCCTATCAGACCTCATGTGCAATTTGCAATACCAGCCACTAATCCTAATTACCGGCCACAACCAGCTATGGACCCAAGACAAGGAGTTCGTGCTCCAGTCAGACCACAGGTAGTACGAGGACCAGGCATACCTATAGGAAGACCAAATTACCCTGTAATGCCGAGACAACCTGAAGTAGGAAGGAGACTAAGACCGATTCAAGTGGCCAAATGCATGAGAAATCATTATGATGGCTCGAGTGAACCCTATAATCATATAGCAGAATTTAAACAAGTAGCTAGAGCCGAGCAGGTAGATGACTTCATGATTCAATATGAATCCTTTGGCCTCACCTTGTCAGACACAGCCCTGGCCTGGTTTCAGCCATTGGATCCAAATACCTTTCAGAACATGGATCAAGTGTATCAAGAAATGATTGAAGAATTTACCAAGTCTGGAATCAAGAACAATTCTTCGTCATTAATCCACAGCTTCAAGCAAGCTCCAACTGAGTCAGTCAGATTGGCTGCCAGGAGATTCAAGCAGTATGTGGATAGATGCCCCGTAGAGGAGAGACCAACACAAAACAAGATGGTATCATTGTTCTTAGAAGGACTATTGAACGGAACCTTGAGGTCATTAGTGTACGTGAAGAGAGTTCAAACTCTGCAAGAGTGTATGAAGGAATGTATAGACCTAGAGGATAACCTTGCAGGAGACTTGAAAATACCCCAAGGAAGCGTGAAAAGTGAAGAGTAAATTGATAGAAGTTGCCCAACAAACATTAGAAAAACCCGCTTCACCCTTACCGAACAACCGAATTTGCGAGGAAAAATTCCAAGAGTGTCTAAACAATCCGGAAAAGCCTAATGAAAGTAGACCTCTGGATGATGAAATTGGTATTGAAAGAAAGGAAGGATCCATAGTCCCTGAAACAGAAGGAGACTGGACTAAGGATTTATGGGCACGAGTTCAAGAGGACAAGTGGAAAAAGGTGGAAAGGATGGAACCGCCCTTTGAAGAACTGAAAGCAGAAAACGAAATGGAAGATTCAATACCTGAACTTAATTCAGAAGAAATTTTTCCAATGGATGCAAGTGACAAAGAAGCGGAAGACGATGTAAAGGAACTGCCCAATTACACCGGGGAATACGAGCACAACTCAGAATTGTATCGCATTCCATCAATACAAAGACGAGAAACAAATCCATCAGTTCAAACATCGGAAATCATACAATGCCTTAGGGAAGTGAAAATCCCATGTACCCTAACATTCGAAGAATTGCTAAAGGTAAAACCACATCTAAAGGAAAAATTGATCAATCAGTGGGAAGTCAAGGAGGCAAAAAAGGAGGTAGATGACGACGTGAAAACAATGAGAATTCCAGTGGATAAAGTAGGAGATTTTAGTGAAGGGGATGAAGGAAATACATGTCTACCAATCACCTATAGGGGTTACACAACCAAAGCCATATTAGATTCAGGAGCTGGTGTTGGTATTGCCACCAAAGAAATTTGGGAGAAATGGGGAAAACCAGCATTGAGACCAACACGTATGAAAATTCAGATGGCCGATGGACATACAGAAAGACCCTTAGGATTGTTGGAACGCGTAGTCTTCACTACGTGTGGAGTGGAATTCGAACATACTTTAGCAATATGTCACTTTGAAAGGCCAAGCAATTATGAAATGATCTTGGGAAGGCCATTCATGAGACAGCTAAAGGTAGTACAAGATTGGGGAAAGGATGCAGTGTACCTACAACACGCAGGAGTCACCACTAGGATCAACCTACATACGTACACATATCAAGATGTACCACCTCTGCAATGGAATCAAATCCATAAAGAGGAAGACGATCAATCGATTCATAGTGCAGGTTCTAGTGACCAATCCTGGATGAACGAGGACACTCATCTATGGATATGCCAAGCTGCAAAAAAGGAAGAAGAGAGAAAAAAAAGTTGGCAGCAGAAACAAGGTATAGAGAGATCGGTACAAGATCCAGCTTATATGCCACAAGTATTTCCAGACGAAGAATTCGAACCTCACGGTTGGATGGAAATCTTAGCCACCCTCGATGTTTGTGTAAAGGAAGAAGTGGTAACTATGAACGAATGTATTGACGAGGAGGGTTATGACATTAGTTTGTATATGGTAGTCCTTCAGGAGGCAGAAGAAGGAGAAATAATTGAGAAAGACTGGAAGGAGGACTACGAGAGCATTGAAATGGAACCAGAATCCCTGGATCTAGGAATTAGTACCACAAATCTGGACAGCACTGCCAATGAACAACATGAGGATCTCACACAAAAGGAAGAATTAGAAGTTGAAAGGGAGTTAGAAGATGAAGATAATAAGCTTCAAGACCAATTCGAGGTACCAGCTCATTTCAAAAAATATGAAGTGGAAGAGAGGAAGATTGCTATTCAAATGCCTAAAAGAGAGGCACAACCGGGAATAGCATATGATAATAAAGAGCAAACCAAAAAAATAGTTGTAACCAGGGAAGGAGGAGAGGAACGATGTACTTTCATAGGACAGGATGTCTCAGCGGAGGAAGAGCGAGAGTTAATTCGGCTCATAAGAGAATACCGGGATGTCTTTGCTTGGACCTATAAGGATTTAAAAGGAGTAGATCCATCTATATGTGCGCATAGAATCCCCATGACATCCGAAGCCAAACCTTCCAAACAGAGACCTTATACTTATAATGATGTATATTCAGCCAAGATAAAAGAAGAAATAGATAAGTTATTAGACGCTGGATTCATCTACGAAATTGAGCACACGGAATGGGTATCACCCTTAGTAGTTGTACCAAAGAAAAATGGGAAGTTAAGAGTGTGCATCAATTTGAAAAAAGTGAACTCCGCCACCATAAGGGATAGCTATCCCTTACCGATCACTGACCATCTCTTGGAAAGGGTAGCAGGGAAGGAAGTTTATAGTTTTTTGGATGGCTTTTCAGGGTATAATCAGGTAGCCATTGCTCCTGAGGACCAACACAAGACTGCATTTGCAACTGAATGGGGAGTATACGCCTTTAGAGTCATGCCTTTTGGTTTAACGAATGCCCCAGCTACGTTCCAAAGACTGATGTGTCATGTGTTCAAGGAATTTTTGAGAAAGAGCATGGAGGTATACGTGGATGATCTGTGTACATATTCAGCTATACGATCAGAGCACATCCCTGAACTAGAAAAGATTTTTGCCAAATGCCGACAATATCGAGTATGCCTCAATCCCGAAAAATGTGTCTTCATGGTGCGGCAAGGGAAAATCTTAGGACATATTGTTTCTAAGAATGGAATTTCCACGGATGAAGACAAAATCAAAGTCATTTTGGATTTACCGAGACCGAAAACTGCTAAAGAAGTTCAAGCATTTATGGGACATTGTGGTTACTATCGAAGATTCATACATATGTATGCCATAATTGCTAGACCTCTTTATGCATTGTTAACTCAATTCAATTGGACTGAAGAATGCGAAAAAGCTTTTAATGAGTTGAAGAATCGATTGAGTTCAGCACCCATTCTTCGAGTCCCTAACTGGAATAAACCGTTTCATATTCATGTTGATGCTTCCAAGTTTGCCATTGGTTGCATCTTAGCTCAACCAGCGGATACAGGTAAATTAGACCACCCGATAGCCTATGCCAGTAGACAGTTAAATCAAGCTGAACGCAATTATACTACTACGGAGAGAGAAGGCCTAGGAATGGTTTATGCCGTCAAGAAGTTTAGACATTACTTATTGGCAAACAAATTCAAATTTTTCATTGATCATCAAGCTCTATTGTACTTAGTCAACAAGCCTTGCAATACAGGACGTCTAGTACGATGGTTTTTATTGCTAATGGAATTTGATTTTGAAGTAATAGTCAAGAAAGGAAACACACACATAAGGGCAGATCATTTATCTCGCATGACCCATGGAGAATCACCTATAGGAGTTCCTGATGATCTGCCAGACACTTATCTCTTTAACCTGGAAGTATGTCCTCAGTGGGCAGAAAAGTTGATCCCGATACTCACACATGGACCTAAAGATGGGATCACGCCAAACCGAAAGCAAGATCTCTGGAAGACTAAGAACCTTCACATTATTGCTGGAAGTTTGTACCACCAGGATTCAAGCGGACTTTTGATGAGATGCGTGGACGAAGGGGAACAAGAAATGTGGCTTCAGAAAGCACACATAAACCAATGGAACACTCATTTGAATGCAAATGGAACATGGCAAACACTCAAGAGATTCGGCATATATTGGCCAACCATGCAACGAGATGCACATCATTATGTGTCAAACTGTCAAACCTGTCAAGAACAAATCCCAGGAGAGAACTCCACGTTATGCTATTCTACAATAGCACCTAGGTGGAGCATGCCTTTAGTAAAGTTCTTGAAAACTCGAGAGTACCCGGAGGGAGCTACCTTAGCAAGAAAACGTGCTCTTGAAGAACAGAGTAAAGATTACGTCATCCTAGGAAAACAACTATTTAAACGCGGAAAGGATAACCAGCTAAGATTGTGCATTCATGAAAATGAATATCTCTCTGTATTAGAAATGGCACACGCAGGAGCTGCGGGAGGACATTTCTCAGCAGATAGAACGGTCAAAATGATTCTCTTTGCAGGCCTGTGGTGGCCAACTCTACATATGGACGCAGAGACATACGTGAGAAGCTGTGAAACATGCTAGAGAGCAAAATATCCTATTAGAAGAGATGACATGCCTTTAAGACCCATGGTTTGTGCGAGAGCATTTACCAAGTGGGGTATTGATTTCATAGGACCTATCAATCCACCGGCGAAAGGATCACATGCGGAGTACATCATAGTAGCCACCGACTACTTAACTAAGTGGGTATAAGCAAAAGCCACTAGAAAGAATGATGCTCAAACTACAGCAAAATTTCTCTTTGAGCACATATTCACACGCTTTGGACTACCGATTGAGATAGTGAGTGATCGAGGAACGCATTTCTTAAACGAAGTCATTGAATCGCTAATGAATGAATTCTTAGTGATTCATAAAAAATCAGCCCCTTACCACCCTCAAGCTAATGGACAAGCTGAAAGTTCCAACAAAGTACTTTGTACCGTATTGACAAAGATTGTCAATAATGGAAGGTCAGATTGGGACAAACAATTGCATCACGCAATTTGGGCCTTCCGAGTGGCATATAAAACGGCTATTGGAACTACACCTTTCAATTTAGTGTATGGGCAAAATGCAATTTTGTCAATTGACTTCTTAGTGCCTACATTGAGAGTAGCCCAGCAACATGAGTGGAACGGTCATGAATTGTCTCAGCAATTAGATCAAATTGAAAAGCTGCATGAGACTAGATTGCAAGCGGTAGCAGGCATTTATGCCGCCAAACGGAGACAAAAGGCTTATTATGATGCACACATAAAAGACAAGGGACTGAAAGAAGGCGATTTAGTCCTAGTATACACTCTCAAACAGCATGCAAAGAAACTACAGAAACGTGGATATGGACCTATGATCATAAATCGAATCTCCACCAGTGGTGCAGTCAATCTCGCCACACTAGACGGAGATATTCTTCCCAACTACATCAGTGGTTGCAGAGTGAAAAGATTTATGGAGCCTCTAACGGATCAAATGTTAGCGCGACTCTTAGGAGCTCAGAGTAGAAAAAAGGAAGAAGAACGCATACGCGAAGAAGCGAGGCAAGAAGCCCTAGAACGTATCAGAAAACGGAAAGAGTGGATGAGAGAAAGAGACGAGAGATATCGAGTAGGAGAAGAACTCATCCCTATGGCTAATTTTAGAGCCACGGAAAACTCACGACAACAAAGAAGACAGCCTTATTTGAATCTGGGAGCAGGACGAAAAGAGTACCACTTAGTGGATGCTCTTATAGACACAGGAGCAGCAATAAGTTGCATTCGATTCTCTTTGTCTCAGAGACTTAAAGAGGAGATACGCCCATCGAAGGCATAGCTAATTGGAATAGGAGGAAAAGTTACTCAATGCATAGGTGAGATCACTTTACCTTTACATATGGGGAACAACACTATGGAGCAGAAACTCTTAGTGTGTCAGGACCAAGATCTGCTTGAAGATGTGATGTTAGGCCAAGATTGGATCTACGAATATGAGGTAACCATTCAATTGGCTTTAGGATACATCTCGGCCAGAATAGGACCTCGTGAAGTATTTAGTTTGCTAGAAGAACGACCACCCAAAGCTGCTATTATAGAGCCAGAAGTTCATCCTAAGGAACAAAGCCATGATTGTATGTTCACTAGCAATATAGGAACCCCATCCTCAAGTACTCCATGTGAAAATACTGTGAGTCCTGTGTGCACTCCATCCTTGAGTTTAGAGAGTCACAAGAGTGCACAAGAACATGAAATCAAGCACAGAGAACCACAAAGCCCAAGAAAAAATATTCCTCTGCAAGACGTGAAGTCTACAACCGTGAAAGTATACCCCATTCCACACTCTACACTAGCTTGGATAAGAAAGGATCAAAAGACGGCATATCTCCAGCAACAGGAACGTCTTCGACAGCAGCATGAGCACTTGTATAAGAAGACAAAGAATTTCGGAAACTTTCAGCAACCACGACTCAAGAGCATATGGATCCCAAAGAAGCTGATAACTGCACAACCGGATCGAACCAAAATTTGGATCCCAAAGTCACATACCCAAAGGACGACCATCCCAAACAAGGAACATTCTCAGAAGAGCTATCATACTCAACAGGGTCAACATGCACATCAAACGAGAAAGAGGACATATTGGAGGAAGAAGGAATCTCCAAATGCAATACAAACCGACTTGAGATTCCCAAAACAGAATCAGAAGGCATACAGCCGAAAACGAACAGCATTCATCAAGAAGGTGGAGAATACAGTACGTCGCACCCAAGTGAAGCAAATATGGATGCCGAAAGACAAGACAACCTGCATACAGCATGCAACTACTTCCAATTGCACACAAGAGGAGTTGCAAAGATCCAAAGTATGCATGATAGGGCCACATTACAAGGCCAAGCATTCGGCACGTCCTTCTTCTACTTTCGGATAGTAGCGCACATTTTCCCTTTGGAAATAGGAGAGCACTTGTACATACTTAAAATATTACTCCAATAACATTTCACTAACCGCTTCGGCTATGTACTAACTTTTATGTTTACTTTTCAGCAAAAAAAAATATAAAATTACATGAAAAATTCAGGTATTACCTTTCTCACACCCACGGGAAAGGGACGACACCATGCACTCGGAACTTCATCAAATTATTAATCAACATATGGAGGAGGATTTCTGAAAAAATATGGATACTAATACATCCTCTATATTGAGTGCAGATAACATCTTCTGACTCAGAAGCTACACAGCAGGAAGAGGAACTACTTCTTCCATTGGGGTCAATAACCAAGGTCAGAGGACATTGGTTTCGAGATGACCAACCTATCTCGGAACTTCTATTCATGGCAACCATCAAGATTATGGACAGGGACCACTATTTCCCTATTATGTCACAGGATTTCAAGACCATAATACAAGGGTTACCACATATCGAAGAAGTATGGACTCAAGCTGGCATGGAAGCATTTTTGAAGATACCTATATGTGTACCCGACTTCCAAAGATGTACACAAGTAATGAATACTATGCAGCCGGCTGCTACAAAGATTTCGGTTCCAGAAGCAAAGGTTTTGGACAAGGTGGACAAGTGGAAGACCATTCAATTCACTCATGAATTGATCAATAAGGCCTTTGGATGGAATCAGGAAGGCATTACCAATGTTAAGGAAGAATGCCATGACCCCAAGAAAAGATCCTTCCTGGAGATTAACAGAGTGGATATTGAAGATGCAGTACGTTTGGTACA
This sequence comes from Ceratopteris richardii, assembly GCA_020310875.1. Classification (NCBI taxonomy): domain Eukaryota; kingdom Viridiplantae; phylum Streptophyta; class Polypodiopsida; order Polypodiales; family Pteridaceae; genus Ceratopteris; species Ceratopteris richardii. Next base: position 102,045,875 of record CM035407.1, read on the forward strand.
CCAACACTTCTGTTTTCCTGGCATGAACAGATACACTGCACCTCAGAAGATAGTAGTCCAACTCCTATCGCATGCCATGAGACAGATAGGAAACAAAGTGAATCTCACAGGTTACGTACAAGAGCGATTGTTTGAAGCTCAGAAGAAATGGGGGCAAAAGAAATTCCTGAACGGTGGTTCAGCCTTGACCTTATTGATATATGAAGCCCTAGACATGAGACACTGCTTACGAGAGATGCCAACAGCAGAAGGACTAGCAAGGTATGCAAAATCCGCTTCTGTCCCTAAGAAAAAGAAAGCAGCAGTTGTAATGGAAGAGGTCGGAACCAGCACACAGAAGCCCATGAGGGGTACAAAACGCTTGCGAGAAGAAGAAGCCCAAGCAACACCGCAGTCCAAGAGAACGCATCTCTTGCCTAAGGTCACGACGGCTCAAATGCCGATTTCAAAAAGAGACTTGTCTGCTGCCCTCGAGCAAACACACCAGTATATGCAAGGGCAGGTAAATCTAAATGTCCAAGGACATCATTATAGACAAACAAGTCAAGTTCAGCAAAAACAGAGTACAGAAACACCTCCAAAACAACCTGGAAGATACCAAGAATTGGGCATTGATGACTCAAGTACAAATACGGAATCCAGTCCTGAGAACGACACGCTAGATACTGATATCAGGACAGAAACTTATGAAGACGAAGGACCAGAGGTCAATCAAATGGAAGTAACACCAGAGAGCCAGAAGGAAAAAGAAAAGAAGGTGGATGATGCTCAGGAACAGGAGCACGTCATTCAATTGAATGACACTACCAAAGTCAGCATCAAGGAAGACACAACTACTGGGGTTACACATGTCAAAATACCTATTAAAGAGGAAGAACAAACCCCAGGGAGTAAGGAAGCGGGAGAGCCCCAACTACAAGAACAAACCATAATCGAGGTGCCTGATGACACACCTCAAGCACAGATTGAAAACATGAGGGCTGAGCCAAGGATACAGCTTCAAATCAGGCAGCCCCATGATACCACATTACACATCGCTCAAGGCAAAGACGTGACTACAGGAGAAGAACCTTCAATACCGAAAACATGGCTCAATGTGGATGTGACTCAACTGAAGCCGGTAGTAAAGCAAATGATCCAGACAGCCATGGACACCCAGCAGCAAATGATGGATACAGATGCTGAATATGATCAAGCACGAAGAGAAAAAAATCAGTTTCAACTCATGAGTGAACAGTTATCGGCACAGCTAATTGCAGCACAAAAAGAAGTGGCGAACAAAAATACTGAAGTGCTAGCAATTAAGACACAATATGACGAATCCATTGCCCAAAATCAAAAGCTGCTAACACAACTAGAAGAGTTGCAACAATTACACAAAGCAAGCGAGGCTGAGAAAGAAAAAATGAAGATGCGAAGCGTACTATTAGAGCAACAACTCAAGCTATATCTTGAAGAGAACGACAGCCTGCGCGATAGGAATAAAGAATTAATGAAATCATTATTATATGATCAACCACTGATACAACAGGGCCCCTCAGAAACTAAAGAACAGGAATTAAAAGAACAGATAGCGGAGTATGCCAAATTGCTACAACAAGCTAAGGAAGTACAAGAAGAATCAGAACGGCGGCACAATCAAGAAATAAGTGAGCTCAAAAGGCAACTGAATTCAGCACAGGCCAAACTGGTACAGAGCTACAGTGAAAACATGGATCACGTAGCCGACATAGGTAAGGAGCTCCTAGCCACCAAAGAAAAACTCAGTGAAGCCCTGCAAAAGGTAAAAGAAAAAGAAGGATGCATTGAAGAGCTACAGAATCAGCAGAAAGGTAAAGAACCGATCGGGACATCAGTAGTGCCAGAAAAAGAACATCCTACTGACGAGGTAGAGGTAAGCCCTCTATCTCAACCGATCTATCATTCTCCAATACATGAGCAGATGGCGGATATGCATGATGATCATCCAATGCCATACACTGCAGAAATGAGTCAGAAGGAACGGGCACTAGTGGTGTCCCGATTGACGGAAAATTTTGAGAATGAAGTCATCAAGGTCATGAAGGAAGCCAAAATCAAAGGAAAAGACTTGGAGAAGATCATCAAGCCTTTCAACATTCCATATGGACTGTTGAAAGAGAAAACAAGGCAATATATAAAGAAGGTTACACACAAAAGTCCGGATCAGCAGCTTAATTTCAAGAATGACACGTTCACGTACACTCAAGCAGAGTTTGAAGCTGCACAGCCAGTGTGGAGGAGAAAGTTTTTGGAGAAACATCCCACACTACGGGTGCACTGGGAGGCCGCACCTTATTTATTACAGGTAAACCCTTCGTTTTGTCCGATACCACGAAAAAGGGTTACAACAGAATTTTTGGCTTTACAACGCAGCGGCACTATTAATAAACAGTGGCTAAACTATCCGATGTTACCTAGCCCGCCACATAATTATTTGCCAACCGAGGATTATATGATCAAGACCATAGAATTTTGGCTACAAAACTATGCGACTGTACCAGATTTAGCAGTTAAGATGACAAATAAAATACTTGGTATGCTACTTACAGTTCTGAAGGTTTTCAAACATGCGGCATATACATTTCTGAACTTCATCGGCATTAATCAAGGCACCGATATACTTATCTTCGATCTATCAGTAATGCCGAGCCGCCCCACAATAATGGCATATTATTCTAGACTCATGTTTTTGCCAAGTCCATACATGCAAATATTTGAAGAAGCATTTTTTACAGGATTTTTTGAAATAGATTCAGAGGTATTTTTGAAGATGTCATCAAATCTGAATGCCAGACTAGTGGCATATGAATTAAGCTTCTTCGCAGATCATAGACAACCGCCAAACGATGGAGTCAAAGCAGAACAATGGAAACAGATCATGATCCGTGAAGCCAATCTGCTAAACGATACAGAGCAACAAGTATACAGAACATATGCCCGGCGCTTATCAAAGCCTGTCGGGGACGACAGAGTTCAGGAGGGGGGCAGTGTTGAGGGCGAAACGAGTAAGAAAAGGAAAAAAAGAAAGCAACGAAAGAAACAGCTTCACTAAAAGGGCAAATTTGAAGATAGACAAATGTAAAGATACATCTCTGCAGGAAGCCCCGCAGGGGCGCAACACCCATCTCTGCACAGAGCCCCGCAGGGGCACGCACCAGGCTACAAAGCTTAACCCCGGGGTCCAGAGGAGTGGATTTTTCAAACATCAGAGTAGGACCAAAAGTTAGAAAGGGGTAGAGGCTGAAAAGTTGAAGAGGGTGACTAAGAATAGCACATTCCTAGTCACTGGTGGCGTGCGTGGCAACCCAAGTCAACAGGCAAGACAACTACATCAGGCTCTCGAGTCGTAGAGCTTGAATCAAGAAGGCCATCGAATCTGCATGTCTGTTTAACTGCAGACAATACTGACCACAGGGCGCGTGCGCGAAGCAAAGTCTGTCAAAGGAAGCGAAGTCTGTCAAGGGACGACAGAGGCGAAGAGGGGGAGAGTGTTGCAGAGCCAAAGAGCGCACAAAGCAGAGAAAAAGACGGGCCCCAAAATTTTTCCGATTTGGACCAGATATTTTTGTAACATATTCATTTTTGTAATATACTTCCCTTGTAAAGGCACTAGAGGAGTCCTCTAGATGCATTCCCATAGAAGAATAGAAGCTTACCCATGTAAAATAGTAGGAAATTAGCTCTTAGGGAATAAAGTGCCGGTCACTTGTGTGAAAGGACCATTTTTAGGGCACTAGTATATAAGTCAAATGTGACTCTTTGTAAAGGACTTTTTTGCCATTGTGAGAATAGAGAGCACAGAAATTCGAATTTGTGTCTTCTTCCCTCTTCATCTTCTTCTTCGTGAGCTTGTATGCATGTGTATTGCTTGGAAAGAGTGCTTGTGAGTGTGATCCATCCTTGAAAGTGTTTCTTTGCTGTAGGAGAGGTGTGTGCGAGGTGTAGGAGGTGCTGAAGTGTAGGAAAGTATTCCCGCGACTCAGTATTTCTGTCATAACTTGAAGTAGGAGTGTCGGAATTGCGTGAAACCACTGCCATTGGATGCGTCTTCTCGAGAGCTTCGAAACGCATATGCTATTCGCTATGTTTGGAGCTCGGAGCTAGGAGAAAAGTCCAAAATACTGACGGCTGCTGCACCAAGTATCGTTTCGTCTTGACCTACAGTTGAAGCTTGTTAGGATAAGTGATTTCCTCATTTTCACTTTTGAGCAATACTTTTGCATTGACCATTACGCATTTGCATGTCTTCATACACTCGGCTAGGTTAGTATACTCTTCGGATTGATAAATTAAAAGCGTGTATCCCCACTATATGCACTTGTGAGGGGATTGAGGTATAGTCTCTTTCTCCGCAAGTCCCTAAGTTGAAGCTTAGGTCAACACAAAGCTTGTTGGATTTGTGGTAAGACAAATCATTTAGCTAATGATTGTTGGCATAATAATCAGAGTAATGGTGGATATAATCAGAACTATAATTCAAGAGGAAGAGGAGGCAGAAATCAAAGAGGTAATTTCAGAGGCAGAGGTAGTAGGGGTTACTTTGGAAGAAATGCAGGTAGAGGTTTCCAAAGTCAACAATATAACAACACCTACTACAATTATGCTTCAGATCAAAAGGAAGATTCAACATTGATAATGAATGCAACTTGTGAAAGGCAGAGTGAAGATCAAAGAGTCTTCTACATTGATTCAGGGTGTAGTAATCACCTGAGTGGTAATATAGCCTTGATGACTGTTTTGGAGAATAAGGTATCTAATCATGTTGTTCAAACAGGTGACAACACAAAGCACAATGTCAAGTCAATTGGATTAGTGAAGGCCAAGGATGGTAGCACCTTATTGAGTAAGGTCTTGTATGTTCCTACAATTCCTAAGAATTTGATAAGTGTAGGACAAATTGTGGAAAAAGGTTATGAAGTAAGGTTCACTAATGAAGGAGTGTTTGTGGAAGACCCTAGCAATGGGTATAAACAAATTGTTTCAGGGAAGAAAGAAGGAAGATTGTTCACATTGAAGATTCAAGGTAATATTGGTCATGCCATGTTCACATATGGAGGACATAAGATCTCTCAGTTAGATCTTTGGCATAAGAGGCTTGGACATTTCAATGAAAGAGGTATTAAAGACATGATTAACAATGGTTCAGTGCTTGGTTTGCCTAATGCTGCAGGTCAACATATGACATACAGATGTGAGGCATGTCAATTAGGTAAGGCTCATAAGCTTTCCTACTCCAAGCATGGTTTTATGTACTAAGAGAAGCTTGAGTTGGCACACACAGATGTGTGGGGGACATCAAAGGATTTCAGTATAAATGGGTCAAGGTATTATGTGATTTATGTTGATGATGCTACTAGATGGATCACTATTTATGTGATCAAAGATAAGTCAGAAGTGTTTAATACATTTAAACACTATCATGCATATGCAGAAAGAATTACAGGACATAAGTTGAAAAGACTAAGGTCAGATGGAGGGGGAGAGTATTTCTCTAATGAGTTCAGTGATTACTTGTGGGATGCAGGTATAAAAAGGGAAGTTACTTACAGGTACTCTCCTCAACAAAATGGTGTAGCAGAAAGGAGAAATAGAACTCTTGTTGAGTTTGCAAGGTCCATGATGAAAGAGAAAAATTGCCCTAATTATTTGTGGGCTGAGGCTGTAAATACAGCTACTTATTTGGTCAATAGGTTACCATGTAAAGCTTTGCAGGGAATGACACCTTATGAGGCATGGTGGGGTAAGAGACCTACACTAGACCATTGCAAAGTATTTGGATGTTTGGCCTATGCATATGTGCCATCACAATTAAGGCACAAATTGGAACCTAAAGCTGAAAAATATGTGTTTATTGGTTATGATGATAAGCAGATGGGATAAGGTTGTGGAATCCATCCACAAAACATTTTCTTGTATCAAAAGATGTTACATTTGATGAGCAAGGTACTTGGTATGCAGGTACTATCAATATTAATACAGATGATGAAGAGATTGTGAGCCAAAGGAAAGGTAAGTCAAAGGTTCAAATAATTGATGAAGAAGAGAATAATGAAGTGCAGGTTGAAGTGGAAGAAACACCTAGGTTTGATCCTGAATATGAAGAACCAGAAACCTCAAGAAGTGGAGAACTTAGGAGGTCTACAAGGAACAAATGGCAACCTACAAGATGTGGGAGATAAGTTAATCTCTTGGTGCTCAAAGAAGCAACATACAGTTGCTTTGTCATCTACAGAACCAGAGTACAAAGGCATGGTTGAAGCTGCAAAAGAAGTGATATGGCTTAAGACTCTAATGAAGAGTTTTGACACTATACAAAGCATACCTATCATTTA
>CM035407.1:102057227-102164727 GCA_020310875.1 Ceratopteris richardii
TGCAAACCTTTTTGTTTTGTAGACCCATTTCCATCCAATGATGTTCTGACTATTTGGTTTAGGAACCAAATCCCAAGTCTCATTTTCCATCAATGCATCATATTGCTCTTGCATAGCTTTTTCCCAATTCTTCTTTCCTTTGGCTTCTTCATATGTGGATGGATCTTCATCTGCTTTTAACATGTAAGCATAATCTTTAGTAGTCAAGAATGAAGTATCATAGCTATACCTTGTAGGCTGCCATTTGTGCCTAGATGACCTTCTGCCTTGTCCACTTCTTGAGGTTTCTAGTTCATCACATTCTGGATCAAACCTTGGCACTTCTTCTACTTCAACATGTATTTCATTGTTCTCATCTTCATCAAATATCTGAACCTTTGATTTACCTTTCTTTTGATTTACAACTTCTTCAACATCTGCATGAACATTAAGTGTACCTGCATACCAAGTACCTTTCTCATCAAATGTAACATCCTTAGACACAAGGAATTGCTTTGTGGATGGACTCCACAACCTATAACCCATCTGCTTGTCATCATAACCAATGAATACATACTTCTCTGCTTTAGGTTCCAATTTATGCCTCAATTGTGATGACACATATGCATATGCCAAGCATCCAAATATTTTACAATGATCCAAGGTACGTCTCTTACCTCACCAAGCTTCATATGGTGTCATACCCTACAAGGCTTTACAGGTAGCCTATTGACCAAATATGTGGCTGTGTTCACAGCCTCAGCCCACAAACAATTAGGGCAATTTTTCTCCTTCATCATTGACCTTGCAAACTCAACAAGAGTTCTGTTTCTTCTTTCTGCTACCCCATTTTGTTGAGGAGAATACCTACAAGTAACCCCTCTCTTTATACCTACATTCCACAAATAATCACTGAACTCATTAGAGAAATACTCTCCCCCTCCATCTGACCTTAGTCTTTTCAACTTTTGACCTGTAATTCTTTCTACATATGCATGATAGTGTTTAAATGTATTAAACACTTCTGAATTGTCTTTGATCACATAGATTGTAATCCATCTGGTAGCATCATCAACATATATGACATAATATCTTGAACCATTTATACTAAAGTCCTTTGAAGGACCCCACACATCTGTATGTACCAATTCAAGTCTTTCTGAATACATAAAACCATGCTTATTATATGATTGTTTATGAGTTTTACCTAATTGACATGCTTCACATCTGTATGTCATGTGTTGACCTGCAACATTAGGCAATCCAAGCACTTAACCATTGTTAATCATTTCTTTGATACCTCTTTCATTAAAATGTCCAAGTCTTTTATGCCAAATATCCAATTCAGACACCTTTTGCTCTCCATATGTAAACATAGCATGTTCAACATTACCTTTTATCTTTAATGTGAAGAGCCTTCCTTCCTTCTTTCCTGTAACAATTTGTTTATACCCTTGACTAGGGTCTTCAACATAAACTCCCTCATTAGTAAACCTTACCTCATATCCTTTTTCCACAATTAGTCCTACACTGATCAAATACTTTGGAATTGTAGGAACATATAGAACCTCACTCAAGAGAGTACTTCCATCTTTGGCTTTAACTGAACCAATTGACTTTACTTTGTGCTTTGTATTGTCACCTGTTTGAACTGTATGATTGATTGCCTTATGATCTAGATCAGTCATCAAAGCAATATTTCCACTCAGATGATTGCTACATCCTGAGTCAATATAAAATACTCTCATGTCTTCATGTGAGGCTTCACATGTTGCATTCATAATAAGAGTGGAATATTCTTTCTGATCTGATCCATAATTGTAGTAGGTGTTATTATAGGATTGATTTTGGAAGTTTCTTCCTCCACCTCTTCCAAAAGAATTGCTACCACCTCTACCTTTGAAGGTTCCTCTCTGATATCTACATCCTCTTCCTCTTTGATTGAAGTTTTGATTAAAATTACCATTGCTTTGATTATTATGCCAACAATTATGAGATAGGTGATTGGTCTTACCACATATCCAACAAGCTTTGACATTATCTTTGTTATTTCTGCCTCTTCCTCTACTTCTTCCACTACCTCTTCCTCTTAGGAAGTTTACTTGACTTGGAGTACCTTCATCTTCAACTGATTGTTACTTTCCTTTGCTAGCTTTCTTCTTGTCTTTAGAATACATTGCATGACCTGCACTCTTATCAACATCTCCTTTGATATCATTCTCAAAAGTTAGCATATGACCTAACAATTGATTCAAATCAGGAGTGAAATGATCTAAAGAAAGTTTTATAGACAAAATAAAAGGCTTCCACTTCTCATCTCCTCTTAGTCTTGTGAGAATTTGTCTTACCAACTTATCTTCTTCAATATCTTCATCAACTGCACCTAAAGAATCAGCAATGTCTTTCATCTTTGTCACATAATCAGATATTGATTGTGAAGCCTTCTTCTTGAAGGTAGTAAACTCTGCCCATAATGAAGGTTTCCTTGATTTGGTTGTATTCTGGAAATGCTCTTCCAAAGCATTCCAAATGTCACTTGCACTTTCAAGTCCTCTGATATGAGGAAGCAAATAGTCATTCACTGCCATGTAGATTATGCTCCTTGCTTGAGCATCTTTCTTCATCCAAACCTTTATATCTGCAAGCTCCTCCCTAGTTGGAACACTAGGATCTTTGAACTCTCGCTTTTCTTCCTCTCCTGTGATGTATCCCATCAGATCTTTGCTCATAAGATGAGCTTCCATTCTCATAGACCAAGCTGGATAGTTCTCTCTATCCAACTTCTCAATTTGGAGACTATCTCCCGTCCTTTCTTCACCTGTACTATCAAATCTTTAATCCTTATAAGGAATGAATGTACCTTAGCTTTGAACTTTACTCCTTTTGATCCTTTTGATTGCTTTTATGTGTCTTCCTTCAGTATTTCAACCACACTTTATTCTTTTGAACCTTCAAAATGTGAAATTTATATATCTGCAGCAATCGGGGTCTTCCTTTCCTCAATCTTAACACAACCTGCTCTGATACCACTGATGGAGAGTCTTAATCTCCAAAAGAACAAGCTATTCTTGATGTTAGACCACCTCTATGTCAAGAATAACTTCAGACTTCAACCAATTTTGAAAACAATCACCAAACTATCAAGAAATTAGCTAACTGTGAAGTAAGTCTTTTCACAGAAAAGTCTGCTGCACATTAATCACTCATTGATTAACCATTTGTGTAAAGTTTTTTATGAAACTTTGTAGAATGTGTCGTTTAGAGTATGCGCACCTCTTCCAAGTTAAAACACTTCAAAAGCTTCAGTAGATTATGAGAAATGCTTCAAACAATTCGCCTATGTCTGAAACTACCTTCCTATAGAATCGACTTTGACACCTGCAACTTCTAACACATAGTTCTCCCAATCTAGAACCCGTTTAAGAAAATGCTTTTAGACATAGATGGCTTACCTTCCAACTTAGATTTTGACTCCTTATTTGTGTAAAAATTTACACTGTACACTGAGAACTGAACATTTCTTTGACGATCGAATCTGCGCCTGTTTCAGAAGACACTCAACACTTTCTCACATATAGATGTTCCTACACAAAATTCTCTAAGCCTGTTTGCAATTGGACTCTCAAAATTTAACCATAGATAGATTAACTATGGACTTAGATGTGTACAAAAGGATTTCTGATAAAATCAAACACAGAAGGAGAACTAGAGAAAAGATCGACGCGCAATTCTCTGAACATTCTTCCTATTCAACTCTTCATACATCTGATGGATGATACATCCAATACACAACATCTATTCATCTATACTTCATCTCACTCATCTAAGACAACCATCTACACGTATCTATATATACATATGAGTATTGATTCGTCATTACTTCAAGTATATTGAAGTATTTACGAAGCTAATGTACATATGTTTTAAAGAACTTTACTATCTGAATCTTCTCTTTACTTCATGAAGTTGGACTTCAATGTTTCCTTCATCTCTTCACTTCTAGGCTTTATATAATCACCAATTGTTGATTTTCCTGCTCCAACAACATGTACTTGGGTTTTTCTTGGGCAGAATGTATTGTCTTTTGCTACACAACAACATGGGAATGTTGTTGTAGGAAGAGACAACACACTCTCTCGAAATTTTTTTTTGCAGATATGGTCATCGATATAGGTGATGATTTAAGCGTCGGTATCCCCAGGCACATATCGATGCTTATATCGACTATTTTTCCAAGGGGCATACCATGGCTTATACTAATGCTTATACCGATGCTTATACCGACGTGTATACCGATGCTTATACCGATGCTCATAGCGATTCTTATACTGACGCTCATATTGGTGCTTTGTTTCCGATGCCTACACCGACATCGGGGAAAAATCACGCCCATTCATTTTCCTCGATAGAAGCCTCGGTATACTCCTGATATTTTGTAGTGATATGCATGTGTATGTGTGTATGCATATGCATTCGTATGCATATGCATGTGTGTGTGCATATGCATATATGTATATGCATATGCATGTGTGTATGCATAGTGTGTATGCATGTGTGTATGCATATGCATGTGTATGTATATGCATTTGTGTGTATGCATATGCATTTTTATGCATATGTATGTGTGTATGCATATGCATGTGCGTATATGCATATACATGTGTGTATGCATATGGATGTATGTATATGCATATGCATGTGTGTATGCATAGTGTGTATGCATGTGTGTATGCATAGTATGTATACATGTGTGTATGCATAGTGTGTATGCATAGTGTGTATGCATGTGTGTATGCATATGCATGTGTATGTGTATGCATGTGTGTATCCATATGCATTTGTATCCATATGCATGTGTGTATGCATAGTGTGTATGCATGTGTGTATGCATATGCATGTGTATGTGTATGCATGTGTGTATCCATATGCATTTGTATGCATATGCATGTGTGTATGCATATGCATGTATGTATATGCATATGCATGTGTGTACGCATATCCATGTGTGTATGCGTATCCATGTGTATGTATATGCATGTGTGTGTATGCATATGCATTTGTATGCATATGTATGTGTGTATGCATATGCATGTGTGTATGCATATGCATGTGTGTATGCATATGGATGTATGTATATGCATATGCATGTGTGTATGCATAGTGTGTATGCATGTGTATATGCATAGTGTGTATGCATGTGTGTATGCATAGTGTGTATGCATGTGTGTATGCATATGCATGTGTGTATGGATAGTGTGCATTCATGTCTATGTATATGTATGTGTGTATGCATATGCATGTGTATATGCATATGCATGTGTATGTGTGTATGCATATGCGTTGCATATGCATGTGTGTATGCATATGTGTGTATATGCATAGTGTGTATGCATGTGTGTATGCATATGCATGTGTATATGCATAGTGTGTATGCATGTGTGTATGCATATATGTGTATGTGTGTATCAATGTGCATGTGTGTGTCTATGCATAGTGTATATGCATGTGCATGTGTGTGCATGCATTGTGTGTATGTGTATGCATGTGTGTGTATGTATATGCAATTTGTGTGTGTATGTATGTATGCATATGCATTTGTGTATATGTGTATGCATATGCATGTGTATGTGTGTATGCACATATGTGTTTATGTATATGCATGTGTGTATGTATATGTATATGTGTGTGTATGTATGTATGCATATGGATGTGTGTATGCACATATGTGTGTGTATGTATATGTATATGTCTCTCTCTCTCTCTCTCTTTATGTTTCTCCAGAGCTCTCTCTTTCTTTCCTCTCTCTCTCGCTTTATATTTTTCTCTAGATCTCTCTCTTTCTTTCATCTCTCTCTCGCTATGTCAATGGAAAACAAAACAATCACTTACATCGATGTAATTCTTTGAATCGTTGTCATCAAAATCCACTTAAAGTTGTCCTTCGTCGAATTCCAAAGACTTGATGCCGAAATCTCTTGCAAAACTAAAGAGAAAAGAAATTAGAAAAGAGAAAACATATAGAAAGAAAAAAGAGTGCTACAGTATGTGTGATATACTTACCAAAACTTCAGATCTAGAAAACTAGAGAGGTGTTCATACAGAGAGAGACAGAGTGGAGAGAGAGAGAGAGAGAGAGAGAAAGAGTGAGAAATAGGGAGATGTTGCTTGTGTGTGCAAATTCAACAATAGCAGGCAAGTTTTGATTCAAAACGTGATGAATGTCAAATTTTTGCTTTCGGGCCTAGTTAAAACATTGCATCCGTATGAGCGTGGATATGGGCACCGGTAATTTCGAGTAATTTACCGACACTTATACCGACGCCCATACCGACGGCCATACCGACACATACATACTGACACGTACATTGCCTCCGTGGTTTTCCAAATGTTATCGGCGGTCATACCGACACCCACGGTGACCATCGGTATACTAAACATTGGTATGCCATTGATATGTTGTAGTGCAACTGAGGCTGTTGACTTCAAGATCTCCAAAAATGTTCCAAGAGATCCTCTAATCTCAGGTAATGAGGTCAAATACTCTCGATTTCAAAGAAGAAGGCGAGAGTATTTGACTTCAAGATCTCCAAAAATGTTCCAAGAGATCCTCTAATCTCAAGTAATGAGTTCAAACACTCTCGGCGATGAAAGAAGGCCATCATAGGAAAGCCACGTGCTTCCCTAGGAATGAAAGATAACTATGAAGTTGCTACAGGATCAAAGTCATGCATCCAAGGATAAATGTGTGCCTGGCTAGCCCGAACTGCTACCGAGTATAAGGCAAGCATCTTAGCAACTACCTCCAGAGACTCGAACTCCACCCGATTAAAGCTATGATCGAGGGTCTGGATATCAAATAACATGGAAACTTCAACAAACAAGCTTCTATGAAGTAGGCCCTTGAGTTTGCGATGATTCGGGAGCAAACCGATGATCTTGCAAATGATGGATGATGCCTACAAATGCTCAACTTTTGAGACCAAACTCGCTCTACCCTCATCGATAAGAGAAATCCGAATGGGCATTGGAGTGGAAGTGGACAAGGGGCTTTAGAAGAGTCTTTCTATTGGACGCACTTTAGGGCCATTCAATGGCTACCACATGAAAGTGAACAAAGAGGGGTAGTCAAGAGGGAAGGTGAAGCCTCCATAGGAAGGAGCTTACCCGCACCTCCCCAAGAAATTGAGCTAAAAGCCCAAAAACCATGTGCTAGGAGGGGGGGAGGGGGGATAGCACTTACCGATGGAGGGGGAAACATGCAACAGTTGAACAATGAAAGAGAAAGGGGGGAACTGGTGGGAGCAAATCAGGAAAGCTAAGAGGGGTGACAAGGCCGCAAAAGGAGGGGAGCAGGGTGTTAGTATATGATCAATGTCTACCCCTCATGATTATATGCATATTTTGTAAGGCCCCCGTTATGAGGAGAAGCCAAGCGTGCATTACCTAATTGATGGGAATCCCAACTTACATGTTGGATGAAGGTCATATTGGACCATGTAAGGTATTGTAAAGAAAGGGAGTTACCAGGGTCCCCAATTGGGGGGTCCGGGGCAGCGGGGAGCAGCCCTTGGCTGGGGAGTCCCAGGGGGCCAGCGGGCCCCCTGGTGGGGGTCCAGGGGCAGTGCCCCCGGCGCGACGGTAAAGGGAATATTCCATAGAATATTCTCTATCGGTGTCAAAAATCATTTATATTTGTTAGGTCGGTTCAACCGGTCTAAGCCGTGTATGGCAATTACGCGGGCGGTGGCCGCCCACGCTCTACCGCCCATGTATTGTCGTCCACAGAAGGCCACCCATGATCCTATATATATACATGACTTCTGCACTACCTGAGACATCAAGTTGAGCCAGCATACCTCTACCTTGTATCTCCCTATCTAGAGTTGTCTAGATCGCCATTTAAGCTCTATCTTGAGAGCGCATGGGTGGACAACGCCATCATCTTTGAACTTGATATTAGTAGAAAATTGTTGAGATTCTCCTATATCTGTTATCTTCTCTGCTACTGCTCCTGTGTTATATTGCGTAACTATTGTCTTACATGGTATCACAGCCGTAAGGTTCGAAAAGCTTGAGAAGTATCACTATTTTAGCCTACTAGCATACTAGAATATCAATAGATTATTCGAGTGATTACATGATGGCTTCATCGTCGAACACTAGCCTTGGTGCTTCAGCTAATGGTAATGTTGCACCTATTCGAATTCGTCCACTTGCATTCACTAAAGGGAAGCTGGATGGAACCAACTATACACTCTGGAAGTTCAAAATTTCTGCAATTTTGGAGATCCAGCAAATTCAAGATTGATGATTCAGCCAGATCCAGATCTTCTACGAGCTTGGAAGAGGCAGAATGCTGATGCATTATGTGCGATTGTCACTAGTGTAAGTGATTCTGTGCTTACTTTAGTTCAACATACTACTAAAGCACATGAGGCTTGGGGCATATTGGCTCGTCAATATGAGACCAAGAATCACACTAGGATACAGAATTTAGAAAATCAGTTGGCAAATGAAAAGCATTCTGATTCTGAAAAGGCTGAAGATTTTATCAAAAAGATAAAGCATCTTCAAGATCAATTGGCTGCAGTTGGTGTTGTTATAACACCAGAAGATCTGGCTCGAAGATGTGTACGTGTTCTTCTAGCAAAGTATGATGGATTAGTAACAGCCCTTAACACTCAGGTAAGACCAACTCCTCTTACATTTGAAGAGTTTTGTGCGATGCTTTTAGAAGAAGAGATGCGGCTGAAGAATCGGCAAAGTACAAGTGATGCTGCATTCTTAGCAAATGCAAAAGGTAAAGGCTCTTCTGAAGGATCAAAGAAGAAGCCAAAGAAGAAAAAGTTCACAGGAAGTTGCCCCTATTGTGAAAAGAAAGGCCATGCCATCAAGGATTGCAGAAAGAAGCAAGCTGATGAAGGGAATGGGACTGTAAAATCATCATGGAAGAACAAAGAGTCTGCAAACAACACAGAGCTGGAACTTTGGGTAGCTATTGAAGAGGTATGTTCATCTGCTCAAGCTCGTGTTGATGAACCATGGATTTTAGATAGTGGAGCTTCTCGCCATATGACCAGTAAAAAGGATTCGTATAGTTCCCTAGTGCCTCTACGGGAATCCATCAATGTAGTGGTGGGAAATGACTCCAAGTGTCCAGCCGAAGGAACTCGAACCATCTCTTTTATCACTTCTCCAGGTGTTGAGAAAAAGTTATCCGATGTTCTCTATGTACCTACACTCAAAAGAAATTTGTTGTCAGTTTCTACAATAACAGATCGTGGACTCGAAGTTCACTTCAATAAGAGTGGTGCAGAAATCATGGATTCATCAGGTAATGTTGTAGGTAAAGGCATACGACGGGATAACTTGTATGAGTTAAGTGCTTTAACTGCTACAGAAGACAAAGATGTAAGCAGGTTATGGCACCAACGATTTGGGCATCTCGGATTTGCAGTTTTGAAGGAGATGCAAAGAACAGGGATGGTTGCACATTTGCCTGCATTTTTAGAGTTGTAGGAACCTTGTGAAGCTTGTATGATGGGCAAGCAACAACGCAAGGCGTTTCCAAGAGAGACCAGCAATCGATCTCAAGCTCCTCTAGAGTTGGTACATGCTGATCTCTGCGGTAAAATGTCTACACCTGCTTTAGGAGGATCTTTCTACTTCTTGTTGTTAGTCGACGATTATAGTAGAAAGATGTGGGTTTATTTCATTTGAGAGAAGGCTGATGCTTTTGAAAAATTTAAAGTGTGGCATAAGTATGTAGAAAATGAATCAGGAAGGAAACTGAAGAAATTTAGAACAGATAGAGGAGGTGAATTCTTGTCAACAGAATTCAACAACTATTGTAAGCACCATGCTGTGAAAAGGCAACTTACCACAGCTCATACACCTCAACAAAATGGCATTGTTGAGCACAGGAACAGGACAGTAGTTGAAATGGCTCGTTGTATGTTAAAGGCTCAAGACATGCTTGATTCATTTTGGGGAGAAGCAGTCAATACAACAGTCTACATCCTCAATCGAAGCTACACAAAAGCTCTGAAGGGGATGACTCCTCAAGAAGCATATTCTGGTAAAAAGCCTTCAGTTTTGCATTTCAGAATTTTTGGTTGTTTCTGTTATGCACATATTCTTGATTCAACAAGATCAAAGTTGGATTCAAAAAGCAAAAAGTGTGTCTTCCTAGGATATAGTGAAGAGTCTAAAGCATACAGGTTGTGGGATCCTGAGGCAAGGAAGATTTTTGTCAGCCGAGATGTGATGTTTGATGAACGACCACACTTAGTAGAAGATAAAGGTAAATCTACTATCTCATCAAAGGGAGAAATATCTCACCTTGTGCCTATCAAAAGACAGGTTAAAGTTGAGGAGGAGGAAACATCTGATGGAGAAACTTCCTCAATAAAAATCCAACCAGTTCTAGCTGCACAACGTAAGCCACTATCGAAGTGGGCACAACAGCTCTTTGATGATCACAATCCACATGTAGATGTACCAGAATCATCATCGGATGGATTATGAAGATCAAAGAGAATAGAGGAGCAAAGAAGAGCCTCAGAACACATTGTTAACATGGCTCTAATGGCAGATATCATGGGCTCGATAAAGGAACCTACCACCATTGAAGAAGCCCTTGATGATCCAGGTTGGAGAGCGGCAATGCAATCGAAGTATGATAGTATACTCAAAAATGATACATGGGATCTAGTCGACTTGCCGCCAAAGAAGAAGTTGCACAGGGTTTTTCACAGATCGAAGGATTTGATGTTCAAGAAACTTTTGCGCCAACAGCACACATGACAACTATTCGGACGGTACTTGCAGTCGTTGCACAAAAGGCTTGGCCTATTTTCCAGGTGGATGTCAAATCTGCATTTTTGAATGGTCACCTCAAGGAGGAGGTTATGTATCTCAACCACCAGGTTTTGAGGTGCCCAATTCAGAACATAAAGTTTGCAGGTTGAAGAAAGCTTTGTATGGACTTAAGCAAGCTCCACGGGCTTGGTACCAACGAATAGATCATTTTTTCAAAAATATGGGTTTTGAAAGAAGTACTTGTGATGCTAACTTGTATGTAACGAAAAGGGATAGCAAGCTAGTTGTTGTCATTGTATATGTAGATGATTTGATCATTACAGGAGATCATCAGGAACTCATCAATCAAACTCGGATCAGCTTGGGAACTGAGTTTGAAATGAAAGACTTAGGTCTACTCCATTTTTGTCTGGGAATTGAAGTATGGCAAAGGAAGGATGGCATTTTCATCTCACAACAAAAATATGCCAAAGAGATTCTCAAGGCATTTGGAATGATGGACTGCAAGTCAACTAGCACACCTATGGAGGTAAATCATAAGCTATCTATGGATGATAACATGCCTGATATAGATGCTAAGAAGTATAGGAAGCTTGTTGGAAGTCTTATTTTTCTATGCAACACTAGACCAGACATTTGCTATGCTGTTGGAGTATTAAGCAGGTTTTCCAACAAACCTAAGGAGAGTCACTGGAATGCTGGAATGCGAATTCTAAGGTACATTGTAGGAACCTTGAATTTTGGTATTTTTTATACCACAGGTGATACACTCCAAGGATATTGTGATTCAGATTGGGCTGGAGATTGTGATTCTAGAAAATCAGTTTCTGGATATTGTTTCTCACTTGGTTCAGGAATATTTTCTTGGGTAAGTAGAAAGCAACCAACTCTCACACTCTCCTCCACTGAAGTAGAGTACAAAGCAGCTTGTTTTGCTTCTTGTGAGGCAGCCTGGTTAAGGAGAATTCTTGCAGATCTAGGCTTTCCATCAAATATGGCGACTATACTCAAGTGTGATAATCAAAGTTGTATGGCTATTGCAAAGAACCCAGTATTTCATGCTCGCACCAAGCACATAGAAGTACAATACCATTACATTCGTGAGCTAATTGAAGATGAAATTGTGGAGCTAGAATATTGCCCAATAGAGGCTAATTGTGCTGACATATTCACTAAAGCACTTGGAAGAGAGCAGCTCAACAGACATCTTCAATAGATGGGCATAGGACCGAAACCTACTTGATTTTTCATTGGTAAACATTGAGGGGGGTGTTAGTATATGATCAATGTCTACCCCTCATGATTGCATGCACATTTTGTAAGGCCCCCGTTATGAGGAGAAGCCAAGCATGCATTACCTAATTGATGGGAATCCCAACTTACATGTTGGATGAAGGTCATATTGGACCATGTAAGGTATTGTAAAGAAAGGGAGTTACCAGGGTCCCCAATTGGGGGGTCCGGGGCAACGGGGAGCAGCCCCTGGCTAGGGGGTCCCAGGGGGCCAATGGGCCCCCTGGTGGGGGTTCGGGGGCAGCGCCCCCGGTGCGACGGTAAAGGGAATATTCCATAGAATATTCCCTATCGGTGTCAAAAATCATTTATATTTGTTAGGTCGGTTCAACTGGTCTAAGCCGTGTATGGCAATTACGCGGGCGGTGGCCGCCCACGCTCTACCGCCCATGTATTGTCGTCCACAGAAGGCCACCCATGATCCTATATATATATATACATGACTTCTGCACTACCTGAGACATCAAGTTGAGCCAGCATACCTCTACCTTGTATCTCCCTATCTAGAGTTGTCTAGATCGCCATTTAAGCTCTACCTTGAGAGCGCATGGGTGGACAACGCCATCATCTTTGTACTTGCTATTAGTAGAAAATTGTTGAGATTCTCCTATATCTGTTATCTTCTCTGCTACTGCTCCTGTGTTATATTGCGTAACTATTGTCTTACACAGGGTGCGTAGGCTGGCATGGCGATAGGTGCAGCAAGTGGGGCAAGGAGCGAGGGGAGGAGGAGGAGTGATTGGGGGAGAGAGGGATAACATAGAGATGGGGGGGAGGAAGATCAACGAGTCCTTGAGGTTCCATCCCCATTATCTTTGTCCTTGCTATTAGTAGTAAATATTTCAAAATTCTATCATATAAGTTATCCTTTTTTTTATTGCTCATGCGTTCTCTTGCATAACTACTTTCGTGCATGGTATTGACACCTTTGGTATCTATTAGTAGAGAGGAGTACTTACTAAATTTGCAAGTATATTTTTGTTATCACCATAGTGCACGAGTGATGCCTTCATCTTCTAGTGTTGGTGCATCTAGAAATGTTTTTACTACACCAATTCACATTCATCCACCTGCATTCACTGAAGGGAAGCTTCATAGAACAAATTACATACTCTAAAAGCTCAACTTTTTTTTTAAATTTTGGACTCTTATAAGTTGTTGGATAGTGTCATGGAACCATTGGATAATGTCATGGAACCATCAGGACTTGATCCAAAGCTGATTCACAAGGAAGATCCATCGAATTCTCAAGTGAGAATCTAGCGTGATCCAATTCTTTTATGTTTTGCAGTCAAAAACAGCTAAATCATGTCTCTCTTTGTGTGATATCAACCGAAATATTTTATTCATAGTCCACAACTATTTAAATTTTACGCGTGCACAATTATTCAAAGAGCTAGGCATCAGATAAAGATGGGTTCAAACATGGCCGATGGAGAGCCGCGTCAGAGGAAAGAAAAATCACTTTCTCAAACATATCTTTCTGTGGCTTCTTTGTCAGATGTCTTGCAATGTCTAGTTTCTGAAAGGATAGCAAGTAGATTTCATTGAAGGAGCCAATATGTCCTCCGTTCGTCATATGAGGCAGACAAATCCGTCCCCGTGGGCTTCGATTCCCAATATAATTGGCTTTTCTCCTGACGATCTGCTTTGTCCTCTTCCTCATCTTCTCTTAATCATCCACTGCATTCGCACCAACAATTCAATTAATTATGGAAGGAAGCCGCAAAGCTCATGAGGTATGAAAGGCACCGAATCATCTCTCTCTCTCTCTCTCTCTCTCTCTCTCTCTCTCTCTCTCTCATACACACACACATGCGCGTCAGCAAACAGACGGTATCGGATTCGACTCCTCTCTCTGTCCCTCATCCACGTAGGCGCATAGTCAGATATACACACATACACACGCAAAGTTCCTATGGGTTGCCTAATCTCTCTCTCTCTCTCAAATCAAAGGAGGGAAGGAAAGCGCCTAATCTCTGTCACAGACATATACGCGTGCTCACGGATGTACGAGTTTCTCTCTCTCTCTCTCTCTCTCTCTCTCTCTCTCTCTCTCTCTCTCTCTCTCTCTCTCTCACGGTGGCGCGCAAATTCACACAACGCGAAGTGGGTTGCACTTATATTTGCAGATTTGTGTGTTTTGCCATATCTACGCATGTGATCTCCTCCGAATATTTATGTGCGTGCTCTGAGCGTCATTGTGGGCTTTGTCATTTTTGGCTGTTATGGACATACATCCGACAAAGTGGGCATCATTTGAATCAATTGCTTTGTCACTTTTACTACTCTTCTCCTCATTATATTATTCTGGAAAGAAGTTTGTGAGCGTATGACTTGATTAAGATGCTTTGTCAATTAAAGAACTGCAATTTATACTAAAGCAATATGAAAGTGTTGAGTTGATCAAGTAATTCTTTTAGCTTAAAAACTGTAATATATATTACAAGGACATGATACATGGGTCAGGATCCGAGAGGAACATAGACAGTTCTTTGGATACAAGGAAATATGCAAAATCCTTTGATATTCATCATTTGTTTATTTTTCACACAATCCTGCATTTTAAAATGAAAGCGATTAAGCTCTTTCATGCATGTTATCAATGAGAATGCTTAAATAATCAGATACCATTTTGTAGTACTTTGATATGGTTGATCATGTTAGAGACACTCATAGGTTAAGTCATGAAAAGAATTTCAAATCAAAGCCATGATTTCAAATCAATGATTTATATAGCAAATTTCAAGGCACAGGCATGTGTTTGAGTTAATTAATCATTGTAGATTGTGCAGCACAGTCATACATCTCAAATTACTAATCTCTAAGAGAATCTGAAAAAGGTTTGAACCGAATTTATATAATTTCAAATTCATATCCTTTCTCAAATAATAATGGGCATCAATCAACTGTGCCAGTATATAATTAAAGGAGGAAAGTTATTGTAAATGATACAGAAAAAAATATTATAAATGCTGTTTTGATTGTTCAATAGAAAGTGTGACCAACATTGAGGAGATCTGAGGAAAGAAAACATTATTGTGGCCCAGAATAAATCCAATTTGTATAAGTGATAGACATTGGACTGTTCTCTCTCTCTCTCTCTCTCTCTCTCTCTCTCTCTCTCTCTCTCTCTCTCTCTCTCGGTTGCGCCAATGATATGCAGGAAGGATGCTCTATTCTCTCTCAGTAGTCCCAAAGTGTAGTGAACAAGCACGCGTGAAACCACCATTGTAACAGAATTATTCCACGTATTTTTCTTTCCTGAACCACCTGTTTGGCCTTATTTGTGCGTGTGAGCTTCTCCGCGCATCCGCATGGGCTTTGTGGCACTCATGCACGATCTCGCATGCACATCCAGCGAAGTGGGCTTTCTGCTAATAAACGGCAACGACGTCGCCAAATAATCTCTCTCTCTCTCTCTCTTTCAGATATATATTTCTACCTAGCTTTGATGGACATATCACTGATAAGCGCCTCCTTTATCGTCTTGAATGTGATTGAGAGACGGAGGCGGTAAACAGAAGTGCAACTCAGTATGAACTAACGAGGCAATGAAGTCACGGAAGAATCTCTCTTTACCGTCTCTCATATGTACATGTCTGTGTGTGCATGGACCCAAGAACGAACTTTCTCCCTGTCACATATATCTCCACATTTACAAGTGTTTTTAATCTGGAGATATACATGTGTCTATGTGTGCAAGGACCCAAGAACGAACTTTCTCCCTGTCATTCTCTCTCTTTACAACTATTCGAATGGTTGTGAGTCTATGGTCTCTTGAGGCAGAACTCTAGTTCAATCGTTAGGCTCGACATTTAATGGCTTTGGCCAGTTTAACATCACTTGGATGCTGGAGGTCTCTCCTTACCCCTTGGTCAAGACCAGATGATTGCTAGACTCTTTACCGATGACATGAATGCCTTTGTTCGTAACGATAGAAACTGCATTGAGGTGTTTTGGAACTACCTCAACACCTGGGCCTCCGCCTCAACTGTTGATTGATCAGGGGTGTCAAGTTATCCCGAGCGGCCAAGTCTTCCGTCTCGGCATTCCGATGGGCTTCAACATCTCGATGGACCAACGGTGGAACTGGATTCTATCCAAACTGGATAGCAAACTAAATCATTGGAAAGGTATGCAAGCTAACTTGGCAGGGCGTGCAATGGTTGTCAACACATTTATACTTTCTACGATTATTTACTATATCTCCTGTTGGAGACCTAAGGAGAAAGAATTAGCCAAAGTGGAAAGGATCTGCACAAACTTCCTATGGACTGGGGACCCCAATAGGAGGGGGATTCCCAAAATCAAATGGGAAACTTGTATTAGCTCAAAAGACTCAGGGGGCTTGGGGATTTTGGATATCACTGGGTTAGCTGACAAGCTGGCGACAAAGTGGCTTATCAAGGCTTGGTGCAATAGGGAGTCCTCCTGGGCTAAATTGATCTTGAGAAATTCGAAAGACCTTACCTTGGTTGGTCTTCCCGGCTAGAAGGACATTGGGATCCTCACGCTTTTGTTCTCCCCCCACCCGGTGTCCCCTAAAGGCTCTAGCCTCGTGTGTTCCTTATGGAAGAGTTGGAACAAAGCCAAACAATTCATCAGAGTCAGTGATGAGTGGAAGTGGGTTGCGGGGATAAGACAAAATGACTCTATCTGGTTCCCGATCAGCGGCTTAAGGGAGGTGGAGTATTGGAACCTCCAAACGGCTAAGCGGCTTTGGAACAAGGGATACAAACAGTGGAAACAGCTCTGGAAACAAGAGACCGGAGAGTGGATTAGGTTTGAAGACTCAGACCCAAGACATAGAATTTCTCTCGAAGAATGGACTCTTCTTCAAAATAGGTGTTCAGCATGGGACCACTCAACTACCCGCCTTCTCTGCGGACAGGATCTTCCTTGCCTAGAGGGCCTCAAATGGAGCAATGTTAAGAAACTTTCCAGAATTCCCAACTTCAAAGAAAACTTAGATGTTCATCACACTCTTAACAAGGCGTGGTCTCTTTCTTGGACCAAACTTCGATGGGAACTTAAGTTCATGTCGATTTGGCACCCCCTTATCGAGATCAAGAAATCCGTTCTCATGTGGCAAATCTTGCATAAAGGTATCTGGTACAATGCAAGGGCTAACAAAATCTGTGGTGTGCCTCCATGGTGCAAGCAGTGCCATCGACGCATCGAAGACCTTGTTCACCTCTTCTTCGATTGCCCCAAGTCTCGTGTTATCTGGCATCAAGTGACATGGATTTTGCGTCTCTCGAACCAAATCAATTGGCAACAGGCGTTGTTGGGTGAGGCGGTTGGCTGCTCTGCTAGGCTGTGGAATGCCATCAGAGGCGAGACTCTTTGGAAAATTTGGAGGGAGCGATGTGCTGTCAACTTTGACCAAACCCCAAAGGAATGGTCGATTGAGAAATCCTTGTTTCTTCTAGGTAAAAGAATCTCCCGAGACAAGAGATCTCCTCCATTTAGACACCACTGTATTTATCTCCTCGTAGATAATAAGTTGAAACCCAAATGGGTCCCCCATGAAGGAGATGATAGTTTTGTACGCCTCATTTGTGATGCCCTCTAGCTTACCGAACTCGTCCCCTACTTTGTGGGATTTGGGGGGTCCCATGGGCACTAGTCCCATTCACCTGTAACTTTTCTTCATTATTTTAATTAAAGTCCGGAAGATTAGGCCATGGCCGAACTTCCTTTTATAAAAAAAAAAAAAAATTGAGATCAATTCCTGCGTGTACTATGCACATTCATTTGTATATTTTTTCTTTCAAAGTTAAAGCTCGGGAGAAGAAGCGCTTGTTGTGGAACCTTCATTATTAAAAAGAAAATCAAGAAGAACGTGAACCTTTCATACAACTCTACATCCTCGAAAGAAGCGAGCTTTGTGCTAATTATCTGCTTTATCTGCTTCCTATTCTTATTATCCATGTTACCTTTTTGTTTTAGAAAAATGGGAAAATAAAGTTTGGCTAAAATAAAAAATAGCCATTCCGTAGAGATAAATCCAAGCGACATGAAATCTTTGGATGTAAAAATATTTCTAGATCTACAAAATCTTTGGATGGAATCTCTATCAAAAAAATCTTAACGTACAAGAAGAATGTACGGATGATGAAGATCATATTAACCTTATCTGATCTAAAAATTATGATGAGTTTAGAATATATACAATGCCACCAGTGCCAAAAAAAAAAAAAAAACTGATTCACTTTCTTATAGAATCTCATCCACCTTTCTGTGAGTCTTACATGAACGAACAACAGAATATATTCGCCTGCTAATCTATCTCATAAACACTCACTCTCATTCGCGTGTGAAGAGGACGCAGAAACGGACACACATTCTCTCTCTCTCTCTCTCTCTCTCTCTCTCTCTCTCTCTCTCTCTCTCTCTCTCTCTCTCTCTCTCTCACACACACACACACACACCAGCAAGTGAGTTGCACATACGTCTTCAAATGTCTAAGCATGTCACCATAGCTGGTCACGTGAGCTACTCTTTCGTTTGTACCCAAATAGAGACTGCACATGTTCGCCAGCTTGTGAAGGGACAAACACCCACGTCTTTGCAAGCAAATAGAGATGCTCGAGCTAATATATAAATGGACCGGATAAGGACGCTATGGATCTGTGCGCCACGCACCTCCAAAAGATTCCTTGCCGTCTATCAGAGCAAACACCGCCATTGCAGAGAAACCAAATCTGTGGTCTTCATGATGGAGGGCGAACCGTCGTCATGTACAGCGGCCCCTCAGACGTGCGGATATGGACTATACGGTGCATTGGAGGAGATCGAAGTGGCTTTCTCGAAACGATTTTCTCGCTTTTCTTGACGTTTCTACAATCGCCATTGTAGTTTACAATTGAACGCAACTGCTACAGCGATTGTTTCCCTTCTCTCCTTCTCGACGTTGGCACGCATCGACTGTATTACCAGTTCGTAGTCACAACGTGAGCAAGAAAGCTGTAGAGGAAACTTCAACTATGGTTAACGCAAAACACATGGATGGTTGGAAAGTGTTTAGTCTCTGCAGAAACTTCAACCATGGTTAACCCAAAACACATGGATGGTTGGAAAGTGTCTAGTCTCTACGTAAGCAAGAAAGGTGTAGAGGAAACTTCAACTATGGTTAACGCAAAACACATGGATGGTTGGAAAGTGTCTAGTCTAGAGGAAACTTCAACTATGGTTAACCATAAAATACATGGATGGTTGGAAAGTGTCAAGTCTCTGCATCTCTTGGGCTCTTGATGAGACATTCGAGCTGAAAGAAATGGAATTATTGTGTGGATATTGTGTGGTAACATGTGGACCACACACATACTTTTTGACTATGTCTTGATGTCTCTTTTACTAGTTGCCCTACAAACCATTCTTTCTCTTGTATGCAAACCTTGATTTTGTAACTTGTTGACTCTCTAACCGTCTGTTTGTGTTTGCTATTTGTGGAATAAAATTATAACTCTGCATTGACCTTCGAACTGGTTGAATGCCTCTATTTCATGGAATTTGGGGCTACCAAGCACTTTGAAAAAGTCAAATCCAAAGAAAGCGGAAATAATAATATATTTTGTGGGATTTGATGTGCCCATGACTAGTAAGCTCATTAATTCTTACGATGAAATCAAAAACTTCAAACCAAGAAAGAGTAGTTCTATGAGAGCTCCTTCATTCAAAAGAAAAAATATGTAGCAACCATTTACTGTTCATGAAGTCAAAATTTACACCTTCTTTTATACTTTGCTTCACCTTGAGTTACGGATTTTGAACAAAGATAAGAAACAAAAATCTGAAGGAAATTCGGTACATGTGTATAAGAGACATGTTTCATTTACATGAGCCTCCGTTTATATAGTTTCAAGCATAGATGCTCATAGGTACTTGGATAGGGCAATAATACAGGTGTACTTTATAGTAATAAGCAATCCTAGTTGAGCAAGCTCGTGCACTTACTAGAAATATGTCATAGATATACACACACACACACACACACACACATATATATATATATATATATATATATGTGTGTGTGTGTGTGTGTGTGTGTGTGTGTGTGAGAGAGAGAGACATAGAGAGAACGAGAGAGATAGAGAGAGAAATCTACATGCTATTTATGCATCTTCAAATGCTGGAGGAGGTGTTTGCTAAGTAGTTAAACTGCCACAAGTACATTTAGATACTTGACGTTGAAGATATTTTAAGTATTGTTGTGCTTCTTCTTCTTCTTCATCTTCCTTATCTTGTGTGTGAGAGAGACGAACTCACTTTATCAAATTGTTGCCAAACTTGGTGATCATTTTCAAGTTCTTTTATATTTTCGGCTTCATAATGTACCATTATAGGCACTCTAAAGATAATTCCATACTTTCATGACAAGATTAGCACAACTCCGATATAGGGTAGTCTATAAGACGTTTTCGAGAAAAAAAAAACTCATTCTCATTAGGATGGAGTCATTGGGTATGGTTGAGAGCAACGTCATATTCAATATGTTGGGACTAAGCGCAAGATGGATGGTATTGTGTAGCCACTATGGGCACACATGATGAAAAATGTACTGATTGAAAAAGTATTGTGTGGGCTGTTGAAATACATCCTATTGCGAGTAGAAATATTCAAATGTAGGTAATGCATATGGTATTTGCTAGATATGCCAATAATCCAAGATACGTTCATTTGGAAAACCCCTCACCATGAGAAGAATCCATTTTTCGAGTTGAAATATTTTTGGGGCCCTAACGTCGCACTTTGATGAGCTATATGTGACCATGGATGCTTGCACATGAAAACTATAAGCCTAACCATTAGATAGGGTATAGTGTAACCAAACAAAATTAACAATAAACAATTCAGCTTGGAAATACTGGACATGCAAGAAAAATCCTCCTATACAAAATGACCAATATAAATACATTGCATCCACATAATTCTAACTAAAAGGTTATATCTCTTGGTACATAAAAATCCCATACATAAGAAATTTTGTGGTACAAATGTGAGAGAATGATGCAAATGAGACAGAATATGGTATATTTGTTGTGAAGTTCAAAACAATATATAATTAGTATGTGTTAATGTGTGTATGTGTATGCCTATATGCAATAATGCATGCATGTGTGTTTGTATGTGTATGTGTATGTGTAAGTGTATGTGCTTGTATGTGTTTGTGCATGTGTATGTGTGTATATGTGTGTGTACATGTGTGAGCTTGCATGTTCATGTATATGTGTATATGTGCATATGCATGAGTAAGTGTGAGTATGTTAATTAGTGAAAATAAAACAATTCAAATGATATGCAAACAACAAAAATTGTACTTACAATAATTAGCCATATTTTATGCTTAGTATGTGTTAATGTGTGTATGTGTATGCCTATGCTTGTATGTGTGTGTGTAAGTGTA
Organism: Ceratopteris richardii; assembly: GCA_020310875.1. Classification (NCBI taxonomy): domain Eukaryota; kingdom Viridiplantae; phylum Streptophyta; class Polypodiopsida; order Polypodiales; family Pteridaceae; genus Ceratopteris; species Ceratopteris richardii. Next base: position 102,078,733 of record CM035407.1, read on the forward strand.
TGTGTGTATGTGTGAGAGAGAGAGATGGAGGCAAGGAGGGATGGAGATAGAGAGAGATGGGGGAAGGAAGATAGAGAGAGGGAGAGGGTAGATGAGAGAGAGAGGGAGAGGGAGAGAGACATAGAAATAGCATGAAAGAGAGAGACAGAGAGAGAGAGAAATCATCATGCTAATTATACATGTTCAACTGCTAGAGGATGTGTTTGCTAAGTAGTCAAACTACCACAAATACATTTAAACACTTGATGTTGAAGATATTTTAAGTCTACACCTTGTCATTGTAGTGTCTATTGTAGTGCTGCTTTATGATCATCATCTTCTTCTTCTTCTTCTTCTTCTTCTTCACTTCTTCTTCTTCTTCTTCTTCTTCTTCTTCTTCTTCATCATCTTCCTTACCTTGCATGTGAGAGAAAAGAACTCACTTTTATCAAATTGCTTCCAAATTTGGTGATCATTTTCAAGTTCTTTTATGTTTTTGGCTTCACAATGCACTATTATAGGCACTCTAAAGATAATGCCATACTTTCATGCCAAGATTAGCACAACGTCAATATAGGGTAGTTCTATAAGAGTTTTTGAGAAAAAAAATGCATTTTAATTAGGATGGATTCATTGGGTATGGTTGTGAGCAACGTGATATTCCATATGTTTGGACTAAGCACAAGTTAGATGGTATTGTGTAGCCACTATGGGCACACATGCTGCAACATGTACTGATTGAAAATGTATTGTGGATTATTGTGTAGGTTGTTGAAATACATCCTATTGCAAGTAGAAATAGTCAAATGTAGGTAATGCATATGCTCGATTTCTAACCCTTATTATGCCACTAATAATCCATGATAGTTTAATTTGCAAAACCCTTCATCATGAGGAGAATACAATTTTAGAGGTTAAATATTTTTGGGGCCCTAAGGTCAAACTTCAATGAAGGCAATATGTTATAAATTATGGAATGTGTTGAACAAGAAATTGTACTTAGAGTGTTAATTTATTAATGTATTAATGTGTTTTGGTGTTTTTGATATAGCAATTGAAGGTTCATGAGGGCATGAAAGGCATGAAATGATTGAGATCAATAATCTGATTTATAATTTATAAAGTTTGTAAATAAATCTACATAGAAGGTTTTGTCCTATCTTTAGAAATAGTTAGTATAGTGGTTAGAGTTAAGGTCTCTGTAGACCACAATTTCTATTATTAAAAGCAAAAGCTCTCTACAAAAGAGACCAAATTTTACTTTCATGCATGTTTTTTGAAGCCTCTCTCATGTAACGACTATTTCAACATAATAAAAAAATCCTATAACTACATGCACTCTTTGGACTGTCGAAACAGAGTGCATGGGGGGAGATTACCCCCAATACTACGTTTTGTCACATCTACTGACGTGCCTATTTTTTGTGTGTTTTCAGGATTCATCACCTTTCTGTCTGTGTGAATAAGATCTTGATAACAATGGTATCAGAGCTTTGCGTGTGTCATTATGGAGGGGTCTGTTTTTGTTTGTTTTGGTCTTTGTTCACCACTGTGATTCCGATTTGGATTCCAATTCTAGTTCCGATTTTTGTTTTTTCTGATTTCGATTTTGATTCCTATTTCCATTTCCATTCCCATTCCTATTCAAGTTCCAAAACCAGAACCTATGTTTACACCAATGTTTACACCTATGCAGTCTCTTTCAGTTTATTTTGGCCTCTGTTCGATGTGTTGATTCCGATTTCGATTCCAATTCGAGTTCCAGTTTTTGTTTTAGATACGATTCTGATTCTGATTCTGATTCCTAATTCTGTTATTGATATATTTAGGTAGTGATGTGTGTGAACACTCTAGGACCGCCGGGGAGGAGGTTTTTTTCCCCCAGCTTGTATATACGCCTATTTCCCTAATGGGCTACTTATCTTTGTACATTCTCTAGTAACACATTCAGTATTGTGTGTTGTGCTCCCAGCTTCTTCTTGTGCTGTTTGTGTGCTTCCACAACAATTGGTATCAGAGTAGGTCACCGCTTCATCTAAGGCGTCGTCTACACCTCTGCAGTTGTAGTTTGAGATTTGCATGAAATTTGGTGAGCATACTTACGGTGTTTCAAAGATCAAAATTTCTTTGCTCTGTGGTGCCAAAATCACGATCTGAGCTCGTTTCGACCTCCGAACGCACTATCACAGTGCTTGTGCAGGCTATTTTATCTTTTTGTGCCAGAGGTATATACCTATTTCGGTTTGCCAATATAAGCGTCTCGAAGTCTGCTACACGTTTAGCAGAACTCGTCTAGGTAGTTCTGTTCAACTTTTTGAGATAATTTTGTGCATCAAGGTTTTTTAGTCACTGGCCATGGCTGAAAGCAGTGATGTATGTCGTATGTTGGCTGTTGAGGATAAGTTGGATGGTACCAACTACCCGTTGTGGGCTTATATGATTCGTTATGTATTGGTTGCAAAAGGACTGTGGAACATTGTGTAGGGTGTTGAAAAACGTCCTATCACACCTACAACTATTACAATTGCAAGTACTGAAGCTGATGTAGAAGGTGTTGAAGATGATGATATTCTGCATATTCCTATTCGTGATGTGGTTTCTGGTGCACCTACTACAGAGCAAATTTGTTGGAATGGCAGAGATGCCCAAGCACATGCATTGATAGCTTTGTCTGTCAAACGTGCCATTATTCCTCACATTTGCTCTTGCAGAACAGCTAAGGATGCTTGGGATACACTTACCACATTGTACCAAGCTAGGAATGAGGCTTCTATTGCTTACCTCCAAAAACAATTGGAGAGTGAGCACATGGATGAAGGTGATTCTATGGAAAATTTTCTAACGAAGATCAAAGACTTGAAGGAATAGTTGATTTTTGTTGATGAGGTTATACCAGATAGCTCACTTGTCCAGACTGTTCTGAATGGTCTTCCTATTCATATAAGAGTTTTGCTTCTACTCTTCGGTCCATGATGAAAGGCAATCCAAATGCCTTGTCATTTGAGGAGTTATTCTCTATTCTGTTGCAAGAAGATTAGTCCAGGTAGAACAGGTCCATTATGCATGTTGCAAATCAAGCTTTCTTGGCTAGTCAGAAGGGCAAAGGAAAATGGAGCTCTTCAAGTAGTAAGCAGAAATCTGCCAATTCTGCACAATTGAAGAGGGAAAACAAAGGTGAAGAGACAAAAGCAGAAATTGTTTTGCAAGTATTGTAAAGGAAATGATCATATCATAAAGAACTGTCCAAAACTAGCTGCTAAAGAGGCAAAGAAGAAAGAGGTTGGAATGGTTGTTGCAGAAGCCTCTACACCAAAAATAGAGTCTGCTAATCTTGTGCAGGAAGAAGAATGGGCATTTACTATTGTTTGCAGTTTTGACCCATCTTCTCATGAGTAGTGCATGTCCACAGTAGACTAAGATGTTCGGTACTTTGACACTAAGGCGACCAAACACATTACCTCGCAATGCAATTTCTTCTCTTCACTGACTACTACTAATGGTAGTTCTTTCACTTTTTCAGATGCTTTGTTTGAGCCAGCGATCAAGAAAAATATGTTATCACTTTCTGCATTAGCCAAGATTGGCTTGGTTGTGAAATTTGTTGATGACAGATGTACAGTTCATGGTCTGTCAAATGGCGATGTGATTATTGCTTCTTGCATTTTATGTCATGGGCTATATAAGCTCATAGACTATGAAAGATCTTTAAATGATTTGGGATGTGCAGTACATGATTCTTAGGCTATGTCAGATGCAAAGCTTTGGCATGCACACTTTGGTCGTCTGAATTTTTCTAGTTTGCTAAAATGCAGCGTTCCTCCTTTCCAAAAGATGGTTCAATTCGGGCTACTTAGAAGTTGCAGCTTGTACATAGTGATGTCTGTGGTCCTATGTAGACACCCTCTTTTGGAAATTATCTTTACATCGTGACTCTCATCGATGATTTTTCTAGGCATGCATGGGTATATCCATTGAAGGCAAAGTCCGAAGTGTTCATGTGCTTCAAACAGTTTTTGCTTTTGGCTGAAAATCTATCAGCATGTAAAATGGGCATCCTCCATTCTGATCGAGGGGGGGAATATATGTCTTCTGATTTTAATGCATTTGTGGCTGAACATGGGATAAAACACCAGTGCAGAGTGTTGTATACACCTCAACAAAATGGAGTTGCTAAATGAAAGAACAGGTCACTCATGGACATGGCGAGGTGTATGGTCAAGAGTTAGGCTTTACCGCTTGAGGCTATCATGTATGCAACATATGTACTTAACAGGTGTCCCACTAAAGCACTGCACTATATCACTCCATATGAGGCTTGACATAATCACAAGCCATCTGTTGCTCATCTGCATGTTTTTGGTTGTTTGGCATATGCATTAGTGCCTAAACAACATCGCAAAAAACTGGATGATAAAGCAGTAAAATGTATTTTTGTTTGGTACAGTTCTGAAAGTAAAGGCTATCGACTGTATCATCCACAGACTAAACGCATTCTCGTTAGTCGTGATGTTGTTTATGTGGAAGATGATATTCAACCATTGCTTTCATGTACTAAGGAGACATTTGTTAGCTCAAAAGACATATATGATACTTTGCTGCCTCTTTTTACAGGTGGACAGTGTAGTGTTGGTCCTAATGAGGCAACTTCTTAACCTTTGGGTTTCATGTGATGATGTAGATCATCCCATTTCTAATGCAGATTTACATGATGCACTTGTTGATGAGAGAGCTGACATTGAGGAGACAAAAACTATGCCAAAATGGTTGGTGCAAACTTTGCGTGACAGCAAATTAGATGCACCTCTATCATATTGTACTCGATCAGGCTCTCATAGTGCCTCTTTCGCATCAGATTGCTATGCTATGGCTGCATCTAATCTCTGCGATGAGAATGAGCCTGTTTCATTTGACGAAGCACAAATTAAAAAAATTGGATGGTTGCTATGCAATATGAATATGATGCGATAATGAAGAATGGTACTTGGTCTTTATGTGACTTGCCTCCTAGCAAGAAGGCCATTGGCACTAAGTGGGTTTACAAGCTGAAGCATAAGCCTGATGGAACAGATGACATATATAATGCTAGGCTTGTTGCAAAGGGTTATGCACAGGAAAGAGGCATTGATATTGATGAGACCTTTGCACCTACATGTGGTATGACTACTGTTCGGACCACGTGTGCACTTGCAGCCCATCATGGTTGGAATGTACATCAGTTGGACATTAAAACTGCATTTTTCAATGGTGACTCGCATGAAGAAGTGTATGTTTTTCAGCCCCGTGGCTTTATGTAGAAAGGGCATGAAAACCAGGTATGCAGGTTAAAGAAGGCATTATATGGTTTAAAGCAAGCACCACGTGCTTCGTATGAGAAGATACATGCCTATCTGATTGCACATGTTTTTGCAAACAATCCAACTGAAAGCACCTTATATGTTAAGCATGCTGTGTCAAACGAAATATATTGACACATTATTGTAATGTTTTGGCCTTGAAGACTGTAAGCCTATTGCCACTCCTATGGAGATAGGTTTACGATTGAGTATTCATGATGTTGGAGATGCATTTGATGTTGTTCTCTATCAACAAGTTGTTGGATGCCTGATTTACTTATGCATTACGTGGTCAGATATTCAATTTGTTGTCTCATAGATGAGTAGGTTTATGCATTGCTTAGGTGCCAAGCATTGGCAGATGGTTAAGTGCATCTTTCGCTACTTGAGTGGTACTAGGCTAGTTGGGTTGCTTTATCCCAAGGGGGGATCACTATCGCCAGATTTGCATGCTTTTTCTGACTCAGATTGGGCTGGTTGCTATGACACTCGTGTGTCCACTAGTGGCATTCGCTTCATGCTTGGTAGCTTATGTATATCTTGGTTGAGCAAGAAGCAGCCTACTATGACCACTTCCAGTTGTGAGGCTGAGTATAGAGAAGCTTTCACAACGACTTTTGAGTGTGTGTGTCTGTGTCTCAGACGCCTCATGGCTAATTTGGGTATTGGTTACTCTTCTGCCACCACCATCTTTACTCACAGTGAGAGTGCATTGGCCGTTGCGAGGAACCTTGTGTTTCATGCTCCCACTAAGCACATTGAGGTGCATTATCATTATGTCAGGGAGAGGTTCTCTGCTAGGGAGATCAGCTTGGCATATGTGCCCACGCAGGAGAACATTGCAAACCTTTTCATGAAGGCTCTGCCTAGGGAGAAGTTTGAAGCTTTCCCCAAAGCTTTGGGCTTACTTCCTTTTGTGGAGTGATTTCCACATAGCTTGGCACTTCCTTATACATGAGTGCCAGCTACTTGTTCACCACATCACTCCCAGAGGGGGATTTGTTGATATATTTAGGTAGTGATGTGTGTGAACACTCTAGCACCGTCGAAACACTTTTTTCCCTCTTTAGGAGGTTTTTTTCCCCCGGCTTGTATATATGCCTATTGCCCTAATGGGCCATTTATCTTTGTACATTCTCTAGTAATACATTGAGTATTGTGTGTTGTGCTCTAAGATTCTTCTTCTTCCTTGTCCTGTTCATGTGCTTTCGCAGACGTCTAACTCCAACATCTATTTCAATTTCCGTTCCTGTTCTAGTTCTAGAATCAGAACCTACGTTAACTCCTTCGCTTTAGTCAACTAAGGCGTTGACTAAGGCATAGAAATTAGGCATTACTTTGGCATATTTGGCTCCCTTGGCTCTCTTTGGGATCATTCGTAGCCGTTGGCTACACGTGAACCAATTTTAATTTATGAGTGGCAATAAGGAGTTTTATATTCATCAAGAAGCGAGGATTTGAACCGAGAACCTCACTCTCACAAGGGAAGTGTTTTACCACTAGACTATCTCTTTGTAATGTCATTATAGCTCTCTTTTCTTATATTTAACACAACTTGCATCTCTTTCTTACTTTTTCAATCCCGAAGAATAACCTTCCTTTTCCATTTTAATTTAAGCAATCTCAAAATTGTCTTTACATATCTAGCAAGGGGGTTTTGTTCTCCACATGCCCATGGACCCTATGAATACCATGGAGGATTTCGATGAGTCACCTCTACCCGAGGTAACACTCGAGCAACAACTCGAACTCCTACAACACAAACTTCGAGGCACTCAGGACAAGATCTGACAAGGCGACGTACTTCAAGGATGCAATCTGATTAAGATAACCTTACGAGGGTGGTAAAAGCTATTGTCTCTACTCAATCCTATGCCACACATTCCAAGGTTGGTGTGAAAAAATACCAGTTTCTATGGTTTGATGGCCATAAGGATGGCCTTTAGTTCTTTCATGGTTATCACAGTCTCACAATTTTTATACTAATGAAACATATGCTGAAAGTGAAAAAGTCAAATTTTCCACTAACTATTTAGTAGCAAAGGCTCAGCTTTGGTGGAATGTCCTGTGCCACAATACATATCATCCAACAATGTGGAAGGGTTTCCAAGATAAAGTAAAGGATTCTTTTCTTCCTCCTCAATATCATATACATCTTTGACATGCATGGACAACCTTTACATGCAAGGAGGGTGACACTGCCACTACCTACATAGAGTAGTTCTGGAAAAAATTATTATTGTTTTGAATGCTCGAAGATGTACCAGAGGATAGCTTGCAACGGAAATACGGAGATGGTTTGGAGGTAGGAATCCAAGCCAAGCTTCACACCTATGGCCTACAACCCTCAATAAGGCTATCTCTTTTGCCTATGATGCAGAGAAGGAATTCTAGTCCATAACCAAGTCAATCCGTCTACAACAACCATGCCAATGACCGTTTTTTGTTAAACCCACGTTTCCTATGAAGCATAATTTTAATGCCCCATCTTACCCTAGTTTTCCTCGTCCCCCATAATTCAATTACTCAACTGCACCTGTTGCTTCATCTCTCCAACCTAGCAAACCACCTACCCTACAAACTTCAGCGATGGATGCCCCACAAGAGCGACCATGTATCACCTGCTGGAATTGTGGTAAACTTGGACATGTAAAAATGAAGTGCTGATTGCAACCTCTTCACATGAAACTAGCTGCAACTCAATTTCATAACATGGAGGCCCATAATAAAGAAATTCCTCCTATTTGGATAGAGGAAGCATTGGAGGACTTAAGTACCTTGGGTAATGAAATCTCTATTCATTCTTTACTTTGCATGCAAGATACTATCAATAACAAACTAGTTAATATTTTACATGATGATGGTAATTCACATGATTTAATTTCACATTTATTAGTACAAGAACTTAAATTAAAAACATTTACTTCCTTTTATAAAGTGAAAGCTACATTTCAAGGTAGTTGTTATAATGTAACATGAGAAGTGCAAGATGTTACGATTAGCATAGGCCCATATGTAGATGCACAAACATTTTTAATTGCACCTTTGCAATCTTACGACATTATACTCAGTATGCCTTTTTGTCATGATTATAACACACACATTGAATACCATACACATACCTTTAACTTTGAATTTAAAGGTCAAATCATTAATTTGTCTGCACACGAGTTCTTTTAGTAGAGAAGAAGAATAAAACTTATCAAATGTGCATTGATTATAGATCCCTTAACAAGATCACAATAAAGAATAGATACCTTATTCCTCAAAAAGATGATCTCCTAGATAAATTAGGAGGAGCTCATGTCTTTAGTAAAATTGATCTTAAATCAGGTAATCATTAGATTCGTATGACACAAAAGTGATATTTTTAAGACTCCATTTAGAACTCAAACTGACCATTATGAATTCATGGTAATGCCCTTCGGACTTACTAATGCTCCTATTACATTTGCATGAATGATGAACAATATTTTTCTTGATTACCAAGCTTTCTTTCTTGTATTATTCGATGATATACTTGTTTACAGTAAGAATGATAGTGAGCATTAGAAGCATCTTAAAATAATTTTTCATTTGCTACGAGAGAACACACTTTACGCCAATCCTGAAAAGAGTTACTTCTTTCAACGTAATCTAGAATATCTAGGACATATTATGTTAATTGAAGGCATGCATGTGGATCCAAAAAAAATTAAAGTTATAGTAGAATGGCCTACACCACAATTAGTCAATGATGTTCCTTCTTTTCTTGGGTTGCCTAGTTTTTATAGGAAGTTTGTTCGAAATTTTTCTTATTCGGCATTGTCCCTTAGCTTGTTATTGAAAAAGAAAATAAAATTTGCATGTGGTCTTACCCAACAACAATCCTTTGAAAAACTCAAACATGCACTTGTTTTACAGTTACCTGAATTTTCACAACCATTTCATGTCCTTATTGATGCTAGTGGTTTAGGAATAAGTGTTGTTTTAATCAAAAATGATCATCCCATTGCATTTGAGAGTAGGAATCTTAAGCCCTTCAAAAAGAATTATAGTACATATGATAAGGAATTGTTAGCATCTTTGCATGCTTTGAGAATTTGGAAACACTATCTTATGGGATCTGAGGTCTTAATCAAAAGCAATCATCTAGCTATTAAGCATTTATTAAATCAGCCGTTAATATCTAATCAACATATTAAATGGGTTTCCTGCATTCAAAATTTCTAGTCCACGATCCAATATCAACCTAGTAAAGCTAATGTCGAAGTCGATGCTCTTGGGCGATTTTCTTCACATTCTATTGTTTTGTATAATATTTCTATAATCCAAATTCATTCCTTTCAAGAAATGATTTCTATTTATGAATATGATTTGTATTTCTCACGTGCATGGCATGAATTCAACAATGGTGCACCTTTAAATGATGAACATTATACATTTCATCATGGGTTACCTTATTTTCAATATCAATTATGCATAACCCAAGATGTTAAAGATTTTGACATCAAAGAAATGCATGAACCATCTTACATAGGTCATAGAGGCATATACAACACCATTTGTGCTTGGAAATATTTCTTCTTTTGGCCCCACATGGAAAAAAATATTTCACATTATGTTTCTCAATGTATTGTATGTCTGCGTGTAAAACATCATCATGATAAACCTTCTGGATTATAAATGCCACTTCCCATTCTGAATGAGCCATGGGAACAAATCTCTATGGATTTTATCATATGTCTTCTTATGCATTGTATGTTAGCGTGTAAAATGTCATCATGGTAAACCATTTTGATTATTAATGCCACTTCCCATTCGGAACGAGCTATGGGAACAAATCTCTATTATGTTCCAGCTTTGAAAGAAGAAGGAAGAAGAAGAATGTTTGGAGAAAGTTCATGTTAGGATGTTCCTGTTCAGGAGAAGGTTCCAGAGTTCTATTGAAGAGAAGCTTGATATTTCAGAAAGGTATGTTTTAGAAGTGTGCACATTTATGTTTATACTAGGTTCTGAAGGAAAGAGGTATGAAGGATTTATAGATTGAACAAGGATGAAGACATGATGACATCATAGATTTTTTTATGAGACTCATGAATTGAGTTGACTTGACTTGACTAGAGTACAGTCAGAGATGAACCAGCAGTGTTCATAATACACTAAGTTGTGAGTTGATAGTCACAGGTTCCAGGATTCAGTTCTTGATTATTTTTTAGTGTATCTACATGACACAATAGAAGTATGTTGAGAAACCTTTTTGGAAGGTAAATGCAAATATGTGGATCCTTGTGTTTGTTTTTAGGTTTATGAAGACAGGAGATAGCAGGTTCGGAGACAATTCATGCTATATTTGTTGTCAAGCAGTGATTGCTTGATGTGTACACTATTGGATATCTAGTTTGCATATTTTCTCAGGTATTATGGTTCATATTCAGCAAGTTCAGGTTTTTTGAAGGAAAGAAAAATTTAGTTTTGAAGAATACTTTTGAAGAAAAGGTTTGAAGATCAGTTCGGGAGTACAAGCTTGAAGCTTGTGATAGGCTATAAGAAGCTTATGATAATTTGCAGCTTAGATAGTTTGCAGATTCAGTTCAGTTTATACCAATATGATATTGCTGGGGGGATTGTTGGAAAACAATATCCTATTGCTTAGGATTGCTGAGAGTACATACATGATTAGCTATTCTTATAGCACTCTCCACCCCAAAGAATCTCAACAGCAGTCAGCAGAGCATGACAGCATGTATAGCGACTTCCAGTAGTCCTTGTACACACTAGAGCGCATGGCGCGTTTGATAGATCAAAAGACTTCTATCTTGATGGCGTGGGTTCGGAACCTTTGCCTGTAGCTGAGATTACGAAGGAAAGTTTTATCATAGCTTTTCTATATCAGCTTTTCTTTATTAAAAGAACATGCAAGTGACGGTGACGGACAGTTGTTTTTCAAATACGATTAGCGATATTTTCTTTACACGAGAGCGATCATTTTCCTTTATTATCAGCTTTTCAAGATGGACAAAGACTATATAAGAAGCCATTGGCTTATTGTCTTGCATCCTTCACCTAGTGTTCAATAGAGGTGGTGTTTACTGCCTCGATAAACTCCAAGTAGTATATGTGTGCATAAAGAGAATATGTACCTGAATACTTAACATAAAATGTAAATCTTATGTTAAACACCATCCATTGTCTTTGAAGTAGCCCGAAATCTTCATGTAGAAGATAATCTTCAAATACACCATGTAGATGGCCGATCCTCACCATCAAGTTGCTAATGACCAAGTCCTCTTTCCATGAACAAGAGATAACCTCTTCTCCATGAGCAAGAGTGTGAGCACACTCTTCTTCTCTAAGAAGAACTCCATAGCCGCTCCTCAACATGCTTCACGTTAGCACCATGGCTGCCCCATGTGCTAGACGAAACACCACCTCTATTGAGGTCCAAGCTCTCCAAAGCTTGTGTTGAACACTAGGTCAAGGATGCTTGATAATGAGCCAAGCACTTGTTTACATAGTATTGTTGATCCTTTCAAAAGCTCTTGTAAAAAACAATCACATGATAAAGCGTTTACGATCACTCTTGAATAAAGCAAAAACTCCGTCGCTGATTGAAACGCTTCGTCTGCCTTCGTGATTTGTCTTTGGTTTGTTGTTGAAAAACATGACAAAAGGTTTTATTCACGCTGCTACGGCTGACAAAAATTGAACCTGTGCCACTGGTTTGGAGGCGACTATTTTAACCATGCTGCCAGCGTTGAATTCTCTTAGAGGGAATGGAAAGAAGCTGTACATATGCTATAAGTGTTGAGTAAAATGGACCAAGAGGACATTGAAACCATGTTTTCCAACAATCCCCCCTGCAATGTCATATTGGTACAAACTGAATTGAATCTGCAAACTATCAAAGCTGCAAACTATCACAAGCTTCAACCTTGTACTCCCGAACTGACCTTCAAACCTTTTCTTCAAAAGTCTTCTTCAAATCTGAATTTGACTTTCCTTCAAAAAATCTGAACTTGCTGAATATGAACCATAATACTTGAGAAAATACGCAAACTAGATATCCAATAGTGTACTTATCAAGCAATCACTACTTGACAACAAATGTAGCAAGTACTGACTCTGAACGTGCTATCTCCTATCTTCATAAACTTGAAAACATACACTAGGATCCCCATATTTGCATTTACCTTACAAAAAAGATTTCTCAATGTACTTCTACTGTGTCATGTAAATACACTAAACAAGAACTGAATCCTAGAACCTATGACTGACAACTCACAACTTAGTGTATTATGAACACTGCTGGTTCATCTCTGACTGTACTCAAGTCAAGTCAACTCAACTCAATTGAAATAAATTGAAATCAGCTGAAATATGAGTCTCATCAAAAAAATATATGATCTCATCATGTCATCATCCTTGTTCTATTTGTAAGTTTTTCATACCTCTTTCCTTCAAAACCTGGTATAAACATAAATGTGCACACTTCTAAAATTGCCTCTCTAAAATATCAAGCTTCTCTTCAATAGAACTCTGGAACCTTCTCCTGAACAGGAACATCCTAACAGGAACTTTCTTCTCCTTCTTCCTTCTTCTTTCAAAGATGGAACATAAAGAGAACCTGACAAAGGAAATATAGGAATACCTGAAATAGGAATACCTGTAGGTATGACTCTGCATTCTTTTACATATGGCTGAAAATAAGTCTTCATGTTTCATCACCCCCCTGGATGACTTAACACTAGTATCCAAAATTCTTCAAATTATATTCCACTTTATGAAATCTGGAACGTCTTTCTTCTTTCAATAAATATGATGTTTTAGTAATCCATACCTGTATCTGAAACAAAAGTTTAGGATCCATAATCTTTCGCAACATAACAAGTATCTTCTTCTATCTCTCTGCAACACAAATCTAATAGAACCTGAATCTTTGACTTACTTCTTCCAATGTTAAGAATCTTCACAAACAAAGGATAGACAACTGACTCATAAATACTCAAGATCATACAAGATCTATTCAAGATCTATTCAAGATCAATGATCTCTCCTGTGTAGAATTTGCTCTCATCAAACCTTCATGACTGAATGTTTGATTTATTATTTGAATGTCTCTAAGTTTCCATGCTTCTCAAAAAGTTGTAAAACTTTTCTTCAAACAAATCCTTCCAAGAATTTGCAATTCCTACTTGAAACATAAGTGGACAAAACTTCTCACCTTGAGAACTCCAAAAGCTGCAAGTTGATACTTTATCTTTTCATATTCAACCCGGGTGAAATGTGATAGTACCTGCTTGATTTCCTTTTGGCTAACTTTACTTCTCAATCAAGTGAAAGGATATGATGGAACACCTTTTTGAATACAAACATGTATCCAAAATTCTAGACAATCATAGAAAGTACATTCTCCATTGACTTGTACATCAACAATCTAAATTTTCTGAAGTTTCTAAAAATACTGAATATGAGGTAACCTTTTCCAAACATAAAACCTCAACCTAAGTCTTCAACATCTGCTACAAAACTCTTTTACTTGAAGAGTTAGATAAAGAAAGAAATATACTTCTCTGCAACTTTTCATATACCAAGTAGCTCTGTATTGACACTCCAAGAATTTTTTGAGGGAACATATAAGCTGCCTGCTTAAAATTTTCAACTTATATATAACTCATACATATGAGTTAAAACATACAAGTTGTCTTCAAAATCTGCTTCTTTTCTTTCTCTCCATGCAATTCTTTGTCAAATCTACTAAATCATGACCAAGTGTAATGCAAAACAAGAAACCGCTTCTTCTTTAGATTATCTTCACACAAGATGTTCTCGTAGACTTGTCTTTGGGTGTAGAGGATAAAATAGAAAAAGTATATGGAAAATATATGAGAAAAAGAAGCCTTACTTTTCTTTTGGAAATGATGGACTTTCTTCTTCTACATCTTTCTTCCACTTGATGATGTCAACATCTTCAAACTTCTCTTCCATACCTTTTTTTTTTCTTCATCTTGAAGTAGCAAACACTCTTGACCTCTTCAAATGAACTTTTCTCTTCCTCTAGTGCTAAGAGTAAGAGACAAAACAAACATGGTATACAAATGGAAGTGAATATAGAATCATGTTTTATCATCTCCTCATATCTCTGAATCAAAATTCTGGTTCAAATGTCTGAAAGACTGAATTCACCAACCTTTTGTCTGAATGATGAATTACCTTTCTAGAGATACCTCTCTAGATACTTAGATCACATTTTGTACCTTGATATCCAACCAACTTACAACAAAAGATTGGCTGAAAACAAAACTCATCCCATCTTCACATTTGTCTTCTTAGATGAACTTTGTTGCCATGAAAGAGATTTCTCAAAACTCTCTAGAAAAACCTCTAGATACCTGTTTTGATGTAGCCTTTAACTTTGAAATGATGAAAGTGTATAAAAGCACTCCTTGAATCCTTCAAATCTCTTCATAATTGCTCTTCTAAGATATGACCTGCAAATGATAGTCTGATAGTAGAAACTGATACCTGTGATTTGATGTTGATCTGATTCCTTCATCTTCTCTAAACCATTGTTCTTCCTTGAATTTGAAGTAGTATTCTCTTCATCAAGTCTTGGTCTTCAAAAAATACTTTTGTAAAGTATTTGCGTACTCTTCCAAAAATATTCGACTGCTAACAGATCATCAACTTCATACTCCACACTGCATGTAACTGAATTGTCTAATTCTCAAATCTCTACTCATCTAGATTAAGTGTGTATGTAAAATGTCAAATGTTAGAAGATGCCCTTAAATCATATGTTGTAAACCTGGAATTCTGGAAACCTGGGATTCTGAATGAGCCTTGCCAAAGTCCTAAAGCTTTGAAACCAAAATTTTAGTGCTCTGATACCAAATGTTGGAAATGAGGTAGGCCCATAGCTCATATCAGAGGTCCATGGTTCCATAGGTCCAGCATATACAACATAGAATCTAGCAATCTTTCAATATTGACAAAACATGAACATCCCACACTTAATCATACAAATGATAAGACAAAGATAGAGAAAGAATAGTCGACATGTGTAAGGCATTATGTAAGCCACTGTTTACTCATAGTATCATATATATTCAGATTTTTGCCCATACATCTGAATATGGTTGTTACATTTGTACATTCACTCTTCCATCTATTTCTCATCACATAGAGGCAGCGTGGATAAGTCAAAGTCCTCTCATCCTTGGGGTGTGGGATTTTGAATGAGCCTTAATGCATTGATGGCAAAGACCTAAAGTTCTGAAACCAAAACCTTAGTGCTCTGATACCAAATGTTGGAAATGAGGTAGGCCCATAGCTCATATCACAGGTCCATGGTTCCATAGGTTACACATCTCATGTATATTCAGATTTCTGCCCATACATCTGAATATGTTTTTTCCATTTGTACATTCACTCTTCCATCTATTTCTCATCACATAGAGTGCTTGAGAGTTTTGCTCCCACATTGTACATTGAACATTGGTATATATGATACTATGAGTAAGTGATAGCTTACGTAACACCTTACACATGTCGTCTATTCTTTCTCTATCTTTATCTCATCATTTGTATGATTAAGTGTGGTATGTTCATGTTTTGTCAATATTGAAGATTGCTAGATTCTATGTTGTATATGCTGGACATATGGAACCATGGACCTGTGATGTGAGCTATGGGCCTACCTCATTTCCAACATTTGGTATGAGAGCACTAAGGTTTTGGTTTCAGAACTTTAGGTCTTTGGCATCAATGCATTAAGGCTCATTCAAAATCCCAGGTTCCCAAAATTCCAGGTTTACAACATATGATTTAAGGGCATCTTCTAACATTAGACATTTGACATACACACTTAATCTAGATGAGTACAGATTTGAGAATTAGACAATTCAGTTACATGTGTATTCATCAGTGTGGAGTATGAAGTTGATGATCTGTTAGGAGCCAAATATTTATGGAAGAGTATAAAATACAAAAGTATTGTTTGAAGACCAAGACTTGATGAAGAGAAGGCTACTTCAAATTCAAGGAAGAACAATGGTTTAGAGAAGATGAAGGAATCAGATCAACATCAAATCACAGGTATCAGTTTCTACTATCAGATTATCATTTGCAGGTCATATCTTAGATGAGCCTTCTTGCCATGAAAGAGATCTCTCAAAACTCTCTAGAAAAAAAAACTCTAGATACCTATTTTGATGTAGCTAATGCTTTAACTTTCAAAAGACTGAAAGTGTATAAAAGCATTCCTTGAATCCTTCAAATCTCTTCATAACTGCTCTTCTAAGATATGACCTGCAAATGATAATCTGGTAGTAGACACTGATACGAGTGATTTGATGTTGATTTGATTCCTTCATCTTCTCTAAACTATTGTTCTTCCTTGAATTTGAAGTAGCCTTCTCTTCATGCAATCTTGGTCTTCAAACATTACTTTTGTAAAGTATTTGCATACTCTTCCAAAAATATTCAGCTGCTAACAGATCATCAACTTCATACTCCACACTGATGAATACACATGTAACTGAATTGTCTAATTCTCAAATCTCTACTCATCTAGATTAAGTGTGTATGTCAAATGTCAAATGTTAGAAGATGCCCTTAAATCATATGTTGTAAACCTGGAATTTTGGGAGCCTTGGATTTTGAATGAGTCTTAATGCATTGATGCCAAAGACCTAAAGTTTTGAAACCAAAACCTTAGTGCTCTGATACAAAATGTTGGAAATGAGGTAGGCCCATAGTTCATATCACAGGTCCATGGTTCCATAGGTCCAACATATACAACACAGAATCTAGCAATCTTCAATATTGACAAAACATGAACATACCACACTTAATCATACAAATGATGAGATAAAGATAGAGAAAGAATAGACAACATGTGTAAGGTGTTACGTAAGCTATCGCTTACTCATAGTATCATACATACCAATGTTCAATGTACAATGTGGGAGCAAAACTCTCAACCACTCTATGTGATGAGAAATAGATGGAAGAGTGAATGTACAAATGTAAAAAACATATTCAGATGTATGGGCAAAAATCTGAATATACATGAGATGTTTTAGAAGGTGTGTTCACATGAGTTTGAGGATTTCTGGCAACAAACTTGTTAGCATTCTTTGCTACTTTTTAAGTATGTGATCTTTTCACACACGTATCTAACTTAGGATCTTCCGTAGCCTAAGGCTAGATGAGGGTTTGTTGATTATCAGTTTTAGACTGATCCTTCCTCTTTCAGTCACTCATATTCACTCTTCTATAACCTATTAGGTCACACATCTCATGTATATTCAGATTTCTGCCCATACATCTGAATATGTTTTTTACATTTGTACATTCACTCTTCCATCTATTTCCCATCACATAGAGTGGTCGAGAGTTTTGCTCCCACATTGTACATTGAACATTGGGATATATGATACTATGAGTAAGTGATAGCATATGTAACACCTTACACATGTCGTCTATTCTTTCTCTATCTTTATCTCATCATTTGTATGATTAAGTGTGGTGTTGAAAATGAGGTAGGCCCATAGCTCATATCACAGGTCCATGGTTCCATAGGTCTAGCATATACAACATAGAATCTAGCAATCTTCCAATATTGAAAAAACATGAACATACCACATTTAATCATACAAATGATGAGACAAAGATAGAGAAAGAATAGACGACATGTGTAAGGTGTTATGTAAACCATCGCTTACTCATAGTATCATATATACCAATGTTCAATGTACAATGTGGGAGCAAAACTCTCAACCACTCTATGTGATGAGAAATAGATGGAAGAGTGAATGTAAAAATGTAACAAACATATTCAGATGTATGGGAAAAAATCTGAATATACATGAGATGTGTGACCTAATAGGTTATAGAAGAGTGAATATGAGTGACTGAAAGAGGAAGGATTAGTGTGAAACTGATAATCAACAAACCCTCATCTAAGCTTAGGCTATGGAAGACCCTAAGTCAGATACGTGTGTGAAAAGATGACATACTTAAAAAGTAGCAAAGAATGCTAAAAAGTTTGCTGCCGGAAATCCTCAAACTCATATGAAAATATCTTCTCTAACACCTCATCCAAATATGCATAAAGCATAACCGTACTGATTCTCTTGTACCTATGTCGAATAGGACTCCTCCTGATATGGATGTTACTACCTCCATAAACTTCAAGTAGTACATGTGTGCATAAAGAGAATATGTACCTGAATACTTAACATAAGATGCAAATCTTATGTTAACCGCCATCCAATGTCTTTGAAGTAACCCGAAATCTTCATGTAGAAGACAATCTTCAAATATACCATGTAGATGGCCGATCCTCACCATCAAGCTGCTAATAACCAAGTCCTCTCCATGAACAAGAGATAACCTCCTCTCCATGAGCAAGAGTGTGAGCACACTCTTCTTCTCCAAGAAGAACTCCATAGCCGCTCCTCAACATGCTTCAAGTTAGCACCATGGAAACCCCATGTGCTAGAAGAAACACCACCTCTATTGAGGTCCAAGCACCAATGCTTGTGTTGAGCACTAGGTGAAGGATGCAAATAACAATGAGCTTGGCCTTCTTATATAGCTTTGTATGTATATTGAAAATCTTCTCTACTATAATAAATCATAAATCTCCACGATCACTATGCAATCTCCAATTAAGCACTTTACGAAAAAAACAATTATGTCTGCTGTTTTAAAGCGATTTGTCGTTGTCCACTATCCATAGCTTTTATTGCAAAGCTCAAATTAAAAATAACTTCCGGGAACATGCTGAGTGGGGATTGAACCTGAGCCGACAGTTTAAGGGGCGATCGTTCTAGCCACGAGGCCTTGCACCTTTGTGTGTACAAGGTATAACAAGCAGATCTACACATGCTGTATAAATCTAAGCAAATTTGACCAATGACCATGGGATATTGACCTTGGTACCTTGGGACATTGTTTTCCAACAATCCCCCCTGCAATGTCACAATGGTACAAACTAGACTAAATCTGCAACCTATCACAAGCTGCAAAAAAGCTTCAAGCTTGTACTCCTGAATTGACCTTCAAACCTTTTCTTTAAAAGTCTTCTTCAAAACTGAATTTGAATTTTCTTCAAAAAACTTGAACTTGCTGAATATGAACCATAATACCTGAGAAAATATGCAAACTAGATATCCAATAGTGTACACATCAAGCAATCACTGCTTGACAACAAATATAGCATGTACTGACTCTGTACCTGCTATCTCTAGTTTTCTCAAACCTGAAAACATACACTAGGATCCATATATTTGCATTTACCTTCCAAAAAAGTTTCTCAACGTACTTCTGTTGTGGCATGTAAATACACTAACCAAAATCAAGAACGGAATCCTAGAACCTGTGACTGACAACTCACAACTTAGTGTATTATGAACACTGTTGGTTCGTCTCTAACTGTACTCAAGTCAAGTCAACTCAACTCAACTGAAATCAATTGAAATATGAGTCTCATCAAAAAATCTATGATGTCATCATGTCTTCATCCTTTAAATCCTTCATACCTCTTTCCTTCAGAACCTGGTATAAACATATATGTGCGCACTTCTCAAACATACCTTTCTAAAATATCAAGATTTTCTTCAATAGAACTTTGGAACCTTCTCCTGAACAGGAACTCCTAACAAGAACTTTCTCCAGACATTCTCCTTCTTCCTTCTTCTTACAAAGTTGGAACAAAAAGAGAAACTGACAAAGGAAATATAGGAATACCTGAAATAGGAATACCTGTAGGTATGACTCTCCAGTCTTTCACATACGGATAAAAATAAGTCTTCATGTTTTATCACCCCCTGGATGATTTAACACTAGTATTCAGAATTCTTCAAAGTATATCAGACTTTATGAAATGTGGAACGTCTTCCTTCTTTCAATAAATCTGATCTTCAGTGATCAATACCTGTATCTGAAACAAAATCTCTGAACCCTTTTTATTAGCACTGCGCAGTTTGCCAATAGCTTCAACTGTTACTTCCTCAGCTTTCCATATTGTAGAATAAGGTTAGCTGATCTTAACATAACAAAACCTTGCTGAAAACATTTTAGGATTCATAACCTTCTGTAACATAACAAGTATCTTCACCTATCTCTTTGCAACATAAAACTGATAGAACCTGAATCTTTGACTTACTTCTTCCAATGTTAAGAATCTTACAAACAAAAGATAGACAACTGACTCATAAATACTCAAGATCATACAAGATCATCCAAAATCAATGATCTCTCTTGTGTAGAATCAGCTCTCATCAAACCTTCATGATTGAATGTTTGATTTATCACCTGAATATCTCTAAGTGTCCATGCTTCTTACAGAGTTGTAAAACTTTTCTTCAAAGAAATCCTTTCAAGAATTTGTAACTCCTACTTGAAACATAAGTGGACAAACTTCTCACCTTGAGAACTCCAAAAAGCTGCAAGTTGATACTTCATCTTTTCATATTCTACCCGGGTGAAATGTGATAGTACCTGCTTGATTTTCTTTTGGCTAACTCCACTTCTCAATCAAGTGATAGGATCTGATGGAACACCTTTTTGAATACAAACATGTATCCAAAAATCAAGACAATCACTAAAAGTAGATTCTCCAACTGACTAGTACATCAACACGACTAAATTTTCTAAAGTTATTGAAAATATTGAATATACTGAATATGAGGTAACTTTTCCAAACATAAAACCTCAAGCCAAGTCTTCAACATCTGCTACAAAAAAACTCTTTTACCTCAAGAGTTAGATAAATAAGAAATATACTTCTCTGCAACTTGTCATATACCAAGTAGCTCTGTATTGACACTCCAAGAATTCTTTCAGGGAACATATAAGCTGCCTTCTCAAAAGCTTCAACTAAAACATAACTCATACATATATGAGTCAAAACATATATCTGCTCCTTTTTTTTTCTCTCAATGCAATTCTTTTTCAAATCTACTAAACCATGACCAAGTGTAATGCAAAACAAGAAACCGCTTCTTCTTTAGACTATCTTCACACAAGATGTTCTCGTAGACTTGTCTTTGGGTGTAGAGGATAAAATAGGAAAAGTATATATGAGAAAAGGAAGCCTTAATTTTCTTTTGGAAATGATGGACTTTCTTCTTCTGCATCTATCTTCCACCTGATGATGTCAACATCTTCAAACTTCTCTTCCATACCTTTTATTCTCTTCATGTTGAAGTAGCAAACACTCTTGACCTCTTCAAACGAACTTTTCTCTTCTTCTAGTGCTATGAGTAAGAGACAAAACAAACATGGTATACAAATGGAAGTGAATATAGAATCATGTTTTATCATCTCCTCATATTTCTGAATCAAAATTCTGCTTCAAATGTCTCAAACGACTAAATTCACGAATCTTTTGTTTGAATGATGAATTACCCTTCTAGAGTTACCTCTCTAGATACCTAGATTACATTCTATACCTGGATATCCAACCAACGTATAACACAAAATTGGCTGAAAACAAAAAACTCATCCCATCTCCAAATTTGTCTTCTTAAATAAGCTTTCTTTCCATGAAAGAGATCTCTCCAAAACTCTCTAGAAAAACCTCTAGATACCTGTTTTGATGTAGCCTTTAACTTTCAAATGATGAAAGCATATAAAAGAATTCCTTGAATCCTTCAAATCTTTTCATAACTGCTCTTCTAAGACATGACCTGCAAATGATAATCTGATAGTAGAAATTGATACCTATGATTTGATGTTGATTTGATTCCTTCATCTTCTCTAAACCATTGTTCTTCCTTGAATTTGAAGTAGTCTTCTCTTCATCAAGTCTTGGTCTTCAAACAATACTTTTGTAAATTGTTTGCATACTCTTCCAAAAATATTCGGCTGCTAACAGATCATCAACTTCATACTCCACATTGATGAATACACATGTAATTGAATTGTCTAATTCTCAAATCTCTACTCATCTAGATTAAGTGTGTATGTCAAATGTCAAATATTAGAAGATGCTCTTAAATCATATGTTGTAAACCTGGAAGTCTGGAAACCTGAGAATATGAATGAGCCTGAATGCATTGATGCCAAAGTCCTAAAGCTCTGAAACCAAAACCTAAGTGCTTTGATACCAAATGTTGGAAATGAGGTAGGCCCATAGCTCATATCACAGTTCCATGGTTCCATAGGTCCAGCATATAGAACATAGAATCTAGCAATCTTTCAATATTGACAAAACATGAACATACCACATTTGATCATACAAATGATGAGACAAAGATAGAGAAAGAATAGACGACATGTGTAAGGTGTTACGTAAGCCATCGCTTACTCATAGTATCATATATACCAATGTTCAATGTACAATGTGGGAGCAAAACTCTCAACCACTCTATGTGATGAGAAATAGATGGAAGAGTGAATGTACAAATGTAACAAACATATTCAGATGTATGGGTAGAAATCTGAATATACATGAGATGTGTGACCTAATAGGTTATAGAAGAGTGAATATGAGTGACTGAAAGAGGAAGGATCAGTGTGAAACTGATAATCAACAAACCTCATCTAACCTTATGCTATGGAAGACCCTAAGTCAGATACATGTGTGAAAAGATCACATACTTAAAAAGTAGGAAAGAATGCTAACAAGTTTGCTGCCGGAAATCCTCAAACTCATATGAAAATATCTTCTCTAACACCTCATCCAAATATGCATAAAGCATAAACGTACTGATTCTCTTGTACCTATGCCAAATAGGACTCCTCCTGATATGGATGTTACTGCCTCCATAAACTTCAAGTAGTACATGTGTGCATAAAGAGAATATGTACCTGAATACTTAACATAAGATGCAAATCTTGTGTTAACCACCATCCAATGTCTTTGAAGTAACCCGAAATCTTCGTGTAGAAGACAATCTTCAAATACACCATGTAGATGGCCGATCCTCACCATCAAGCTGCTAATAACCAAGTCCTCTCCATGAACAAGAGATAACCTCCTCTCCATGAGCAAGAGTGTGAGCACACTCTTCTTCTCCAAGAAGAACTCCATAGCCGCTCCTCAACATGCTTCAAGTTAGCAGCATGGCAGCCCCATGTGCTAGAAGAAACACCACCTCTATTGAGGTCCAAGCACCAAGGCTTGTGTTGAACACTAGGTGAAGGATGCAAATAACAATGAGCTTGGCCTTCTTATATAGCTTTGTATGTATATTGATAAGCTTCTCTAAAAGCTATAATAAAGCATAAATCTCCACGATCACTATGCGATCTCCAATAAAGCACTTTACAAAAAAAAACAATTCTGTCCATTGTTTTAACACGATCTTTCACTGTCCGCTATCCATAGCTTTTATTGCAAAAGCTCAAATTAAAAATAACTTTCGTGAATGCGCTAAGCGGGGCTTGAACCTACACCAACAATTTAAGAGGCGATTGTTCTATCCAGGAGGCCTTACGCCTTTGTGTGTACATAATTAGCAGATCCACACATCATGTATAAATCTAAGCAAATTTGACCAATGACCATGGGATATTGACCTTGGTACCTTGGGACATAATCCAATTTCCAGCATAATCCAATTTACAATTTATATAGTTTGGAAATAAACCTGCGTAAAGGGTTCTATTTTTAGAAATAGTTAGTAAAATAGTGGTTAGAATAAGGTTCATTGTAGACCACAATTTTTGCCATTAAAAGCAAAGGCTCTCTACAAGAGAGACTAACTTTTACTTTCATGCATGCCTTTTGAAGCCACTCTCATGTAACCACTATTTCCTTCATAATCAAAAAATCCTATAAATACATGCACTCTGTGGACTGTCGAAACAAAGTGAATGGGGGGAGATTGCACCCAATACTACGTTCTGTCTCGTCTCCTAGTGTGTCTATTTTTTTATGTGTTTTTAGCATTCATAACATCTATGTGCACGTGAGTAAGATCTTGATAACATGATATGTGACCATGTAGGCTTGCACACGATAATTATGAGCCTAACCATTAGATATGGTATGGGAGTTTAAATCTTTCAGAGAATCATTTAAGGTGTTTTAGAGTTTTCCCAAACAAAATTTAATCAAAAGAGTATAGACTAGGGCTTGCCCTCTTCTACGGAATCTATTTATGTGTATCCCTATGACCTCACACTAAAATTAACTTCAATAAAATTACAATTTGTTATGTATTTTGACACCTATGACTATAAAAAAATCGGACTTCAAAGTGTGGGATTCATGTATCTTTGTATCATTTGAACATCGTCAAGCCCTTCATAGATGTTCTATCGACATGCATCATGATCTAAGACCCACATTGGGGATGAACAAGTGGATAGTCCTAACTTTGTAGTTCCATTTGTTTTTTGAAATATAATGAATGAATTTATTCATCTCTCCATTTGTGTTCTTCTTGTTTATCTTTACTAATCTTCTATGATCCATTATGTTTGTTCATATAATGTTTAGCACTTCTTATTTGTAGTCCTCTTTCATTTTCTATTTTGACTACGTTAGGAACATCATCTACACCATCAATTAGCAGTCAAGTACTTTGATGGGATGGAAGAAATACAAATCCACCTTCCTTTCCTTTCTTAGTTGGTGTGGTCATCCTTCATATTAACTCATGCAAAACAATTAAGGATTCTTGGAATATTTTCCTTTATTGTATCATGCAAGAATGAGGCTCATGTATATTAGCTCAAAAGTTTTGGAGAGTGAGCACATGGATGAAGGAAATTACATGGATAATTTTGTTAGAGATTTCAAAGATTTGATGGAGCAGTTTATTGTTTGGATGTAAATATTGTAGGAATTGTGGTTGCAAAAGTTCTTTTGATGAAATCACTACAACATATGAGGGGCATACATATGGTAGCGATATCGATGGTCATGTTACGTCATTGATATGAATGTTGGAAATGCCTAAAAAGACTATGTTAATCATACCGATGGTCACTTGACCATGCGTACAATTTTTACAAAGTTTTGGCCAATATAGACATCAAAAAATATCAGTGCCAATATATGTGTTGGTATAGGCATCGGTATAAGTGTTGTTATGAGGTTTAGTAAATTCCTAGAAATATTAATGCTCATACTGGCATCTATACCCACACCTATACTGACAATGGTTTTCAACATAAGTAGACCCTAGAGTGAAGATTTGACATTTGCTATTGTTTTGAACTACGTACTACTAGTGTCCAGTTTGCATACATGTACATTCTACTCGTCCACCTACATGTGATTGTCTTGTGCACACACATACACACACACACATCTCTGTCTCTACACACACATCTCTCTCTCTACACACACATCTCTCTCTCTACACACACATCTCTCTCTCTACACACACATCTCTCTTTCTCTAGATCTCCCATCTTAGTAAGTGATGCACGTACTCTTTCACCCTTTCTCTTTCTCTATGTTTTCTCTTTTCTAATTGCTCTTTTCTTTGGTTTTCTAGGAGCTCTTTGGGATCTATTCTTAGAATTTGACAAGAGACGATGTTGATTAAGCTTTGACGACATCGATCCAAAGAATTACATTGATGTAAGTGATTGTTTTGTTCTCTATTACAAATAGAGATAGAGAGAGAAAGAGAGAGAGAGATGAAAGAGAGAGAGAGAGAGAAAGAGAGAGATCAAAGAGAAATGGAAAGAGAGAGATCTAGAGAGAGATGAAAGAGAGACAGAGAGAGAGAGAAAGAGAGAGATCAAAGAGAAATGGAAAGAGAGAGATCTAGAGAGAGATGAAAGAGAGAGATATGAAAGACAGAGAGAAAGAGAGAGATGAAAGAGAGAGAGATAGAGAGAGAGATATGAAAGAGAGAGAGAAAGAAAGAGAGAGAGAGAGATGAAAGAGAGAGAATGAGAGAGATAAAGATAGAGATACATACACACATAGATGTAAGTGATTGTTTGGTTCTTTATTAGAAATAGAGATACACACACTCCACATACATCTTACATACACACATGCATGTTCATGCATATGCATGCATGCCTACACGCATATACATACATACATACATGTACACACAAACATGTATACATACACACATGCATATGCATACACACATATACATACACACATAGGCATACACACACATATACATACATGTTTTAGGTCTAGGTCTTTAGGATTAGGGTTTTATGTTTTTTGCATACATACACACATATGCACATACATATATATATATACATATGCATACACGCACATACACATACACACATCACATATACATGCACACATATACATGTTGTAGGGTTAGGGTTTTAGGATTAGGGTTTTAGGCTTTTACATACATACACACATGCAAACACACATAAACACATATACACACATAATACATATACATATACACATACACATATATATACACATTCATACACACATATACATGTTTAAGATGTAGTTCTTTAGGATTAGGGTTTTAGGGTTTCTACACATGCATACAAATATAATATACACACATAATACATATACACATACACATATATAAACACATGCATACACACATATACATGTTTTACCTTTAGGTCTTTAGGAATAGGGTTTTAGGGTGTTTACACATGCATACACATACACACACATAATACATATACACATACACATGTATATACACATGCATACACACATATATATGTTTTAGGTCTACGTCTTTAGGATTAGGCTTTTTGGGTTTTTACACATGCATACATATACATGTTTTAGGGTTAGGAGTTTAGGACTAGGGTTTTAGGCTTTTACATACATACAAACATATACGCATATACACACATAATACATATACACATACACATACACATATATATACACATGCATACACACATATAAATGTTTTAGGTGTAGGCCTTTAGGATTAGGGTTTTAGGGTTTTTACACATGCATACATATATGTACGCATAAACACACATAATATATATACACATTCACATATATATACACATGCATACACACATATACATGTTTTGGGTCTAGGTCTTTTGGAATAGGTTTTTAGGGTTTTTACACATGCATACACAAATATACACATACACACACATAAAACACATACACATGTATATATGTATACATGTGTACACACATATATATGTTTTAGGTCTAGGTCTTTAGGATTAGGGTTGCACATACATATATATACATATACATACATAATACATATACACATACACACACACATGCATAGACACATACTCACATATACATGTTTTACATCTAAGTCTTTAGGATTAGAGTTTTAGGGTTTTTACACATGCATACACATATATACACATATACACACATAATACATATACACGTACACACACACACACACACACACACACACACACATATATATATATATATATATATATATATATATATATATATATATATATATATATATATATATATATATATATA
The DNA here is from genome assembly GCA_020310875.1 of Ceratopteris richardii. Lineage (NCBI taxonomy): Eukaryota > Viridiplantae > Streptophyta > Polypodiopsida > Polypodiales > Pteridaceae > Ceratopteris > Ceratopteris richardii. The sequence goes on from CM035407.1 coordinate 102,106,432, forward strand.
TATATATATATATATATATATATATATATGCATTCATACACACACACATACATATACATGTTTTAGGTCTAGGTCTTTAGGATTATGCTTTTAAGGTTTTTACACATGCATACAAATGTATACACATTACACAAATAATAAATATACACATATGACACATAATACATATACACATATGACACATAATACATTTACACTAGTTTTAGGACTCCACCATGACCGCCCTCGCATCCATCCCCAAGTGGCTCTCGCAATCAACATATGCATTCTATACCATAGTGTGATACAGGTGCTGGCTTGTCTTGTCCATCACATTGGTCGAGGTCATGCTCTAGAGCAGTAGGTTCCAGAGGTGGATCTATAGGTGGCTCTAGAGATGATGGATGTTGTGGAGGTAGTGTGACAGAGGTTGTGTCTCCCACTTCCACTCCTAGAGCGATTACCTTAGATGTAGGTATGCCTCATAGTACACCACGTACACCTTGGGGTGCTCATGACCATGATGACATACTCCAAGGTGTACTGTATATGTGATGGGGCTCTAGTGATGGATGCACCCAAAAAGGCCATGCCTCAATGCATATGGCAGACGTGCTCCTTACAGTTTGGACACTCTATCATGGTGAAATAGAGTGAATAAGACAAAGAACAAAAAAATTATATCACAGAGGTGATCTATCATGAGTACTAGCGAGCACTTGGGCACCCTATTGTCATTTCAAAGTGGATTCAGCACATGGCACATGAGGTGATGTCGCATCGATGATCAGAGGCTCGTGACACTTTCAGAGTAGGCTTATCAAAGCTTGTATGGTTAGACATTGAGGAGTGGGATATGATCTGCCATGAGCAGCAGTAGACTCTTTACCGATATCGTCAACAGCAAGATGCAACGGCCACAAGTCCATATACGGTTAGAGCATCACATTTGGGTAGTAGGAGGGACGACACTATGCATCATGAGTTTGTAAGTATCGTTTTGTTCATTGAATTTGTCCTGTATGTTCATCTAACATTCTTCAAATTTGTTGCAAGAGTTGGCAGTGGGTTGTCCTATGACATGAGTAGAGGAGGCTTATCGATATCACCATGGATTACTTGCATGGATGGAGGAGTTGAAGGGATGTAGTGCAGTTGTTTCATGCGAGCATCATTGGTGCTTAAAAAACACACATTTTATTGCGAATTATAAGGGTAGGGTAGAAATGGAAATTACTCAAATCAAAAGATATGTTTGTACCTAGAAGAGACTAGAGGGGGTGTGGGCTTGATAGCTCCTCCTTAGCCCTCCTCTGTGCATGTAAATCCTCCTCTATTTTTTCCTAGCTTGGCCTGCTGTGTTTTCAGCTCCTCGAGCCTTGGATGACTCTCTCCTTGTGCCTCCTTGAGTATATGTCTCTTTGTCTTTAATGAACTACAAGACGTCCATACAATTTGATGACTCTTCACCTTCTTTATAGCTTTTGGATGCCTCTCGTGACTTTTCCACCATCGTAGGACTACCGTGCCAGACCTTGCCCAACCTTGAGACCGCCCTAAGTGATCTAAGTCATGACTTTTGTCCATATTAAGGTCTTTTGACCCCTTTATCCACCTAAAGCTTGCATAGTTCACATTTTCAACACTCCCCCTTAAGCTTAAGTTGGTAGTGTCCATATTAAGCAAGCTCATAGCCTCTCAAAACTTTGATAACTTGGTCATATCCAACCTTTTGGTGAAGATATCTGCAACTTGGTCCTTCGTACCTATAAAATGAATATTAATGTCCCCACTTGTAACCTTTTCCCTTACATAATGGGAATGCACCTCAATGTGCTTGCTCCTTGCATGATATATGAGATTGTTAGCAAGATGTAGGATTGACATGTTATCTCCATAAACTAGAATAGGTCCAAGTTGTATACTGAGATCTTTGAAGCACTTCTTAAGCCACATTGCTTCATAGGTAGTGAGGGCTAAAGCTCTATATTCAGCCTCTGTTGAACTCAATGCAATTGTGGGTTTTTTTTTGCTCATCCATGAAATTGCTTTTGTACCTAGCATGAAAACATAGCTAGAAGTTGACCTTCTATCATCATCACTCCTTGCCCAACCTGCATCACCCCATGCTCTGACTTGAAGTTCTTCATCATATGTGTATAGAAAGCCATGATTAACTTGTGAGGCTCTCCTCAAAAGAAGACATGCAAATGATGTGTGTGCCACTCTCCTCCCATCCATTTATATCCTCTTGTATCTAAACTAGCAATGATCTGGAATGATCTAGCATTGCCATGTGGCCATCATGCAACACTCATCCCCACTAACCATTAAATACCTTAGGATATACCCCCGAGCTTAGGACCTTGGCTAACTAGCCCTCGTCCCACACACACATGGAATGGTCTCTACAGACCAATGTCTGACACTCTCGCCCCCTTCTAAAGATCGTTGTCCTCAATGATCAATGAGGGAAAGTACTTGTGAACCAAAGCTGCTGATTCCCAAGTAGAGTCAATAAGTGGTAATCCTCTCCAGGCTACCAGATACTCTTGGATGACACGATTCCTCAACCGTTTCTGTCTCCTCTCTAGTATTCTGTCTGGAGAATGATATGATCTATCCGTTTCCTACAAAGAAACAATACCTTAAGATTATCCTCCCTAGAAATATACTTTCTTAGTTTACTGACATGAAACACTGGATGGACTCTGCAATCTAGAGGAAGCTCTAATCGGTATGCAACATCACTCAACTTCTTTACTATCTTCCAAGGTCCACAATACCTTGGTGATAGCTTACTACACTTCCCTGTGGACAATGAAGTAGATCTAGCTGGTACCTAAAGGAAGACTCGGTCTCCTTCCTCAAAGGATCTAGGAGATCTTTTCCTATTAGCATACTCTTTTGCTCTATTAGCTGCTTGCTACATCTTGGCTTTAGCTATTTCAAGGTTTTCTTGGAGATTCGCTAAGAACTTGGAAGCATTAGGACATTTCTTACGCATTCCTATGGTACTGGGAGCAGTGGGATTCATGCCATAGCTCATCTCAAAAGGAGACATCCCAGTCACCTTGTGAGGTCTATTGTTATAAGCAAACTCTACTAGTGGTAAATAACTATCCCAGTCTGTCTGTCTCTCAGACACATATGCCCGCAACATATCCTCTAGAATTTGGTTGACCCTCTCGGTCTGACCATCTGTCTGTGGATGATCACCACTACTCATTTTTAATGACACTTTCAGTTTGTCAAATATAAACTTCCAGAAATGTCCTGTAAATTTGACATCCCTATCTGAGACTATGGATATAGGTAACCCATGCAATCTGAAGACATGCTGGATAAACAATTCCACTACCTATGGAGCTTCTATCGTCTCTTGCGTAGGTATAAAATGAGCCATCTTGCTCAGTCTATCTACCACAACTAGGATTGTATCCCGCTTTCTTTGGGTCCGCGGTAAGCGCACTACGAAGTCCATGGATATACTATCCCAATTATGATATGGAACTTGTAAAGGATGTAAAAGACCTGGTGTCTTTACCCTTTCTGCTTTTTTGACCCTTTCTGCTTTTTTGACCCTTTCTGCTTTTTTGACCCTTTCTGCTTTGTTGACTTGGAACATAAAGCATTCTTGAACATAAGTATGGATATCTCTGGCTAATCCAAGCCACAAAAATGTTCTTCTAACAAGTTGTATTGTCTTGTCAACACCAGGATGTCCTGTGCAAGGAACATCATGGTTATCCTACATGAATTTTTTCGCAAATCTCGGGAATCTGGCACACAAACCTTTCCTTTCTGCTTCACTATTCCATTCTCTTGTGAGAAATTAGAATACGGAATGGACTTGTTTGCTTTAGTAGAAGAAGAAATAGCTGGAACTGTCCCGTCTCCTAAAATAGAGTCATCATTAATGGCTCTAACTATCTGTAACAAATGTGGATCGTCCACCGGTGCTTCCTTAATTTCTTGAAGCAATGAGCTTTCTAAAACTATAAAGCTCATTTGATACATTATACAAGATAATGCATCAGCTACTATATTTTCTTTGCCTCTTCTATACAAGATTTCCATGTGAAATTCCTACATGAGCTCAGCCCAACGAGCCTGTCGGCCTTGAAGATCTGGCTGACTACAAAAATACTTGAGTGTATGATGATCTGTGAATACGTTAAAGTCCGCACCATATAGATAGTGTCTCCAAACTTTAAGTGCATGGACCACCGCATACAACTCTTGTTCATGCACCGGCCAATTGCGTTGTGCACTACTTAACTTCTTACTTTCAAAAGCTACTGGCCTACCATCTTGACTCAAGACTGCTCCTATGGCTATGCCGCTAACATCTATTTCTAACTCAAACGGTTTATGAGGATCCACCACTTTGAGTATAGGAGCCTCTGAAACAGCTTCTTTCAGAGTATCAAAACTCTCTTGCTGCTCTTGCTTCCATGCAAATGGAATTTTGCCTTGAAGCAACTTCGTCATAGCTACTGCTATCGACGAATATGAAGAGATGAATTTCCGATAGAAACTGGAAAGTCCTAAGAATGACCGTAACTGCCCCTCATCCTGAGAGTAGGCCATGCTAAAATAACCGATACCTTCTTGGGATCCATCTGAACCCCATCGGCTGAAATCACATGCCCTAGATACTCTATTCTCGGAAGAAAGAATTGTGTTTTCTTTGGATTTACATACAGCTGATTTTGTTTTAAAATATTCAACACAAATCTTAAATGATTTTCATGCTCATGCACAGTCCCACTATACACTAGCAAATCATCCACAAAATCAACAACACACCCATTCATTAACATCATAAATGTAGCTGGAGCATTCGTGAAACCAAAGGGCATGACCAAATACTCATAATGACAAAAACGGGTCTTGAAAGCTGTCTTATGTACATCATGATCTTTCACTCTAATCTGATGATAGCCACTCTTTAAATCTATCTTACTAAATACAATGGCTCCACCTAGAGCATCCAAAAGATCATCAATCCGGGCATGGGATATCTATGTTTAATAGTGATCTTATTGAGTGCTCGATAATCAACACACATCCTATAAGATCCATCCTTCTTCTTCACAAGAAGAACTGGTGCGGCAAAGGGTGAATAGCTGGGTCTAATAAGCCCTTTTTGAAGATACTCGTCCACGACCTTGCGGACTTCATTTTCCTCCTGCAAACTCATTCGATAATGGCGGAGCGGTCGGACTCGCTCCTGGTACCAATTGGATTCTATGCTCTATATTCTTGCAAGGAGGCAAAGCTGATGGTAATTCCTTTAAAAACAACTCTTGGAATTCTGCTCTCACTTTGGTGGAAAGTGCTGGAGCATTCCAACTTGAGTCTCCATGACTACATGAATCCATCTCAACATATGACAAATACATGAAATAAAGAAAATAGATATACTAAAAATCAATTTAGAGAAACTTGGTAGCAGTCACCAATCGCGTGTCTTGGAGATCTGGTTCTCTACGGATTAGTAATCTCCTTCCCTCATGCTCAAACTGATATACGTGCAAAGCAAAATCAATGACTGGTCTCGCATGCCACTTCTTACTAAGAACTATGTCAAATCGAGCTAATCTCACTATCTCAAAGTCCAATCTGTCCTCATAGGACTAGATTTGAATAGGAAGATCAACTACTCGTCTATCCCAAGTTTCAGTTCCCTTTCTGCCGGATAGCTCTACAGTATAATTATAATATGACTGTACCATGTCTAAGCGTAATTTCTTGACTAATCGGGAACTAATAACATTATGGGTCGAACATGTGTAAAAGAGTACCTTGACAGGCTGTCTTGCCATGACTCCTCTCATGACAATAAGCTCAATATCTGGGAACTTGTATCCTTTCTATGCCACTGGCAAAAGCACATCATCTAGCATAGTCGAAACCTTTTTAGTGACCGTCATGGCCACTATGGGAGATGATAATGGAGATGGGGAATCCCCAAACTCATCCTCACTCCCACCCCCTACCTGAGTCCGATTTATGACTATGGTGGTTGCTATTTTTTTCTTTTTAGGACAATCCTTATACAAGTACTGCCCTAAGCATCGATAGCACAAACCCTCTTTCATTGCCTTCTCTTTTTGCTTAGGGTTAAGAATAGATCTGTTATATGCCCTCTCAGCCAGAGGAGACACTTTTCTCTTTCCTCCGGAGACTATCTGGATAATGTGCACCTGCTTAGCCTCCCCAGAAGGTTGTGCACTGACTGAACCAGGAGTCGAAGTATGGAAAGGTCAGCTAACCCTAGTCCATGGGGATCTCTGACCCTGGGAACCTGTGCTCTTGTGGCAATCCTCATAAACCAAGGCCATCTCTGTGGCATGTGCCAAAGACTGACACCGGTTCTTCCTCACTAAAGGTCGGATAGTTTCTCTGAGTCCCAAAACAAACTTGTGGACTTGAAGAAATTCTGGAATGGTATCAGGTACTTTAAGAAGTACTTCTCTATACCTATCTACGTATTCTTAAACTGATTGATTCTTCTGACTTATGAAGAACCAGGTGTCTAGTGCTCTAGACCTTTCATCAGGTGGTACAAAATTGTTATAAAATAGGATTTTAAATTGATCCCATGTGGTGGCCTCCTTCTTATCCTTCTCTATCTTACGCCACCACCTATGTGCGACATCCATAAGGTTATAAGTGGCTTGCTGAATCTTGTGCCTATCATAAGTGATATGACATAGGCAGAAGCATTGTTCCCACTTGCTGAGCCACTGCTCAACCGCGTGAGCAGTCCTAGCGTAATTGAGCCATGATATCTTGGCGCCTTAAGATCCTTAAGCTACCATTTGGCTTCTCTAACTAAGATGATATCTCTAGGGACTTCTGAAGTTTGATGCTCATCTGGAGCATCTACCTCCATCTCTAGCAAATCCGAATCTAACAGCTCTTCTTCTTTCTTGGAACCACCCACGTGTTCCAAGATATCCTAAAGAGAACTCTCTAAGAATGAAATTCTATTATTCATGGCTTGAATTGGATCAACTGGAGGTTTTGGCATAAGGGTATCTGTTCTAGCTGGTGATGATGGTTTGGGTTCCATACTAGGACTAAAGGTAAGTAACTTTTCTTTTGGTTTTCTCTCTTTTCTCTTTTTTTTTAATAAAACACTAATCAATTGTATACTAATGGCAAGCGGAAAAAGAACCAATCAAAGCCTTTGCTTAACAGAAAAAGAAAAAGGAAAGAAACTTTAATATGTTTTCTGAACTTCAATGTACATGCATGCTAATATTTTAGAAATTTTGGCAGCCTAACGGCGTCACTTTAAAATCAGAAATAATTTCAAAAAGCATCAAGCATTCAACAAAATCAAATCATTAGTGCCAGCAAGCACGATCTATTTTGTCTTCTCAAGGAACACCTACAATTGAAAACTTTTCCAAGTATGTTGTTGGGCTCTATAGGCCCTCAATGAATATATATATATATATATATATATATATATATATATATATATATATATATATATATATATATATATATATATATATATATATATATATATATATATATATATATGTGTGTGTGTGTGTGTGTATATTTTGATACCTTTCATACTCCTTTCATTGTACATCCATTGATAAACTGAGGTAGAATAATTTTTAGAAAGTTATGTCAGTCATGTGTCTTTGACCCAAATAAGCTCCTATCATCCATAGTAAACATGTTTTGGAAAGATTCTCCATATCATGTAGGTGTTGGAATAGATTGAATCCTATTGTTGAAAGTTTGTATCTCTTTTGTTGTATCCAAAGAGCAATGGCATAAGTTGTTTCTTGTTGATTTCTATTAAAAAGTGGCCATAAATTTGGTTTTGAGTTTTGTTTCTTTAAATAATTTCTTGATGCTATTATCTCTTAATTTTAATCCAAGAAGATGTTGCCATAATGAGTAATCAATATTCAAAATATATTCATAGGATCAAGAAGATTATAGACCTTTAACTCTCTCCAATACTGCAAAGAATACCATATCGACATATTCTCTACTAGTGCTAATTTTCCTTTACCTCTAATCTTTACACTCTCGTCATCTTCATCAGCACTGAAGATTTTGGATTCTAGATCTATAAGAGGCCCGTCTTTCCATTTTCGATACCAATCCATAGGTGTCATCCTTGAACTAGCAATTTGAAGAAATATGATTCTACTTGCCACATATAAAACACATTTTACCTTGATGAGGGTTCTTCTTCCATTTGCCATCCTTGTCGTTCCTTGAAGATGATGTCTTGCTATTTCCTTTTCAATTTGAATCATCTTCATTGGACTGCTTCCACTTGCTTTTTTCTCCTTTCCCCTTCTTGCCACTCTTGCATCAAGGGTTCTTCTTCCATTTGCCATCCTTGTCGTTCCTTGAAGATGATGTCTTGCTATTTCCTTTTCAATTTGAATCATCTTCATTGGACTGCTTCCACTTGCTTTTTTCTCCTTTCCCCTTCTTGCCACTCTTGCATTTGCCATTGCTATCATATAGGACCTATGAGTGACCATCCTTCTTGGATGTGTCTCCTATGGAAACTTCTTCTGCCACTAGGTGTGGGATGAACTCCTCAAGAGATGGTAGAGGATCTCTATACAAGATGGTAGTAATATGGGGTTTCCACTTGACTTCCCCTCTCAACCCATTTGGAGTAATCTGCACAAGGTCTTCCTCATCTACTTATTAGCCAATGGATGGCAATGGCTCCTTCAACTCCTTCACCCTCAAGTTGTATTCCATAATAGATTGACCACTACACTTTTTCAAAGAATGGAGTTCATTCTTAAGCTCCATCTTTCTACTTCTTGTGGAAGTGGCATATATCTTCTCTAAGGCCTTGCAAACATCTCTAGCATGATGAAACTCTGATATATGACCAATCATAGTGTTAGAGATTACATGTGATATGTAAAGGATAGCTCTCCTATTCCTTTCCTCCCAATCCTTCAACATCTTTTATTGGTGACCTTTGGATCTTTGGGATCCACATCATGCTTATCTTCATCTCCACATACAATAGGCCATAAAATTTTCCCCATCCATGGCTGATAGTTGTCTTTGTCGAGCAACTCTAATTTTGGACCTAGATCTTCCATAATGAATGGGAAATTAGGGTTACATTGAATTGTACCTCTTCGCCTTGATGTCGAAGCTTTTGTGTCCTCCTCCTAGAGTCTTCAAAGGATGTCTCCTAATCTGGTACCAATTCATGGAATCCAATCCCTCTTATTTGCACACTAGAAGTGAAATGAACCCAATACCTAGGTCCCTTCATACACCTTTTCTACTACCCTACAACAAAAATTTGATTTACTTGCCTTACACTGATGAAAATAACCTACAGTTTCAACCACACTTATTCTGGTTCATAAGCTTTCCAAAAAGCTATAGAACACCTCAGATAAGTCTGTTTAGGTCAGTCAAAAACTTTGTACAAAACAAACAATGCAAAGATGTAGGATATGTAAAAATTAGGCTTATAGAGATACACCAATTTCTCAATGTATAAGACTGATTTCAAGAAGGCCTCTTAGACAAAGTAAGAAAAATTTATAAGCTACACAATGCACCTTAAATCTCTTGAATTGGATATGTACATAAAGAGTTACAACTTTTATAAGCAGACTATGTCTATAGCTACAGGAGACGTGTGGGCTTGATAGCTCCTCCTTGCTCCTCCTCTATGCATATAACACCCTTCTCTATGTTTTTCCTAGCTTGTACAGATGTGTTTCAGCTCCTTGAGCCTTGGATGACTCTCTCCTTGAGCATCCTTGAGTATATGTTCTTGGTCTTCAATGACCAACAAAACTTCCATGCATTTGATTCCTCAACCTTTGTGAGTTTTGTCCACATTAAGGACTTTTGACCCCTTTATCCACCTAAAGCTTGCATAGTTCACATTCTCAACAAGCACCGCACCTTGCATGAAAACTTGGTAGACATGTTCATGAAGACTTTATCTCTAGTTCTACTCTAGCACTCTAAAACATTCAAGCTCTCCAAAATGGAGATATAGAGGAGGTGTTGAAAAAATTATCACCTAATCTTCTATGTTTTCATCCATTTATTTATTTTTTCTTATTTACATAGGAGCATTTCCATTTTGTTTCCTGATGGATAGAGAGAGAGAGAGGTAGTTAAACATATAGACAAATAAATAGATAGATAGATGGATAGATAGAGTGAGATATACATACACACACACACACACACACACACACACATATATATATATATATATATATATATATATATATATATATATATATATATATATATATATATATATATGTGTGTGTGTGTGTGTGTGTATATGTATGTGTGAGAGTGTGTATATATATATATATATATATATATATATATATATATATATATATATATATATATATATATATATATATATATATATATATATATATATATATATATATATGTGTGTGTGTGTGTGTGTGTGTGTGTGTATATATATATATATATATATATATATATATATATATATATATATATATATATATATATATATATACACGGATGGATGAATATGTGTAATGTGAGTAATGTGACTTATATTTATCAAAAATAGAGTTTATGAACAAAGTTTGAAAAATGGGAACAAAGTTGGGAGGACAAGTGACTCCTTGCTTATCTCCTTTTCACATGGTCCTTTACATCCTTATATATCCTCCTTCTGTAGAACAAAAAACCGTGGAAAAATTGTTTCTTACCTTCATCATTGGTTTGACTTCACTACTGCTCTAGCTTATCTTAGATTTACTCTTGGGCCTCACGATTTCTCCCAATACAAGAAATCACATGTGTCAAACCGACAACCATCTTGTCAAACCGTCAAATAATCTCTCTAAGTCAAGGTCTAAAGAGTGTGTACATCTTGTATTTTTCTCATCCAAAACTATGGGTGAGCTTAGCTCGGTAGAAGGAACCCTACCACTCAAGGATAGGTCAAGCTAACATGATTGGAAATGAATTGCCTGCATGTTGCTTTGCCAAAGATGAATATTTCTGCCAAGTTCCATGCGGACTTGCGCATGCATATGCAAATCTATTTTGATATTAATGAGGTAGAAGAAAGCGAACGTCGCATATGGACGTTCTTTTGATGACTTGGGATATCTCTCTCATAAAGGATTTCTATGGTCACCCAACACATACACATATGAAGCTAAATTTTTGCCAACGAATGCAAGAGGTGGAGCTCCTACATAATCAAAATACGAGTACTTTGAAGAGTACAAAAGTATAGTCTAGAGAACATGAAGAATGAAGTAAAACGTTCCATAATTATATGATCCAACTACAATCCATGATTGATCCAAAAAGTATACGTTTTAGTCAAAGCAAGTACAAAAAAAAAAGCAATTGAGTCGACATTCCACACCCATACATGAAAAGAACATATAAGTACAATGAAGATGAGTTTAAGAAAGTTTAGGATGACACGAAGTTCAATCTTTGAGATCTACTTTTTCGATTAAGCTTGAATTAATTAGAAGGGAAAGGTGAATTAATTAGAAGGGAAAGGTGAAGGCAGTCATAGCACTCATGGAGCTCTCCTAAATCTCACAAAAGAAGGTTTGTACACCTAGCAATTAATAGAATACAAAGCCCAAATGTTCGCGAAAGTAAAAACTTAGAATGGATGGTCTAAAGCCAGACAAGATAACTGATTTGAATTGGATAGCCCAAAAGCCCAACGATCCTCCTAAACAAATTAGTTTTTAACATCTCACCATTTAAGTGATGAGGAGTGTTCAGCTGCAACCCACAAAGGTTGAACCCCCACCTTTACCCTTCAAATGCAAAGGGCCTAACCAACCGAACTAAGGTGCTTCGATAAAAAATTAAAATTACTATGTTTTACCATCGTGAATTAGATGAGTAACTGCATAGTTGGTGTTATGAATTAATACACAAATATTAAATATGAAGGATAAGGTCAAGCTGGTTTTCAAAGTCAAAAGTCAAGGCTGCTCCCACGCGAATCGCGATGCTCACTTCTCTTTTGTCTGCAACTCTCTGAGTGCGTTTTTATTTTATTTCATTGACTTTTCAAAGACGTTGAATTGATTTTTCAACCATGATAATATTGACTTTTCTTAATGAAAAGGACGCGAATCTGGATGGCGATTGGCGAAGCACCCGACTGACCCCACGCGTGAAGCAGACCTTTACGTAAAGGACAGACCCACATATCTTCGAGTAGCGGCCGGCCTTTGCTTTGTGAAAAGGGCCAAGGATTTAAAACATCAACTAAATTATTATTCTTTGGCATGATGGTCTTATTGAAAGGCACGTCTAATGGCCTCAAAGATAAAGGAGTAGAAAATCTCGGACAACTGTTCCAGGCCGCTTGTTTGGGTGGTGAAGCTTTTCGCCTCTTGAGGCAGGGGTGAGGGTTCAACCCCCACTAGCAATATGAGGGACATGTTATCATGGAAAGTTGTATCTTGTGGCTGATGTGTTATCGTTTGTCCTGCCCTGCGGTAGTTGTGATCGGAGTCTAACCTAGCTATGTAAAACCCCTATTCTTGTGGGATAAGGGGGGGTCCCATGAGTACTATGCCATTCTTTGTACAGTTACAATTTCAAAGTTAAACCCTAGAAGAGTAGGCCTCGGCCGAATCTCCATTTAAAAAAAAAAATCTCAAACAACCCATCACTCTCACAAATCACACACTCTCTCACACACACATACACACTCTCACACACATTCACAAGTCTCTCTCACACACACGTACCCACACATTAAGAGGGCAATCAAGGTTTATCGGGGTGAAAAATCTGGCCCTTTCTTCCTTTCCTTCACTCACGAACATAAAACAAAAAAATTTCAAAACTGATGGCCTCTTATTGGACGGAGGATGAGCAATTTGCTCATATGTGTGATTAGTGAGAAAACATGTATTATACCACCCTTAATAATAGACAATGTTCTGGAAACCTCATTTTGCGCTCACCTCACAACTAGACTTCATAAGAAGGAATAGGGTTGTGTCTCTTAGCAACGTGGTCTCCTATCAATATCTTGATATCCTTGGTGATCTATGTTGGATTAATCTTTTCTACACTTGAAACTAATAGAGTCTATGAAAACCTCTATTTTCCATAAGGGTTTCATTGCAACATGCTTGAAAGTTCCACTTTCAATCTCATACAAAAAATTTCATTTTCCTTGTTAAAACCTAGTATTTGGTGAAGTGTTGGACCAAAGAAGTATGTTGTCTTAGCATGTACATGAATAAAAATGTGCTCTTGGAGGATAACTAGATGCAATGAACAAAATAAATGAATCAAATTATCTAAAAGATCTTAGAAGATTAAATACTCCTCATGTCTCAAAGGATTGGAACAATAATCTAACTATGGACCATAACACTATGTGATATAACAATTTTCGGGACTACTATGGACCGTAAAAAATTTTGGGGAATACTATGTGATCTAATCAAATTTTGGGGAATACTATGTGATCTAATCACATTTTGGGGACTACTATGTGATCTAATCAAATTTTGGGGAATACTATGTGATCTAATCACATTTTGGGGACTACTATGTGATCTAATCAAATTTTGGGGACTACTATGAACCGTAACAAATTTTGGGGACTACTATGTAATCTAATCAAATTTTTGAGACTACTATGGACCGTAACACCCACTCTCTAAGTGATCTAACTCATTCATGAATCCAAATAAGGATCATTGTACGTGTTTGGTATTAATTTTGATGGCTTTGCATTTGTTCTCATAGGAATCATGTGAGAGAAAAATACTTGGATCCACTCACTTGAGGTCTATATATGCCCAAACGTAACCGTCTTGATACTCACTAAAAAATTGATCTTCTTCTTCTTCTTTTAGCATATCACTACCTATGTTTGTGCATCTTTCCTCTCCATTTTTAATAGTCACCATTACTTTCTTGATGTTTTCCAAGTTCTCATAGGTTAGCAATTTATCTCATATATGATCCAATGGCTAGCAATTTATCTATTTAGTCTTTAATTTTAGCCAAACAAGGATCATTGTATGTGTTTTCTATTTGTCTTGATGCCATTCCATTTGTTAGCGTAGGAGTTATGTGAGAGAAAATACCCCGATCCACTCCCTTGGGGTTGACATATGCCCACATATAGACATCTTGATAATGTCTAAGAAATTGAAGCAATTGATCTTCTTCTTCTTCTTCTTCTTCTATTGACATATCACTACCTATGTCGATGGATCTTTCCTCGTAGTCAACATTACTTTCATGGTTAAATGTTCCTTGTTGTCATATGCATCTTCGACTTTGACATCTCTTCTTGGAATTACTATTACAATCTTTTGACTTTGTGCTTCATATTTCTTAGTTTCTTTGAAGGCCTTTGACTTCTTATATAGATATCTCTCTTGCATGTCCCTTGCTTTTTCTTTCTCCTACACTTGGAAAACTTGATATGTATCTTTTTGTTCTTTCCATTTGGTTTCCATGGACCTTACATGTTTTAGAGAATATTCTCTATATTTGAACTTTGCATCCATAATTATGGAGTCATAGTTATAGTCTTCATACCCTTGGGATTGATTTGTAATCTCTTCCTTGATAATCATCATGAACAAACCATAAAATTCTAAAAATAACATGGCTCAATCACTTTTTGCTCATTTATTGGTCTACTAAGGTAACTTAAATCTACATCAATTCATATGGGTTGAGATTCTCATCATTAAAGATAGTGGTCATTAGTAGATTCAAGAAAAAAAAAGAATAATGTGTGGACTAGTGGTGAAACTCCAATACCATGTAGAGATTACCACAACACATATATAGAATCAAGGTTAGAGAGATATAAGATACTTCTAGTCATGATAAAAACACAAGAGATATGGTTGTAAACGAAAGTGGACTCAAGATGAGTAGAGGATAAACTCAACTCAATTGAACTCAAACTCATATAATGTAGCTCAAACACTACACAAAAAATAGATGGTTTAATCCACCCATGCAGCCCGTATATGGAGCTTAGATGGTGATCTAGATAGAAGCTAGGTGAAGAGCTATGTGCCAACACAATGGGTACTAATATGGACACCCTAATGGTTTCAAACACAACAAACTATGATCATAGATAGGGAGGGAGCCATCCATATAAGGTCCTCCAAGCCTAGGTTGGCCTTCCCAAATTCTAGAGCTATGGTATCTTGATCCATGCCAAAAATAATCTCCAACATTGATTTATGGTCCGGAACCAATGGTAAAAAAGTAGGATCAATAACCATTTGTTTGTAGCCATTAATCTTGCTTAATCCATATGTATATGTATATGTTATGTATATGTATAAGTATATGTATATGTATATGTATATGTATATGTATATGTATATGTATATGTATATGTATATGTATATGTATATGTATATGTATATGTATATGTATATGTATATGTATATGTATACGTATATGTATATGTATATGTATATGTATATGTATATGTGTATGTATATGTATATGTATACGTATATGTATATGTATATGTGTATGTATATGTATATGTATACGTATATGTATACGTATATGTATATGCATATGTATATGTGTATGTATATGTGATGGAGAGTGTTAATCTCCAAAAGAACAACCTACTCTTGAATTTAGAACACCTCTATATCAAGAGTAAGTCAAAACCTTCACCAAATTAGATGTCCAATCTCCAAATTATCAAAAGTTGAAAAATTCTGTGAAGAAGATAAAACACAGAAAGTCTGCTGCACACTTTCTTCTCATTGACCTATCAATCATGTAAAGTTTTCTATGAAATTTGGTATGGAGTGTCGCCTAGAAGTTGCGCACCTCCTCCAAGTTAAATCTCTTCAAAAGGTTTAGTATAACTTGAGAAATAAACTTCACAAGTTACCTATGTCTAAATCTGCACTTCTCAGAAGTCGATTTTGACACCCCTAACTTCTTAACTCTAATTCTCACAATGTCGAACCCGTTTTACCAAATCCTTTTGGCTGTAGATAACTTATCTCTCAACTTAGATTTTGAGCTATCATATGTGTAAAACTTTACACTGTGCACTGAGCACTACTCATTTCTTTGGACTCGAAATCTGCGCCTGTTTCAGAGAACTGTGTACACTCATCACATATGAATGTTCCTATTAACAATTCTCCTAGCCTGTTTACAATTAGACTCTGAAACTCAAGTCATAGACTTATTAACTATGAACTTAGATATCCTCAAAAGGATTTCACAAATGATCTACTACAGACGGAGCATACACAGAAACATCGGGCGCAAAAATTCTGTCATTTCTGAAGAAGACTACAACTGAATGAGAGAGAGACTTCAACTCACTTCTCATGTGTCTAATGACATTTACAACTACTCATTCCTCTATTCCTATGCTCATACATAGTCTCTCTTTTTCTTCTCTCTATACCCCGACATTTTTCCAAGAGTATTTATAGGCAATTATGTACAAACTTTTATCAAAGCATAAGTATATGTAACCTATGTCTTAACTAATGTACATATGTGTACATGTCCTTCACTCTTGTGAATGTATCCATCTTCTTTGCTTCAAATCTTCAATTGGTGATTGGTCTGCACCAACAACTCCCCCTCAATCATCAATTGAGGTTTCTCTTATCTTCTTTATACCTGCCATGTCTTTAAACTTCTGTAGCTTTGGTCCATCCAAGCTCTTTGTAAGCATATTAGCTATCTGATCCTTTGTTGAAGTATGTATGACTTCAATCTCCTTATCCATCACCTTCTCTCTTAGAAAGTGATACTGAATCTCAATGTGTTTGGTCCTGGCATGAAAAACAAGATTAGCAGCTAAATACAATGAACTCATGTTATCTCCATATATCATTGGTATCCCATGCACAATGTTAAAACTCTTCATCAAGGTCTTGAGCCAAATCACTTCCTTTGCAACTTCAACCATGCCTTTGTACTCTGCTTCTGTAGATGACAAAGCAACTGTATGTTGCTTCTTGGAACACCATGAGATAAGTTATCTCCCACATAACACATGTATCCATAGGTTGATCTTCTATCATCTGGATTACCTGCCCAATCTGCATCACTATAAATCTTAATGTTTGTATCTGATGTAAACCCATAATACAAACCTTCTTTGAGTGTACCCTTAATCTACCTCAACACTCTTTGACTTGCAATCCAATGCTCTTTCCTAGGACAATGCATAAACTGAGACAAAACCCCTACTGCATATGATAAATCAGGTCTAGTTAAAGTAGCATAAATAAGACTACCAACCAAACTCTGATATTGTCTCATGTCCTTGAATTCTTCACCTCCAAATTTACTCAATCTGTGATTCACCTCCATTGGTGAAGGTGCTACCCTGCAATCATCCATTTTAAACTTGATTAACAAGTTCTTCAAATACCTTTCTTGGGTCACAAATACTCCATGTTGAGTATATGTAATCTCCATGCCCAAGAAGTATGACAAGTCTCCCAAGTCACTTATTTTGAACTCCTTTTCCATTTGCTTCTTGAGTCTTTGTATTCCTTCTTCATCTGTACCTGTAAGGATTATATCATCAACATATATGCACATGTATATGAAACCATTATCACTTGCTTTGACAAGCAAGCTACTATCTGCTTTAGACACCTGAAATCCAAGTTCTTTCAAGAACTTTACAAGTCTATAATTCCATGCCCTTGGGGCCTGCTTTAAGCCATACAAAGCTCTCTTGAGCTTGCACACATGATCTGGATACCTTTTATCTCTGAACCCTTGAGGTTGCTCCATGAATACATCATCTGAAATATAACCATTCAAAAAAGCATTTTTCACATCAAGTTGACATAACTTCTAACCTTTACATGCAGCAATAGCTATAAGTGTCCTGATGGTTGTCATCTTTGCCACAGGACTATAAGTCTCATCATAGTCAACACCATATGTTTGAGCAAACCCTTTGACAACAAGTCTAGCTTTGTACCTAGACACACTTCCATCTGCAAACCTCTTGGTCTTGTAAACCCACTTACATCCAATGATCTTCTAACTATTTGGCTTTGGAACCAAATCCCATGTTTGATTCTCCAACAATGCATCAAATTCTTCCTGCATAGCTTTCTCCCATTTTTCCTTACCTTTTGCCTCTTCATATGTAGAAGGATCTTCATCTGTTGTCATCATATAAGCATAATCTTTTGTGGCCAGAAAAGAAGTATCATAACTATACCTTGTAGGTTGCCATCTATTTCTTGATGATCTTCTGAGTTCTCCACTCCTTGAGGTTTCTGGTTCTTCACACTCAGGATCAAATCTTGGCATTTCTTCAACTTCAACCTGCACTTCATTATTCTCTTGTTCATCAAATATCTGAACCTTTGATTTACCTTTCCTTTGGCTCACTTCTTCTTCATCACCTGTATTGATATTGACTGTACCTGCATACCAAGTACTTTGCTCATCAAATGTAACATCTTTAGAAACCATGAATTGTTTTGTAGATGGACTCCACAATCTATAACCCATCTGCTTATCATCATAACCAATGAAAACATATTTTTCAGCTTTAGGCTCCAACTTGTGCCTTAATTGTGATGGCACATATGCATATGCCACACATCCAAAAACTCTGCAATGATCCAAGGTAGGTCTCTTACCCCACCAAGCCTCATATGGTGTCATACCCTGCAAGGCTTTACATGGTAACCTATTAACCAAATAAGTAGCTGTATTTACAGCCTCAGCCCACAAATAATTAGGGAAATTTTTCTCCTTCATCATGGATCTTGCAAACTCAACAAGAGTTCTATTTCTCCTTTCTGCTACACCATTTTGTTGAGGAGAGTACCTGCAAGTAACTTCCCTTTTTATACCTGCATTCCACAAGTAATCACTGAACTCATTAGAGAAATAGTCTCCCCCTCCATTTGACCTTAGTCTTTTCACCTTATCTCCTGTAATTATTTCTGCATATGCATGATAGTGTTTAAATGTATTAAACACTTCTGACTTATCTTTGATCACATAAATAGTGATCCATCTAGTAGCATCATCAACATAAATCACATAATACCTTGACCCATTTATACTGAAATCCTTTGATGGTCCCCACACATCTTTGTGTACCAATTCAAGCTTCTCTGAGTACATAAAACCATGCTTGGAGTAGGAAAGCTTATGAGCCTTACCTAATTGACATGCCTCACTTTTATATGTCATATGTTGACCTACAACATTAGGCAATCCAAGCACTGAACCATTGTTAATCATGCCTTTAATACCTCTTTCATTGAAATGTCCAAGCCTCTTGTGCCAAAGATCTAACTCAGAGATCTTATGTCCTCCATATGTAAACATAGCATGACCAATATTGCCTTGAATCTTCAATGTGAACAATCTTGCTTCGTTTTTTCCTGAAACAATTTGTTTATACCCTTGACTAGGGTCTTCCACAAACATTCCTTCATTAGTGAACCTTACTTCATAACCTTTTTCCACAATTTGTCCTACACTTATCAAATTCTTAGGAATTGTAGGAACATACAAGACCTTACTCAATAAGGTGCTACCATCCTTGGCCTTCACTGATCCAATTGACTTCACATTGTGCTTTGTGTTGTCACCTGTTTGAACAACATGATTAGATACCTTATTCTCCAAATCAGTCATCAAGGCTATATTACCACTCAGGTGATTGCTACACCCTTGAATCAATGTAGAAGACTCTTTGATCTTCACTCTGCCTTTCACAAGTTGCATTCATTATCAATGTTGAATCCTCCTTTTGATCTGAAGCATAATTGTAGTAGGTATTGTTATATTGTTGACTTTGGAATCCTCTACCTGCATTTCTTCCAAAGTAACCCCTACTACCTCTGCCTCTGAAATTACCTCTTTGATTTCTGCCTCCTCTTCCTCTTGTATTATAGTTCTGATTATATCCACCATTACTCTGATTATTGTGCCAACAATCATTAGCTAAGTGATTTGTCTTACCACAAATCCAGCAAGCTTTGCCTCCATCTTTGTTGTTCCTGCCTCTTCCTCTACCTTTGCCACCTCCTCTTCCTCTTAGGAAGTTGGCTTGACTAGTTGTTCCTTCATCTTCATTTGCTTGTTGCTTTCCTTTGCTATTCTTCTTCTTGTCCTTTGAGTACATTGCATGACCTGTACTTTTATCACCATCTCCTTTAACATCCTGCTCAAATGTTAGCATATGACCTAGCAACTGATTTAAATCAGGAGTGAAATGATCAAGTGATAATTCTGTAGACAAAATGAATGGCTTCCATTTGTCATCACCTCTCAAACCTGTAAGAATTTGCCTTACCAATTTATCCTCCTCAATTTCTTCATCAACAGCTCCTAAAGCATCTGCAATGTCTTTCATCCTTGTTACATAGTCTGAAATAGATTGAGAAGCCTTCTTCTTAAAGGTTGTAAATTCTGCCCATAAAGATGCCTTCCTTGACTTAGTAGTATTCTGGAAATGCTCCTCCAAAGCATTCCAAATATCAGTTGCACTTTCAAGACCTCGAATATGAGGTAACAAGTAATCATTGACTGCCATATATATAATGCTTCTAGCTTGAGCATCTTTCTTCATCCAATTTTTCAAATCTGCTAACTCTTCCCTAGTTGGAACACTAGGATCTCTGGACTGTGGCTTCTCTTCTTCTCCTGTGATATAAGCTATTAAATCTTTGCTCATAAGATGAGCTTTCATCCTCATTGACCATGCAGGATAGTTTTCCCTATCCAATTTCTCTATCTGTAGAGAATCTCCCATCTTGTGTCCACCTGTGTATTGAAATCTTCAAGCTTTATAAATGATATATGTACCTTTGCTTCGAATTAGACTCATTTTGTCTTTCTTGATGTCGTATGGTCTCCTCCTCAAGCTTTGCCTTCAAGCTTTCACCTTTTAGTTCTTCAATTGTTGACTTTCTTGAATCTGCAGCAGTCGGGATCCTCCTTTCCTTGATTTTGATGTCTCCTGCTCTGATACCACTGATGGAGAGTGTTAATCTCCAAAAGAACAACCTACTCTTGAATTTAGAACACCTCTATATCAAGAGTAAGTCAAAACCTTCACCAAATTAGATGTCCAATCTCCAAATTATCAAAAGTTGAAAAATTCTGTGAAGAAGATAAAACACAGAAAGTCTGCTGCACAATTTCTTCTCATTGACCTATCAATCATGTGAAGTTTTCTATGAAATTTGGTATGGAGTGTCGTCTAGAAGTTGCACCTCCTCCAAGTTAAATCTCTTAATGCATATGTATATGTATATGTATATGTGTATGTATATGTATATGTGTATGTATATGTATATGTGTATGTATATGTATATGTATATGTATATGTATATGTATATGTGTATGTATATGTATATGTGTATGTATATGTGTATGTGTATGTATATGTATATGTATATGTATACGTGTTGGTGCATTTTACCCAAGCCTACATGCTTGATATGCTTGATATTATCCTCATTTGTAAGTCACATGAGTAGTCATGTGAACACCTCTTGTAAAAGAGTTCATTTTTATCTCTTGTATTTGAAAAAAGAAAAAAAGGAAAAGGATGGCTTACCTCATGCATGATGTAAAAGCAAATTCGTGGCTATAACTACCAAAATCACGAATTTTTGAGCTGAGGGAATATCTCCTAACTTTGGGGATCACTTTTAGGTGGAGCCATTCGAATTCGAATTCAAAACTCCCTCCAAGAATAGCTATAAAAGGAGCAAGACGGAAGAGGCGATTAGCAAGCCTTGTACGTGACCACTTCATGTCATTTTGTAGAGATTGAAGAGCTTACTCCATAGCTCTATCATTCTACTCCCATTGTGCAAACATTCATTGCCAATGTGGTTGTAATCATATGTGAATCTATACATTTATTATCATTTACCTCTCTGTTTTGTTCTCTGCTATACTCACTCAGAGCAGTACCTTCAGAAGGTGAGATCTCGCGTTCTACTGATTCTATTTCAGTGACTTAATGTGCGTTGGATAGCTCTTAGTGTCTAGTTTCTGCATATAAATTTTCAAGGTCATTAGATTTATAGTTTCGGAGATATCTGCATTTTACTGCTCACTGGTCTATCTCTGTAGAGCCCCGAGAATGGTGGGCATGTTCCAGAAATTGATGAAACTTTTTCTCAGTGCTCAGTCCATCATTTGAAGTGTTTTAACTTGGATTGGGAAGCTTGCTAAGTCTATTTGCTATGCCCAAAAGGAATTTTTCTAATTCCTACCAGGTTGAGAGCACTGTTCATTTTTTCCAGCAGGTGTATGTCCAAAAATAGCAAGTTTTGGGAGCTAGTCATTTCGCAACTAGTCTGTCTTGACTTAAACCTTTGGGATACATGTTCCAAAGTACCTTGCTGATATTTTGGTGGATTTAGGAAGCTCAAAAGGTCTACTAATCAACTCTGAAGTCTCAGTTGGCTGGTGTGAAGCTGGTTGTAGCAGCACCTACTCATCTTTGGATTGCATTCACCATCTCTCTTCACAGTGGTATCAGAGCATAGTCAAGCAACATGGGAGATGGATTTCCATCAACAATTGACAAGTTGGATTGAAACAACTACCCGGCATGGTCTCTAAGGATGGAGGCTTACCTTCAAGGGAGGAATCTATATGGATTCATATCCGGAGATGAAGCAATGCCAACCATGAGGAACAAAGGGCAACCATCACATGAAGAAGTGGAAGGACTTTCGAATTGGTGTTCGAAGGATGCACTTGCAAGGTCCTATATTCTAAACTCAATCTCTGATTTTCTTTTACCTCATGTCAAGGGATGCAAGACATCAAGAGAGACTTGGAATGCACTTGCTTCTTTCTTCTCTTCCAACACTCGAGCGAGGAAGAACAAATTGTGGATGGAGTTCACAACAATGAAGAAAAGCCCGAAGCAAAATGTGACTGATTATGTCACAAAGATGAAGGAGATTTCGGACCAGCTTGGAAGCATTGGAGAGGTAATTGAAGAGGAGCAAATCATTAGACAAATCATGAATGGAATCAAAGCAGACGACAAGTGGGAGTCATTCACAACAGCCATGGATTTATATATGGATATGCATGTACCCGACCTCAACACACTCATGGGCCAACTCTTCACTCATGAAGCAAATATTAGCAAAGGTGGTGAGTCCTCAAGAGGTAATCAAACTTCTGCCTTATATTCTGATAAAGCTAAGGTCAAGGACAAGTCAAAGAATAGGAAGAATGAAGATGAAGGTAGCTCTTTCCAAGCAAACTTTGCAGGTAGAGGAAGAGCTAGAGGAAGAGGCAGAGGTGGAAAGCAAAGCAGGGGCAGATTCCAATCATCTCAACCTTGCAACATATGTGGCTTATCTAATCATACTAATGAGGAATGTTTCAAGAACCCGAGGAACTCAAGAGGAAGAGGATTCAATAGAGGTGGCTATGGATCAAATAGAGGCAGGTACAATGGAGGCTACAACAACAAATACAACAACAATATTTACAACAACAACAACAACAACTATCAAAGTGGCCATAGAGAAAGAAGAGACTACAATAACTATGCAGAGGACCAAATTCAAGAAGATTCATTATTGATTATGAATCTATCAGCAAAGAAGGATAAGGATGATGATCACATATTTTACATTGATTCGGGATGCGCAAACCATGTAGCAGGAAATGTGGCTTTACTTTCTGATTTGGAAGATCCTCATAACAAGAATGAAGTGCAGACAAGAGATGACACAAGGCACTCAGTGGAGAAGATAGGTAATGTGAAGACATCCGATGGGAATATGAACCTCTTAAGCAAAGTCTTGTATGTCCCTACAATTACCAAAAATTTAATAAGTGTTGGACAGATTATTGAAAAAGGATTGCAGGTTAGATTCAACCGATTTGGAGCATATGTTGAAGACCCAAGGCAAGGCTTTCGAAGGATTGCCAAAGGAGAAAAGATAGGAAGGCTCCCCATCTTTGAAGTGGAAGATACAAAGAACATAGCTTTGTTTAGCTATGGATCTCAAACTCTAACAAAGTTGGAGATATGGCACAAAAGGCTTGCTCACATTGGTCCGAGGACACTCAAACAGATTTGCAGGGACCAAAGTGTACTTGGTTTGCCTAATATCACAAGGCAACACATGATCTATAAGTGTGAAGCTTGTCAACTCCGCAAGGCTCATAGACAACCTTTCAATAAGAAAGGATATATGTATCAAAATCCTTTGGATCTAGTGCACACGAATGTGTGGGGTCCAAGTAAGGAGCCATCTATGTCAGGCTCAAGATATTATGTGTCTTTCATAGATGATTGTAGCAGGTGGACCATCCTGTTTTTCATGAAGCACAAGGATGAAGTGTTTAATTGCTTTAAGAAGTATATTGCTCTTGTTGAAAATCAAACAGGTAGGACTTTGAAAAGACGCAGATCAGATGGTGGAGGAGAATACTTCTCTTCTGAATTTGATGCCTTCTTGCATGAGAGAGGCATTAAAAGGGAAGTCACTACAAGGTATACACCCAAACTCAATGGTGTAGCAGAGAGGAGAAATAGAGCTATTGTCGAAGCTGCAAGGTCCATGCTCAACGAAAAGGGATTGTCAAACTACCTATGGGCAGAGGCTGTGTCGACAGCCTTATATCTCATAAATAGACTTCCATCTAAGTCACTAGATGGAACCACTCCATATGAAGTGTGGAATGGAAGAAGACCTAGTCTAGAGCACTGTAAAATCTTTGGATGCTTAGCCTATGCTCACATTCCTTCTCAAGTAAGAGGGAAATTGGATCCCAAGGCAGAGAAGTGCGTATTTATTGATGAAAACAAATCATGGTTTGATGATGACAGAAAATTTAGTAGAGATGTAATTTTTGATGAAAACAAATCATGGTTTGATGATGACAGGAAAGTGAAGCTGCCTTATGACTTGGAGGAAGATTTTCCATCACTTCAACCAAAGGAGCCAAAGTAGATTGAAGAAAGTGATTCGGAGATTGACCTAGAAGACTTGAAAAGACTAAAGCTATGGAAGAACAAAGGTAAAGCAAAGATGCAGGATGCTACATATGGACCCGAGAGCTCACATCAACCACTTAGAAGGTCTTCGAGGGAGAAGAAGAAACCAGAAAGGTTTGGTTATGATACTTCTTTGGTCACCAAGCACTCAATCTACATTGCAAAGGATTCAACCAATGAAGAACCTACCACATTTGAAGAAGCACAAAGCAAGAAAGCTTGGAGAGATGAAATGGATGAAGAAATGGAAGCCTTGAAGGAGAATGACACTTGGGAGCTTGTACCTAACAAGTTATCTATGAAGATAATCGGATCTCGATGGATATACAAAATCAAGAGGAATCCAGATGGAAGTATAAATAGACACAAAGCAAGGTTAGTTGCTAAAGGGTTTGCTTAAACCCATGGTATTGATTATGAGGAGACTTTCTCTCCTGTTGCAAAAATGCCTACAATTAGGGTTCTCATTAGTCTTGCTGCATCTAGAAATTGGAATCTCTATCAACTTGATGTAAAGAATGCTTTCTTGAATGGATGGATTTCTGAGGAAGTGTATATGGCACAACCTCCTGGATATGAGGATGCACATCATCCTAACTATGTATGCAAACTAAAGAAAGCTTTGTATGGATTGAAGCAAGCTCCAAGAGCTTGGAATTTCAGATTGGTGGCTTATTTGCAGGACCAAGGATTCAAAGCTAGCAAGGCGGATACCTCTTTGTTCATAAAGAGGAATGGATCTGAAGTGATCTATTTATGTGTGTATGTTGATGATATTATTATCACAGGCAATGATCTTGAAGGAATCAAACAGGTAAAGAGTCAGATGAAGGAGGAGTTCAAAATAAGTGAGCTCGGACCACTCACTTATTTTCTTGGATTGGAGTTGATCTACACAGATTCAGGTATATACATCAAACAAAGGAAGTATGTGCATGACATGCTCGTCAAGTTCAAGATGGAAAATACCAAGTGTGCAGGTACACCTATGGAGCAAAATCATAAGCTTAGTGCTTATGAAGGAGAGCCAATTGAAGACATCACAAGCTATCAAAGCTTCGTTGGAAGTTTGAACTATGCAACACTCACAAGGGTGGATATATGCTATAGTGTTAGCATATTGAGTCAGTTTATGCATAAGCCGAGAAGACCACATATGGAAGTGGCCAAGAGAGTTCTCAAGTACCTAAAGGGGACCATGAATGAAGGTTTGTTCTATTCATATACTTGAGATATTGAGTTAAAGGTCTACTCAGATGCAGATTGGGCTGGATCTAAAGATGATAGAAGAAGCACATCAGGATATATATCATTTGCAGATTCAAAAATCATTTCTTGGTCATCGAAGAAGCAACCAACCGTGGCATTATCTTCTACTGAAGCCGAATATAGAGGTTTGGCTAATGCAACTCAAGAAATCATGTGGTTAAAGTCTTTGTACACAGATCTTGGACTTCATTCTTCAACACCTCACATTTTTTGTGACAACACAAGCTCACTACATCTAGCAGCTAATCCGGTATACCATGCTAGAACCAAGCATATTGAAGTCCACTACCATTATGTAAGGGAGAAGCTAATGAGCAAGGATATTCAACTATCCTATGTCTCTACAGATATGCAATGTGCAGACATGTTGACTAAAGCTCTTGATGGTACAAAGTTAAGTAGATTCAAGTTGATGATTGGCTTGCAGGAAATCAAGGACAATTGAAGACTTATTTGGAGGCCAAGCATGTTAGGCTTGAGGGGGAGCTGTTGGTGCATTTTACCCAAGCCTACATGTTTGATATGCTTGATAGTATCCTCATTTGTAAGTCACATGAGTAGTCATGTGAACAGGAGTTCATTTTTTTATCTCTTGTATTTGAAAAAAGAAAAAAGGAAAAGGATGGCTTACCTCATGCATGATGTAAAAGCAAATTCGTGGCTATAACTACCAAAATCACGAATTTTTGAGCTGAGGGAATATCTCCTAACTTTGGGGATCACTTTTAGGTGGAGCCATTTGAATTCGAATTCAAAACTCCCTCCAAGAATAGCTATAAAAGGAACAAGAAGGAAGAGGCGATTAGCAAGCCTTGTACGTGACCACTTCATGTCATTTTGTAGAGATTGAAGAGCTTACTCCATCTCTCTATCATTCTACTCCCATTGTGCAAAGATTCATTGCCAATGTCGTTGTAATCATATGTTAATCTATACATTTATTATCATCTACCTCTCTGTTTTGTTCTCTGCTATACTCACTCAGAGCAATACCTTGAGAAGGTCATATCTCGCGTTCTATTTATTCGTTTTCAATGATTTAATGTGCGTTTGATAGCTCTTACTGTCTAGTTTCTGCATATAGCGTTTCAAGGTCATTGAATGTATAGTTTTGGAGATATCTGCATTTTACTGCTCACTGGTCTATCTCTGCAGAGCCCCGAGAATGGTGGGCATGGTCCAAAAATTGATGAAACTTCTTCTCAATGCTCATTCCATCATTTGAAGTGTTTTAACTTGTATTGGGAAGCTTGCTAAGTCTATTTGCTATGCCCAAATGGATTTTTTCTAATTCCTACCAGGTTGAGAGCAGTGTTCATTTTTTCCAGCAGGTGTATGTCCAAAATTAGCAAGTTTTGGGAGCTAGTAATTTCGCAACTAGTCTGTCTTGACTTAAGCCTTTGGGATACATGTTCCGAAGTACGTGGCTGATATTTTGGTGGATTTAGGAAGCTCAAAGGGTCTACTAATCAACTCTGAAGTCTCAGTTGGCTGGTGTGAAGCTGGTTGTAGCAGCACCTACTCATCTTTGGATTGCATCCACCATCTCTCTTCACAGTGGTATCAGAGCATAGTCAAGCAACATGGGAGATGGATTTCCATCAACAATTGACAAATTGGATCGAAACAACTACGCGGCATGGTCTCTAAGGATGGAGGCTTACCTTCAAGGGAGGAATCTATATGGATTCATATCCGGAGATGAATCAATGCCAGCCATGAGGAACAAAGGGCAACCATCACATGAAGAAGTGGAAGGACTTTCGAATTGGTGTTCGAAGGATGCACTTGCAAGGTCCTATATTCTAATCTCAATCTCTGATTTTCTTTTACCTCATGTCAAGGGATGCAAGACATCAAGAGAGACCTGGAGTGCACTTGCTTCTTTCTTCTCTTCCAACACTCGAGCGAGGAAGAACCAATTGTGGATGGAGTTCACAACAATGAAGAAAAGCCCGAAGCAAAATTTGACTGATTATGTCACAAAGATGAAGGAGATTTCAGACCAGCTTGGAAGCATTGGAGAGGTAGTTGAAGAGGAGCAAATCATTAGACAAATCATGAATGGAATCAAAGCAGACGACAAGTGGGAGTCATTCACAAGAGCCATGGATTTATACATGGATATGCATGTACCCGACCTCAACACAGTCATGGGCCGACTCTTCACTCATGAAGCAAAGATTAGCAAAGGTGGTGAGTCCTCAAGAGGTAATCAAACTTCTGCCTTATATTCTGATAAAGCTAAGGTCAAGGACAAGTAAAAGAATAGGAAGAATGAAGATGAAGGTAGCTCTTTCCAAGCAAACTTTGCAGGTAGAGGAAGAGCTAGAGGAAGAGGCAGAGGTAGAAACCAAAGCAGGGGGATATTCCAATCATATCAACCTTGCAGCATATGTGGCTTATCTAATCATACTACTGAAGAATGTTTCAAGAACTTGAGGAACTCAAGAGGAAGAGGATTCAATAGAGGTGGCTATGGATCAAATAGAGGCAGGTACAATGGAGGCTACAACAACAACTACTACAACAACAATTACAACAACAACAACAACAACTATCAAAGTGGCCATAGAGGAAGAAGTGACTACAATAACTATGCAGAGGACCAAAGTCAAGAAGATTCATTATTGATTATGAAACTATCACCGAAGAAGGGTAAGGATGATGATCACATATTTTACATTGATTCGGGATGCTCGAACCATGTAGCAAGAAATGTGGCTTTACTTTCTGATTTGGAAGATCCTCATAACAAGCATGAAGTGCAGACAGGAGATGACACAAGGCACTCAGTGGAGAATATAGGTAATGTGAAAACATCCGATGGGAATATGAACCTCTTAAGCAAAGTCTTGTATGTCCCTACAATTACCGAAAATTTAATAAGTGTTGGACAGATTATTGAAAAAGGATTGCAGGTTAGATTCAACAGATTTGGAGCATATGTTGAAGACCCAAGGCAAGGCTTTTGACGGATTGCCAAAGGAGAAAAGACAGGAAGGCTCTTCAGTGGAAGATACAAAGAACATAACTTTGTTTAGCTATGGATCTCAAACTCTAACAGAGTTGGAGATATGGAACAAAAGGCTTGCTCACATTGGTGAGAGGACACTCAAACAGATTTGCAGGGACCAAAGTGTACTTGGTTTGCCTAATATCACAAGGCAACATATGATCTATAAGTGTGAAGCTTGTCAACTCGGCAAGGCTCATAGACAACCTTTCAATAAGAAAGGATATATGTATCAAAATCCTTTGGATCTAGTGCACACGGATGTGTGGGGTCCAAGTAAGGAGCCATCTGTATCAGGCTCAAGATATTATGTGTCTTTCATAGATGATTGTAGCAGGTGGACCATTCTGGTTTTCATGAAGCACAAGGATGAAGTGTTTAATTGCTTTAAGAAGTATATTGCTCTTGTTGAAAATCAAATAGGTAGGACTTTGAAAAGACTCAGATCAGATGGTGGAGGAGAATACTTCTCTTTTGAATTTGATGCCTTCTTGCATGAGAGAGGCATTAAAAGGGAAGTCACTACAAGGTATACACCCGAACTCAATGGTGTAGCATAGAGGAGGAACAGAGCTATTGTCGAAGCTGCAAGGTCCATGCTCAACGAAAAGGGATTGCCAAACTATCTATGGGGAGAGGCTGTGTCGACAGCCACATATCTCATAAATAGACTTCCATCTAAGTCACTAGATGGAACCACTCCATATGAAGTGTGGAATGGAAGAAGACCTAGTCTAGAGCATTGCAAAATCTTTGGATGCTTAGCCTATGCTCACATTCTTTCTCAAGTAAGAGGGAAATTGGATCCCAAGGCAGAGAAGTGCGTATTTATTGGGTATGACCAAAACCAAAAAGGATATAGATTGTACAATCCAACCAATAAAGGATTTTCTGTGAGTAGAGATGTATTTTTTGATGAAAACAAATCATGGTTTGATGATGATAGGAAAGTGAAGCTGCCTTATGACTTGGATGAAGATTTTCCATCACTTCAACCAAAGGAGCCAAAGAAAATTGAAGAAAGTGATTCGGAGATTGACCTAGAAGACTTGAAAAGACTAAAGCTATGGAAGAACAAAGGTAAAGCAAAGATGCAGGATGCTACATATGGACCCGAGAGCTCACATCAACCACTTAGAAGGTCTTCGAGGGAGAAGAAGAAACCAGAGAGGTTTGGTTATGATACTTCTTTGGTCACCAAGCACTCAATCTACATTGCAAAGGATTCAACCAATGAAGAACCTACCACATTTGAAGAAGCACAAAGCAAGAAAGCTTGGAGAGATGCAATGGATGAAGAAATGGAAGCCTTGAAGGAGAATGACACTTGGGAGCTTGTACCTAACAAGTTATCTATGAAGATAATCGGATCTCGATGGATATACAAAATCAAGAGGAATCCAGATGGAAGTATAAATAGACACAAAGCAAGGTTAGTTGCTAAAGGGTTTGCTCAAACCCATGGTATTGATTATGAGGAGACTTTCTCTCCTGTTGCAAAAATGCCTACAATTAGGGTTCTCATTAGTCTTGCTGCATCTAGAAATTGGAATCTCTATCAACTTGATGTAAAGAATGCTTTATTGAATGGATGGATTTCTGAGGAAGTGTATATGGCACAACCTCCTGGATATGAGGATGCACATCATCCTAACTATGTATGCAAACTAAAGAAAGCTTTGTATGGATTGAAGCAAGCTCCAAGAGCTTGGAATTTCAGATTGGTGACTTATTTGCAGGACCAAGGATTCAAAGCTAGCAAGGCGGATACCTCTTTGTTCATAAAGAGGAATGGATCTGAAGTGATCTATTTATGTGTGTATGTTGATGATATTATTATCACAAGCAATGATCTTGAAGGAATCAAATAGGTAAAGAGTCAGATGGAGGAGGAGTTCAAAATAAGTGACCTCGGACCACTCACTTATTTTCTTGGATTGGAGTTGATCTACACAGATTCAGGTATATACATCACACAAAGGAAGTATGTGCATGACATGCTCGTCAAGTTCAAGATGGAAAATACCAAGTGTGCAGGTACACCTATGGAGCAAAATCATAAGCTTAGTGCTTATGAAGGAGAGCCAATTGAAGACATCACAAGCTATCAAAGCTTGGTTGGAAGTTTGAACTATGCAACACTCACAAGGGTGGATATATGCTATAGTGTTAGCATATTGAGTCAGTTTATGCATAAGCCGAGAAGACCACATATGGAAGTGGCCAAGAGAGTTCTCAAGTACCTAAAGGGGACCATGAATGAAGGTTTGTTCTATTTATATACTTCAGATATTGAGCTAAAGGTCTACTCAGATGCAGATTGGGCTGGATCTAAAGATGATAGAAGAAGCACATCAGGATATATATCATTTGCAGATTCAAAAATCATTTCTTGGTCATCGAAGAAGCAACCAACCGTGGCAATATCTTCTACTGAAGCCGAATATAGAGGTTTGGCTAATGCAACTCAAGAAATCATGTGGTTAAAGTCTTTGTACACAGATCTTGGACTTCATTCTTCAACACCTCACATTTTTTGTGACAACACAAGCTCACTACATCTAGCAGCTAATCCGGTATACGATGCTAGAACCAAGCATATTGAAGTCCACTACCATTATGTAAGGGAGAAGCTAATGAGCAAGGATATTCAACTATCCTATCTCTCTACAGATATGCAATGTGCAGACATGTTGACTAAAGCTCTTGATGGTACAAAGTTAAGTAGATTCAAGTTGATGATTGGCTTGCAGGAAATCAAGGACAATTGAAGACTTATTTGGAGGCCAAGCATGTTAGGCTTGAGGGGGAGCTGTTGGTGCATTTTACCCAAGCCTACATGCTTGATATGCTTGATATTATCCTCATTTGTAAATCACATGAGTAGTCATGTGAACACCTCTTGTAAAAGAGTTCATTTTTATCTCTTGTATTTGAAAAAAGAAAAAAGGAAAAGGATGGCTTACCTCATGCATGATGTAAAAGCAAATTCATGGCTATAACTACCAAAATCACGAATTTTTGAGCTGAGGGAATATCTCCTAACTTTGGGGATCACTTTTAGGTGGAGCCATTTGAATTCGAATTCAAAACTCCCTCCAAGAATAGCTATGAAAGGAGCAAGAAGGAAGAGGCAATTAGCAAGCCTTGTACGTGACCACTTCATGTCATTTTGTAGAGATTGAAGAGCTTACTCCATAGCTCTATCATTCTACTCCCATTGTGCAAAGTTTCATTGCCAATGTGGTTGTAATCATATGTGAATCTATACATTTATTATTATGTACCTCTCTGTTTTGTTCTCTGCTATACTCACTCAGAGCAGTACCTTCAGAAGGTCATATCTCGCGTTCTACTGAATCGTTTTCAGTGTTTTAATGTGTGTTTGATAGCTCTTACTGCCTAGTTTCTGCATATAGCTTTTCAAGGTCATTGGATGTATAGTTGTGGAGATATTGGCATTTTACTACTCACTGGTCTATCTCTGTAGAGCCCCGAGAATGGTGGGCATGTTCCAGAAATTGATGAAACTTGTTCTCAATGCTCAGTCCATCATTTGAAGTGTTTTAACTTGGATTGGGAAGCTTGCTAAGTCTATTTGCTATGCCCAAAAGGAATTTCTCTAATTCCTACCAGGTTGAGAGAAGTGTTCATTTTTTCTAGCAGGTGTATGTCCAAAAATAGCAAGTTTTGGGAGCTAGTCATTTCGCAACTAGTCTGTCTTGACTTAAGCCTTTGGGATACATGTTCCAAAGTACTTGGCTGATATTTTGGTGGATTTAGGAAGCTCAAAGGGTCTAATAATCAACTCTGAAGTCTCAGTTGGCTGGTGTGAAGCTGGTTGTAGCAGCACCTACTCATCTTTGGATTGCATCCACCATCTCTCTTCACAGTGGTATCAAAGCATAGTCAAGCAACATGGGAGATGGATTTCCATCAACAATTGACAAATTGGATCGAAACAACTACCCGGCATGGTCTCTAAGGATGGAGGCTTACCTTCAAGGGAGGAATCTATATGGATTCATATCCGGAGATGAAGCAATGCCAACCATGAGGAACAAAGGGCAACCGTCACATGAAGAAGTGGAAGGACTTTCGAATTGGTGTTCGAAGGATGCACTTGCAAGGTCCTATATTCTAAACTCAATCTCTGATTTTCTTTTACCTCATGTCAAGGGATGCAAGACATCAAGAGAGACCTAGAATGCACTTGTTTCCTTCTTCTCTTCCAACACTCGAGCGAGGAAGAACCAATTGTGGATGGAGTTCACAACAATGAAGAAAAGCCCGAAGCAAAATGTGACTGATTATGTCACAAAGATGAAGGAGATTTCGGACCAGCTTGGAAGCATTGGAGAGGTAATTGAAGAGGAGCAAATCATTAGACACATCATGAATGGAATCAAAGCAGACGATAAGTGGGAGTCATTCACAACAGCCATGGATTTAACATGGATATGCATGTACCCGACCTCAACACACTTATGGGCCAACTCTTCACTCATGAAGCAAAGATTAGCAAAGTTGGTGAGTCCTCAAGAGGTAATCAAACTTTTGCCTTATATTCTGATAAAGCTAAGGTCAAGGACAAGTCAAAGAATAGGAAGAATGAAGATGAAGGTAGCTCTTTCCAAGCAAACTTTGCAAGTAGAGGAAGAGCTAGAGGAAGAGGCAGAGGTAGAAAGCAAAGCAGGGGGAGATTCCAATCATATCAACCTTGCAACATATGTGGCTTATCTAATCATACTACTGAAAAATGTTTCAGGAACTCGAGGAACTCAAGAGGAAGAGGATTCAATAGAGGTGGCTATGGATCAAATAGAGGCAGGTACAATGGAGGCTACAACAACAACTACTACAACAACAATAACAACAACAACAACAACAACTATCAAAGTGGCCATAGAGGAAGAAGAGACTACAATAACTATGCAGAGGACCAAAGTCAAGAAGATTCATTATTGATTATGAATCTATCAGCGAAGAAGGGTAAGGATGATGATCACATATTTTACATTGATTCGGGATGCTCGAACCATGTAGCAGGAAATGTGGCTTTACTTTCTGATTTGGAAGATCCTCATAACAAGCATGAAGTGCAAACAGGAGATGACACAAGGCACTCAGTGGAGAAGATAGGTAATGTGAAAACATCCGATGGGAATATGAACCTCTTAAGCAAAGTCTTGTATGTCCCTACAATTACCAAAAATTTAATAAGTGTTGGACAGATTGTTGAAAAAGGATTGCAGGTTAGATTCAACCGATTTGGAGCATATGTTGAAGACCCAAGGCAAGGCTTTCGACGGATTGCCAAAGGAGAAAAGACAGAAAGGCTCTTCACCTTTGAAGTGGAAGATACAAAGAACATAGCTTTGTTTAGCTATGGATCTCAAACTCTAACAGAGTTGGAGATATGGCACAAAAGGCTTGCTCACATTGGTGAGAGGACACTCAAACAGATTTGTAGGGACCAAAGTGTACTTGGTTTGCCTAATATCACAAGGCAACATATGATCTATAAGTGTGAAGCTTGTCAACTCGGCAAGGCTCATAGACAACCTTTCAATAAGAAAGGATATATGTATCAAAATCCTTTGGATCTAGTGCACACGGATGTGTGGGGTCCAAGTAAGGAGCCATCTGTATCAGGCTCAAGATATTATGTGTCTTTCATAGATGATTGTAGCAGGTGGACCATTCTGTTTTTCATGAAGCACAAGGATGAAGTGTTTAATTGCTTTAAGAAGTATATTGCTCTTGTTGAAAATCAAATAGGTAGGACTTTGAAAAGACTCAGATCAGTTGGTAGAGGAGAATACTTCTCTTCTGAATTTGATGCCTTCTTGCATGAGAGAGGCATGAAAAGGGAAGTCACTACAAGGTATACACCCAAACTCAATGGTGTAGCAGAGAGGAGGAATAGAGCTATTGTCGAAGGTGCAAGGTCCATGCTCAATGAAAAGGGATTGCCAAACTACCTATGGGCAGAGGCTGTGTCGACAGCCACATATCTCATAAATAGACTTCCATCTAAGTCACTAGATGGAACCACTCCATATGAAGTGTGGAATGGAAGAAGACCTAGTCTAGAGCATTGTAAAATCTTTGGATGCTTAGCCTATGCTCACATTCTTTCTCAAGTAAGAGGGAAATTGGATCCCAAGGCAGAGAAGTGCGTATTTATTGGTTATGACCAAAACCAAAAAGGATATAGATTGTACAATCCAACCAATAAAGGATTTTCTGTGAGTAGAGATGTAATTTTCGATGAAAACAAATCATGGTTTGATGATGACAGGAAAGTGAAGCTGCCTTATGACTTGGATGAAGATTTTCCATCACTTCAACCAAGGAGCCAAAGCAGATTGAAGAAAGTGATTCGGAGATTGACCTAGAAGACTTGAAAAGACTAAAGCTATGGAAGAACAAAGGTAAAGCAAAGATGCAGGATGCTACATATGGACCCGAGAGCTCAGATCAACCACTTAGAAGGTCTTAGAGGGAGAGGAAGAAACCAGAGAGGTTTGGTTATGATACTTCTTTGGTCACCAAGCACTCAATCTACATTGCAAAGGATTCAACCAATGAAGAACCTACCACATTTGAAGAAGCACAAAGCAAGAAAGCTTGGAGAGATGCAATGGATGAAGAAATGGAAGCCTTGAAGGAGAATGACACTTGGGAGCTTGTACTTGACAAGCCATCTATGAAGATAATCGGATCTCGATGGATATACAAAATCAAGAGGAATCCAGATGGAAGTATAAATAGACACAAAGCAAGGTTAGTTGCTAAAGGGTTTGCTCAAACCCATGGTATTGATTATGAGGAGACTTTCTCTCCTGTTGCAAAAATGCCTACAATTAGGGTTCTCATTAGTCTTGCTGCATCTAGAAATTGGAGTCTCTATCAACTTGATGTAAAGAATGCTTTCTTGAATGGATGGATTTCTGAGGAAGTGTATATGGCACAACCTCCTGGATATGAGGATGCACATCATCCTAACTATGTATGCAAACTAAAGAAAGCTTTGTATGGATTGAAGCAAGCTCCAAGAGCTTGGAACTTCAGATTGGTGACTTATTTGCAAGACCAAGGATTCAAAGCTAGCAAGGCGGATACCTCTTTGTTCATAAAGAGGAATGGATCTAAAGTGATCTATTTATGTGTGTATGTTGATGATATTATTATCACAGTCAATGATCTTGAAGGAATCAAACAGGTAAAGAGTCAGATGAAGGAGGAGTTCAAAATAAGTGACCTCAGACCACTCACTTATTTTCTTGGATTGGAGTTGATCTACACAGATTCAGGTATATACATCACACAAAGGAAGTATATGCATGACATGCTCGTCAAGTTCAAGATGGAAAATACCAAGTGTGCAGGTACACCTATGCAACAAAATCATAAGCTTAGTGCTTATGAAGGAGAGCCAATTGAAGACAGCACAAGCTATCAAAGCTTGGTTGGAAGTTTGAACTATGCAACACTCACAAGGGTGCATATATGCTATAGTGTTAGCATATTGAGTCAGTTTATGCATAAGCCGAGAAGACCACATATGGAAGCGGCCAAGAGAGTTCTCAAGTACCTAAAGGGGACCATGAATGAAGGTTTGTTCTATTCATATACTTCAAATATTGAGCTAAAGGTCTACTCAGATGCAGATTGGGCTGGATCTAAAGATGATAGAAGAAGCACATCAGGATATATATCATTTGCAGATTCAAAAATCATTTCTTGGTCATCGAAGAAGCAACCAACCGTGGCATTATCTTCTACTGAAGCCGAATATAGAGGTTTGGCTAATGCAACTCAAGAAATCATGTGGTTAAAGTCTTTGTACACAGATCTTGGACTTCATTCTTCAACACCTCACATTTTTTGTGACGACACAAGCTCACTACATCTAGCAGCTAATCCGGTATACCATGCTAGAACCAAGCATATTGAAGTCCACTACCATTATGTAAGGGAGAAGCTAATGAGCAAGGATATTCAGCTATCCTATGTCTCTACAGATATGCAATGTGCAGACATGTTGACTAAAGCTCTTGATGGTACAAAGTTAAGTAGATTCAAGTTGATGATTGGCTTGCAGGAAATCAAGGACAATTGAAGACTTATTTGGAGGCCAAGCATGTTAGGCTTGAGGGGGAGTTGTTGGTGCATTTTACCCAAGCCTACATGCTTGATATGCTTGATATTATCCTCATTTGTAAGTCACATGAGTAGTCATGTGAACAAGAGTTCATTTTTATCTCTTGTATTTGAAAAAAGAAAAAAAGGAGAAGGATGGCTTACCTCATGCATGATGTAAAAGCAAATTCATGGCTATAACTACCAGAATCACGAATTTTTGAGCTGAGGGAATATCTCCTAACTTTTGGGATCACTTTTAGGTGGGGCCATTCGAATTCGAATTCAAAACTCCCTCCAAGAATAGCTATAAAAGGAGCAAGAAGGAAGAGGCGATTAGCAAGCCTTGTACGTGACCACTTCATGTCATTTTGTAGAGATTGAAGTGCTTACTCCATAGCTCTATCATTCTACTCCCATTGTGCAAAGATTCATTGCCAATGTGGTTGTAATCATATGTGAATCTACACATTTATTATCATCTACCTCTCTGTTTTGTTCTCTGCTATACTCACTTAGAGTAGTACCTTCAGAAGGTCATATTGCACGTTCTACTGATCCTTTTTCAGTGATTTAATGTGCGTTGGATAGCTCTTACTATTTAGTTTCTGCATATAACGTTTCAAGGTCACTAGATTTATAGTTTCGGAGATATCTGCATTTTACTGCTCACTGGTCTATCTCTGCAGAGCCCCGAGAATGGTGGGCATGTTCCAGAAATTGATGAAACTTGTTCTCAGTGCTGAGTCCATCATTTGAAGTGTTTTAACTTGGATTGGGAGGCTTGCTAAGTCTATTTGCTATCCCCAAAAGGAATTTTTCTAATTCCTACCAGGTTGAGAGTACTCTTCATTTTTTCTAGTAGGTGTATGTCAAAAAATAGCAAGTTTTGGGAGCTAGTCATTTCGCAACTAGTTTGTCTTGACTTAAACCTTTGGGATACATGTTCCAAAGTACTTGGCTGATATTTTGGTGGATTTAGGAAGCTCAAAGGGTCTACTAATCAACTCTGAAGTCTCAGTTGGCTGGTGTGAAGCTGGTTGTAGCAGCACCTACTCATCTTTGGATTGCATCCACCATCTCTCTTCACAATATGTATATGTATATGTATATGTATATGTATATGTATATGTATATGTATATGTATATGTATATGTATATGTATACGTATATGTATATGTATATGTGAATGTATACGTATATGAATATGTATATGTATACGTATATGTATATGTATATGTATACGTATATGAATATGTATATGTGAATGTATACGTATATGTATATGTATATGTATATGTATATGTATATGTATATGTATATGTATATGTATATGTATATGTATATGTATATGTGTATGTGTATGTATATGTATATGTGTATGTATATGTATATGTATATGTATATGTATATGTATATGTATATGTATATGTATATGTATATGTATATGTATATGTATATGTATATGTATATGTATATGTATATGTATATGTATATGTATATGTATATGTATATGTGTATGTATATGTATATGTGTATGTGTATGTATATGTATATGTGTATGTATATGTATATGTGTATGTATATGTATATGTATATGTGTATGTATATGTATATGTGTATGTATATGTATATGTATATGTACATGCATATGTATGTGTATATGCATATGTATATGTATATGCATATGTATATGTATATGTATATGCATATGTATATGTTGTTGGAAGTGCGGTGGCATTAGCATACACACCTTAATACTAAAAAAGATGATGAGTGAGGGATAGAGAGAGAATAGAAAAGACTTTCAAAGTGTACGATAAGCTACGATGCTCACGTACACTAACTTATATTCCAATGTCAATTAGAGTGTGTGAATATGATACAAACTGACAATATCTAAATGCAGGCGAAAATAGGAACTAGATACAAGAGATTCTATGCCTAAGAGGTATGAGGAGTGTGTGTGTCTGTGAGTGAGAATATGGAGAATATGAAGAGTTTAGAATTGTTTTATAGCAAACTCGAATTTTGATTATTCTTAAATCCAAAACTAGTGAACTAACAAGTAGGAATAGAAATAGACTTGTTAGCCATAGTAACTCAGCAAATGATGTTAATGGTAAGCTGACACAAACTCCTCCAAGATCTCTTGATGTAGAGCACACCTCCTCTAAGTGTGTGAGAACACTTACTCCAATATCTCCTCCAAGTTGCATTGAGCACTTAGAAGCTAGAGCTCCTTGAGAAGATGATTAACAAGAGAGCCAAGATCCTTCTTATGTGCTATCTGTTGAGATATCAAGCTCAACATGTGATTATGCAGGATGACACGTACCAGTTTTTCGTTTCTTTGATATGTATAGTGGTCATGCCGGTATATGTCAGGGATACTTCA
Source organism: Ceratopteris richardii (assembly GCA_020310875.1). Taxonomy (NCBI): domain Eukaryota; kingdom Viridiplantae; phylum Streptophyta; class Polypodiopsida; order Polypodiales; family Pteridaceae; genus Ceratopteris; species Ceratopteris richardii. Next base: position 102,146,305 of record CM035407.1, read on the forward strand.
TTGAGATTTGTTAGATTTATCTACCAAGTGATGGCACATTTGTTCCTTGCCAACTCACTCATTCGTGGACATTAGGTTTTTCCTTATGTATTGATCTTTATGTATTGCACTTGTTTTATTCTTGTTTTTAGGTCATTCTTGTACATTCCTTTTTATGTAATAGAAGAAGAAGAAGAAGAAGATCATTCTTCCTTGCCTCAATCTGTGTGTGTGCTTCTCGTTGAGAGTGAGAGTGTGTGTGTGAGATCTCTTCCTTATCTCCTTCCTCGTGAAATGGTATCAGAGCCAACATGGCTGCAGAGAGCTCGTGGAGAAGGTGACGGTGAAGAGTACACAACAAGGCATGGAGAAAACGCGATTCACAAACGACCTCCGTTTGCTATGAAAATCGGCATGAAGGTAGAAGACCTCCATTTCGAGCTCGCAGAAAAACTAGGTCAGTTTCAGAAACTGTAACTTGTCTTGTGTTTGGCAACACTCATATATTCCAAATCCAGAATTTCACCAGGTTTACCACAATTCCAGCATCCTTTACTATCATTAACTGAATCATTTCTTTGGAAATTTTTGTGACCTCTTTGGCTCCCCCTGCCTTGAAACTATCCTCCTCCTGCATGATTTTGTTGTTGACCTTGCTCTTGGTTATTCTTTCCTCTTCCACTTCCGAAACCTCTACCTCTTCCTCTTCCTCTGCTAGAGTAGAATACCTTTGTGCAGCAATTCACAACATCACAAAACACTACAAACATCACTTCTGCTTGAACATTGATGCACTATGACGTGACAGTTCGATCTCCAAAAAACATAGTTTTCGTGTATCAACAATACATGGAATCGCATTGCAGGTTGAAGAATCAAAATAACAGAAGACAACAAAACAACTATGCATCCACAAGTGCATATGATTCTGAGAAGCTGTTTATGGTTCAACATCACATGATGAATACGATGTCTGCTGGTGTTTCAAAATCGAATGATAATGTCTGGTATGTTGATTCAAGTGCTTCAAATCACATGACCAGTCTGGTTTAGTACTTTGCAAAAATTGCCAGTTCTTGGATATGTTGAAACAAGTGATGACACATCACATCCTATTGAGCATATAGGAAACATAGCACTATGTATGGAGGATGGAAAGGTAAAACATCTTGTTGATGTGCTGCATGTTCCAAATATAACAAAGAACCTGGTTTCTATTGGACAAATGGTTGACCAGGGATTACAAGTCGGGGTTCAATGTTGATGGATTATATGTAGAGGAGTACAAGCAGGATGGACGATTGATTGCCAAAGGAAACAAAGTGGGTAGGATGTTCACCTTTAAATGTAAAGATTCCTGAAATGAATGCAAGCATGTTTGCAAAAGGTGCAAGAGTTACTACTGATATAGAGATCTAGCACAAACGAATTGGACACACAAATCTACAAAGGTTGAAATTGATGCAGTCAAAGGAGATTATCCATGGACTACCAAATTTCAAAGTTGCAGAAATGCAAAAGGTATGTGCAGCATGTCAATTTGGTAAATAGTCAAGAGCATCATTTCCACATGACAAGCATGTTAGTGAGAATGTACTAGAAGTAGTGCATACAGATGTTTGGGGTCCAACAAAGACCACATCTATGGGCGGTTGCAGGTTTTATGTTACTTTCATTGATGACCATGCATGCAACATATGGATATATTTCATGAAAGAGAAGAGTGAGGTGTTCACTCACTTCCAAAATTTTAAAGTTATGGTGGAAAAGCAGACAAGAAAGTACATTTAGACATTAAGATCTGATGGAGGAGGTGAATACATGTCAAATGAGTTCATCAATTTTCTAAAAAATCATGGAATTCGGCATCAATTTTCATGCAAGTATACACCACAATAGAATGGTGTTGCTGAATGCAAAAATAGACATATTGCAAAAATACCAAGAGCCTTGATGGATGAGAAGAATATGCCTCATTGTTATTGGGCAAAAGATGTGCATACTGCTGTATACATCATGAACAAAACTCTGACTGCTATTGTACATCAAGTTACAGCTAAAGAAAAGTTTACAAGTAAAAAGCTAAACTTATCACACATGAAAGTTTTTTGTTGTATTGCATATGTACATGTCCCAGATGAATTGAGGACGAAGCTTGATCCAAAAGCAGAAAAGTGTATCTTCATTGGATACTCCCTTGAGAAAAAGAGCTATAAATGTTATAGCCCACTCACATGACAGGTAAAGGTGAGCAGAGATGTGCTATTTGATGAAATGTCAAGCTTCTATGCAAATGCCAAAGAAAGATTGAATCTTGAACCAAATGACAAAGAAATTGCTGAAAAATCAAGTGCAGAATCTCAAGTTTTGAGTGGATCAGATGCATCACCAAGAAATAGTTCCAATTCAAATCCATGAAGTGGAAGATTGCATGGAAATTTCAGTCCAAAAAATTCATCAAATACATCCAAAAAAGGTAAAGAAAAGCTTTCTGCTGGTAGTAAAACATGTGCAGGTTTTGAAGACGTTCATGGAGATTCAAGCGATTCAGAAAAGAGACTTGATGAGGAACTTGGATTGCCCTCTGTGAAGACTCCAAGTGTAAGAAGGGCACATGCAAATGATACAAGGAGAAGTGACCCAGGACCAAGAAGATCTGGGAGGATGCAGAATTCAGTGCAAGAATTCACGTATGACAGTTATATGGCTCGTCATTGTGCCTACATGACAAAGGTAATACAAGATGCTGAACCTTCTTGTTTTGAAGATGCAATTGGTAATGCAGATTGGGAAAAAGCTATGGATGAGGAGATGGCTGCAATTTATGGAAATGATACATGGAAGCTCGTTCCATTGCCACAAGGAAAGAAACCCATAGGCTGCAAATGGGTTTACAAGGTAAAGCATAATGTTGATGGTAGCATAAGCAGGTATAAAGCACGATTGGTAGCTAAAGGATATGCATAGACATATGGCATTGATTATGAGGAAACATTCATTCATGTAGCTAAAATGTCTACTGTCAGAACACTTGTTGCATTAGCTACAGCAAAAGGATGGACTTTGCATCAGATGGATGTGAAGAATGCTTTCCTACATGGTGAGTTACATGAAGAAGTATACATGGACCAGCCACAAGGATATGAAGATTCAAAGCATCCAAAATATTTTTGCAGGTTGCAAAAGGCTTTGTATGGGCTAAAGCAAGCCCCTCGTGCATGGCATGCAAGGATTGTTGATTACTTAACTATCATTGGGTTTTCTATGTGTGATGCAGATCACTCACTATATGCAAGGAAGGTTGATGATGGCATCACTATTGTGGCTATTCATGTTGATGACCTGATTGTAGGTGGTGATAATGAAGGAAGCATCAAAGAGGTAAAGAAACTTCTTATGCAAGAATTTGACATGAAAGATCTTGGTGTGCTGCGCTATTTCTTGGGCATCAAGTCTATACATACAGAATCAGGTATATGGATGTCGCAAAGGCAATATGCCTTGAATTGCAAAAGTATGGTGTGGCTGATTGTAAGCCAATTTCTATGCCATTAGATCAGAATTTGAAGTTGGACACTACATCAGTTGAAGCATTGGAAAATGCTACTATGTACAGGAAAATTGTGGGAAGTCTTATATATCTCACAATTACAAGGCTTGATCTAAGTTATATTGTTGGACTTGAAAGTCAGTTTATGCCGGTTCCCAGGAAGCCACATTTGGATGCTCTGAGGTGCACTTTACGTTATGTGAGTGCTACTTTGGATTATGCATTGTTTTATGAGGTTGGTCTAGATTTGCAGGTTTATGGATAAACCGATGTCGATTGGGCTGGTAGCATTCCAGATAGAAGATCTACTAGTGGTTTTCTATTCTCACTTGGGAGTGAAGCTGTTACATGGAGTAGCAAGGAGCAACCCATTGTTGCTTTGTTGAGTACAAAGGCTGAGTATAGAGGTGTTGCAATGCCAGCATGTGAGGCATCATGGCTGGAGATACTACTTGCAGATTTAGGTGTGGAAGTGCAATCACTATTTATTATGATAATCTTGGCAGCATACAATTAGCACAAAATCTTGTTTTCCATGCTAGAACAAAGCATATTGAGGTACATTATCACTTCATTAGAGAGAAGGTATTAGCAGGTGATATTGATCTTGTTTATGTGAGAACAGATGAGCAGGTTGCTGATATTTTCACCAAAGCACTTGGAGCTGAGAAGTTGAAGAAGTTTCAGGAGATGCTTGGATTACAGGATATGGCGTTGAGCTTGAGGGGGAGTGTTGAGATATCAAGCTCAACATGTGATGATGTAGGATGACACATACCAGTTTTTTGTTTCTCTGACATGTATAGTGGTCACGCCAGTATATGTCAAGGATACTTCATTGACTTTTATTTGTGGCCACTTTTCTTTTCTCAAAAACTCTGAAAATCAATAATGTCACTGCACATTGTTGGAGTGAGGACGGTCGGTTGATGGATCAAGTCAAGCACTAATGGTCCACTGTTATGGTGCACACAAGGTGCTTCAAACGGCTCAAGTACTAGACAGAATAACTTCAAGAAGATGAGAACTCATAGAAATATATTAGAAAGACCTCTTAAGAATTAATGTCATTTTTAGATCACATGAAAAATTATGTGCTCTTTTCTTTTCCTAATCAAAAACCTTTGGTGATGTTTGGATATGTTCGTAACTTCTCAAATTGAAAACTCAGAAACCAATCAAGGTTTTATTCGATGTGCAAGTGAAAGCATAATTTTTCAGACTTCTCTTAGCTGTCACGAGTATCAAAGGTCACTTTTCATAAGTCAAATACAAGAAGATTACTCTCAGCATAGAGGGACAACACTCAAATGATTAATTGGGCATGTGATATGATTGGTTGCCATTCTCTTAGAGGAAAGGTTTTGGAGCTGGGAATAGATGCAAGATGTAGAAACCAATGTGATTAATCTTTGAAGATGAATAGAACTCTCATGCAATAGAAAACTTGGGCATGATTTAGGTCAACTAAATCAATCAGGCTGAGGATGTTCACTTTAATTCTATAAAACAAATGCAAAACTTGGATATCGCTATTTGCAAACTTGATCCCACAAAATCAGTTTGTAGCGTAAGAATAGACAACCGACTGCATCTCATCAGAATTAGGTGTTCAACTCAAAATCGCTTTAGCTTATGAAAAATGTAATGAAATGGAAAGACACATAGTTGTGTCAGTACTCATGATGATTGAATTAAATAGATTTCTTATATGTTTTTTTCTTTTTTTTTGAGAGTACAATGAATTTGGAAACACGCACACCCAACCTCGTAAGGTAGAAGCACCCATCTTGGGGAACTTTGAGGCATCCAGCTCTGGGTAGGAATTGAACCCTGGCCATCTACTTAGGAATACAAGGGACATCAGCTAAACCACGTGTGCTAGTACCTCAGAGTCAAGGAGTAAGGCATAACCATTTAATCCATCATTTGCTCTAATGGCCATGCATAGTGTACGTGTTTGTGTAAGACTTTCCAACACAAACTATGTCTCATAATAAAAATCCACGATGTCATCAAGTTAAGGAGAGTGAATCTCTTCGACAGTGTTGTCGATAGTGGGAATCCATCTTGGGTGGGTTAATGTATCTGTATATGTATATGTATATGTATATGTATATGTATATGTATATGTATATGTATATGTATATGTATATGTATCTGTATATTATATGTATATTATATGTATATGTATATGTATATGTATATGTATATGTATATGTATATGTATATGTATATGTATATGTATATGTATGTGTATATGTATATGTATATGTATATGTATATGTATATGTATATGTATATGTATATGTATATGTATATGTATATGTATATGTATATTATATGTATATGTATATGTATATTATATGTATATGTATATGTATATGTATGTGTATATGTATATGTATATGTATATGTATATGTATATGTATGTGTATATGTATATGTATATGTATATGTATATGTATATGTATGTGTATATGTATATGTATATGTATATGTATATGTATATGTATGTGTATATGTATGTGTATATGTATATGTATATGTATGTGTATATGTATATGTATATGTATATATGTATATGTATATGTATATGTATCTATATATGTATATATATATGTATATGTATATGTATATGTTGAGGGAATATTTTTTGAAACCCCTCCTTAATAATACCTTATGTATAGATATGTACCCCTATAGTATTTTTATTTTTCGAACCTTCATGGAAACCATAAATATATGTATTTGAAGGAAATAAAAATATAGGAATAAGGTGGGCCCCACCCTAGTAAGGTAGCTACCCTTACCTGCAGTGAATGGTAGAATCAAATCCCAAGTTAAATATGGAGTGGGACAAGTAGATTTATAAATTCAAATACTTAACCTTGACCCACTCTCCCTTTTGAAAGAGTCCAAAATACTTTTCAAAGACTCAAACCCCACCATAGACTTTTGAGTCCTACAGAGAGATTCTTGACAAATGGGACACATATGATTGACTTTTTGGGGCCCAAAACCATACATAAAATATTCCAAACGCCCAAATTCGGATTTGAGGCTCATTCCCACGAAATAGAGGCGCTATATAGGATAAGATGAACACCTTAGAATGGCCAAAAATCTTCTAGGATTTTGTCAATATTGTATTTTCCAGCACAGAAGTGTCACATCTAGAAGATTCTCCCAAATAATATAATCTCCAAATATCTTCCCAAAAGGCCTATAAAAGGACCCCCTTGGGTGCCCTCAAAAAAGAAGAGTTGTATGCAGGTACGCATTTGTTGATGTATAAAACACCACAAGAAATGAATTAATGTGACACTAGAACACCTCTATGGTCACCATTAACTCATTGCCACTCCAAACTTTGAGAGATGATAGCTTAAAGTGAGAACTTTGCTTCTACAGAAATTCCTAGTCACTGAAATGACATACCTTCAGTATTTTGCTAGTTTCTCCTAGCTCAAGTATTATTTCTTGATGAAACTTTATAGGCTGAAACTAGAAGAGTAGAGCTTTCCAACAAGCTATCATATGCATCAAACGGAGCTCTAGAACTCAAGTTATGGCCCTCACAAGATGACCATGTATGACCTTCCAAAACTGGAAAACTTGCCTGTTTTAGTAAGAGCGCCTGTTTAAAATTAGAATTCGATGCCTAGCATCGACTTGCAACGAGAATTCGATGCCGGGCATCGACTTGGGATGTTTTTGGCCACTTTTCAGCAGGGATTCGATGTCGGGCATCGACTTCCCGCATAAAGTCTTGACCTTTTGGACACCAAAACTATAGGTGATTTCATGCACACTTAGAACATGACTTACCAACTGGAATTCGATGCCAGGCATCGAGTTGCTCCAACAACATCATGTTTTCAAACACTTCAGTACTGAATGAAAAATATAAAAGAAAATATGACTTATCAACAGAGATTCGATGCCAGGCATCGAGTTGCTTGGAAAACTTGATCTTTGTAACTCATCACACAGTAGGTAATCATGGAGATGATGGAGAGAGGCTCATACACAGAACTTTACTCAGTTCTTCTCATAACTATAAAAAACTCAGAAGTTTTACAGATGCTTTCTCACTCAGAGAATCCCGACTATACACAGTCATACAAAATGAGTTCTTCTCACTTTCTCTCTCTTCCTCCTTCTTCTTCTCTTCTCTCTCACTCTCCGCGTCAGTTGATACAAACTAACTTATATAGATTTTCGTATTCTCGTGATTTTAAAAAACTTCTAGAACTAAAGTGAACTAACTTTACAAATATGATACACTTGTGAATTTGTCCCTTCACATAGGCATGGGGTTTTCTTCCTAAGATTTGACCTTCAAATATATGTCTAATTAGTGAGTGTTTCTCCAACAGCTCCCCCTCAATCACTAATTGACATTCCCTGTTTCTTCATATCATCTTCTTTTCTTTTACTCCTGCCATGCTTTTGAATCTGCTAGTCTTCACACCATCCAAGCTCTTTGTCATTATGTCTGCTAATTGATCTTTAGTAGAAATGTATTCCACTTCAATCTCCTTCTCCATTACCTTTTCTCTGAGAAAATGATACTGTATCTCTATGTGCTTTGTTCTTGCATGAAATACTGGATTTGCTGCAAGATAAAGTGAACTCATATTATCTCCATGTATTGTAGGTGTACCTTGATCAATGCCTAAGCTCTTGAACAATGTCTGCATCCATATGACTTCCTTAGCTGCTTCCACAAGTCCTTTGTACTCTGCTTCAGTTGATGATAATGCTACTGTATGTTGTTTCTTTGAACACCAACTTACAAGCTTATCACCAATGTATATCATGTAACCATGAGTTGATCTCCTGTCATCTTGATTACCTGCCCAATCTGAATCACTATAGGCTCTCAACTTCAAATCTGATGTAAAAGGATAATATAATCCTTCCTTTATAGTTCCTTTGATATATCTGAGAACTCTTTGACCTGCAATCCAATGTGGGTCCTTTGGACAATGCATGAATTGTGACAAAACTCCCACTGCATAACTAAGACCAGGTCTTGTTAGTGTAGCATAAATCAAACTACCCACAAGAGATTGATACTTCCTCATATCTTTGTAGTCTGCACCATCATATTTACTGAGCTTGTGATTAACTTCAAGTGGAGTTGAAGCTTCTCTGCAATTTTCCATATCAAACTTCTTCAACAAGTTCAGAAGATACCTTTCTTGTGACACATATATGCCATGATCTGTATAAGTAACTTCCATTCCAAGAAAGTATGATAACTTTCCTAGGTCACTGATCTTAAACTCTTTCTCAAGTAATCTCTTTACCTCCTTGATTCCTTCATCTGAAGTACCTGTGATTATAATGTCATCTACATAAATACAAATGTAGATTGTACCTTCCTCTGTTCTTTTGATAAGTAGACTTGAATCTGCTTTTGAACTTTGATATCCAAGATCATTGAGATACTTCACCAGTCTATAGTTCCAAGCTCTTGGAGCTTGCTTCAATCCATACAATGCTCTTCTCAACCTGCAAACAAAATTTGGATACCTGGAATCTATAAACCCTTGAGGTTGTTCCATGTATACCTCATCTGATATGTATCCATTCAAGAATGCATTTTTTATATCCAATTGACTTAGGGTCCATCCTTTTGAAGCTGCAATAGCAATGATTGTCCTTATAGTTGACATCTTAGCTACAGGACTGAATGTCTCATCATAATCTATGCCATAGGTTTGGGCATAGCCTTTCACCACCAATCTAGCTTTGTATCTGGCTATACTTCCATCTGCAAGCTTCTTCACTTTATAAACCCATTTATTTCCAATTACTTTCTTACCATTTGGTTTAGGAACAAGTTCCCATGTCTTGTTCTCCTCCAGTGCATTGAACTCTTCCTTCATTGCTTCTTCCCATTGCTTCTTACCTTTAGCTTCATCATAGTTCTGAGGTTCTTCATCATCTTTGACCATATATGCATAGTTCTTCTGAGTTATGTAAGAAGTATCATAAGAATACCTTTCTGGTTGTCTCCTTGTCCTGCTTGACCTTCTTGGTTCACACTCTTCATAAGTTTCTGGATACACCTCTTCATCAAATATAGGAGCTTCTTCATTCATTCTTGTTAATCCACTTCTGGATGTACTTGCTTGCATATAGTCTTCATCTCTATTCACCTGCACAATTGATTTTCCTTTCTCACATCTTCTTACCTCTTCTTCAAATTCTTCAGCTGTATGACTTTGATCTGCATACCAACTTTTCTGTTCATCAAATGTAACATCTCTAGAAACAATAAATTGTTTGGTTAGAGGATTCCACAATCTGTAACCCATCTGCTTTTCATCATAACCAATGAACACATATTTTTCTGCCTTTGGTTCAAGTTTATGCCTAAGTTGTGATGGCACATAAGCATATGCAATTGATCCAAACACTCTACAATGATCTAGTGTTGGTTTCTTACCCCACCAAGCTTCATATGGAGTCATTCCATTGAGAGCTGCACATGGTAATCTATTCACAAGATATGTAGCTGTATTTACAGCCTCAGCCCAAAGATAATTTGGACAGTTCTTCTCCTTTAGCATAGCTCTAGCAAACTCAACCAAAGTCCTGTTCCTTCTTTCTGCTACACCATTTTGTTGTGGTGTATACCTGCAAGTTATTTCTCTCTTAATACCTGCATTCCAAAGATAATCATTGAACTCTTGGGAGAAGTATTCTCCCCCTCCATCAGACCTCAGTCTCTTAAGCTTTTGACCTGTGACTCTCTCTGCATATGCATGAAAATGCTTGAAAGCTCCAAACACTTCTGATCTTTCCTTCAAAACATATAATGTTATCCATCTTGTAGCATCATCAATGAAAAGAACATAATACCTTGAGCCACTGATAGATCCTTCTTTTGTTGGTCCCCATACATCTGTATGAATGAGCTCAAGTACTCCATCATGTTTGAAACCTTTCTTTTGAAATGGTAACCTGTGTGCTTTACCCATTTGACATGCTTCACATTTATAAACCATATGTTGACTTTGCACATTTGGTAATCCTAGTACAGACTGATTAGCAACCATAGCTTTAATTCCTCTTTCATTGAAATGACCTAATCTCTTATGCCAGAGATCAAGTTCTGTAATCACTGCTTCACCATGTGTGAGCAAAGCTTGACCAATGTTCCCTTGCACTCTTAAAGTAAAGAGTCTACCTTCTTTCTTACCAGAGACAATCTGATTATATCCATTCTCTGGATCTTCCACAAATACTCCTTCATTTGTAAACCTGACTTGAAAACCTTTTTCAACTATCTGTCCCACACTAATCAAGTTTTTAGGTATTGTAGGAACATACAAAACATTGGTTAGCAAATCTGCTCCACTCTTGCATTTCACTTTTCCAATTGAATGTACACACTGTCTTGTATTATCACCAGTTTGAACTGTGTGACTAGAAATGCCTTTTTCCAAATCTGACATCAATTCTATGTTTCCTGACAAATGATTAGAACATCCAGAGTCAATGTAAAATACCTTTAGATCTTCTTTGTCTGATGTGCTGATTGAATTCATCATCAATGATGTATGACTTTCATTCTGTGTGTCATTTGCATAGTTGTAGTAGGTGGTGTTGTAGGATTGATTCTGTCCCCAACTTCTTCCTCCACCTCTACCATAGCCTCCTCTTTGACTTTGTCTACCTCTTTGAAAATTACTTTGATATCTTCCACCTCGACCTCTGCTATTGTTGTTTTGATTCTGGTTTGATCCTTGTTGGTTGTGCCAACAGTCATGAGCCAAATGATTACTCAATCCACAAATCCAACAAGCCTTCTTGTTGTTATTTTGATTACCTCTTCCTCTTCCAAAACCTCTTGCTCTTCCTCTGCCAGTGCCTTTACCTCTTGCATAATAAGCTTGAGAACTAGACTCCTCTTCATCCTTTGCTTTACCTTTATCTCCTTTCTTCTTATTCTTCATGTACATTGCAGAACTTTGACCTTTATCTCCATCTCCCTTCAAGTCTTGCTCATATGTGAGCATCAAACCAAGCAACTGGTTCAAATCTGGAACATAATGATTTAATGAAAGTTTTGTTGATAAGACAAAAGGTTTCCACCTTTCATCCCCTCTCAAGCCTGCAAGTAGTTGAGCAATCAATCTGTGATCTTCAACATCTTCATCTATGGATCCAAGACTATCTGCTAGATCCTTCATCTTAGTGACATAATCACTAATGGTTTGACTTGGCTTCTTCTTGAATGTTGTAAACTCTGACCATAGACTTGCTTTCTGTGCTTTTGTAGTGCTTTGGAAATGATATTCCAATGCATTCCATATATCTTCTGATGATTCCAATCCTCTGATGTGTGGTAGCAAATGATCTGAGATTGTATTGTAGATGTAGGCTTTTGCACTTGCATCCTTCTTCTGCCAATGCTTTAAAGCATCAAGTTCTTCTTTCTTTGGTCGGCTTTCATCTTCAAATACTGGCTTCTCTTCTTCACCTGTAACATATATCATGAGATCCTTACTCATAAGTAAGGCTTCCATTCTCATTACCCATGCGGGGTAATTATCTCTGTCAAGTTTGTCAATAGAGATATGATCTTCCATAGTTCTTTCCTTCTGCTGCAACCTGTGAGCTTAAAGGATAAAGGATTATACCTTTTGAAGTTATTTTTGTATGAGGATACTTTTGAAGTAACCTTTTGATGCCTTGTGTCTTCAAATGCTTCACCTTTCAAACTTTAATGGAAAACTTTACAAAACTTCTCGTACCTTTGTCGCCTTCTGCTCTCGAGAATCTTTCTGCTCTGATACCACTTGTTGATGTATAAAACACCACAAGAAATGAATTAATGTGACACTAGAACACCTCTATGGTCACCATTAACTCATTGCCACTCCAAACTTTGAGAGATGATAGCTTAAAGTGAGAACTTTGCTTCTACAGAAATTCCTAGTCACTGAAATGACATACCTTCAGTATTTTGCTAATTTCTCCTAGCTCAAGTATTATTTCTTGATGAAACTTTATAGGCTGAAACTAGAAGAGTAGAGCTTTCCAACAAGCTATCATATGCATCAAACGGAGCTCTAGAACTCAAGTTATGGCCCTCACAAGATGACCATGTATGACCTTCCAAAACTGGAAAACTTGCCTGTTTTAGTAAGAGCGCCTGTTTAAAATTAGAATTCGATGCCTAGCATCGACTTGCAACGAGAATTCGATGCCGGGCATCGACTTGGGATGTTTTTGGCCACTTTTCAGCAGGGATTCGATGTCGGGCATCGACTTCCCGCATAAAGTCTTGACCTTTTGGACACCAAAACTATAGGTGATTTCATGCACACTTAGAACATGACTTACCAACTGGAATTCGATGCCAGGCATCGAGTTGCTCCAACAACATCATGTTTTCAAACACTTCAGTACTGAATGAAAAATATAAAAGAAAATATGAATTATCAACAGAGATTCGATGCCAGGCATCGAGTTGCTTGGAAAACTTGATCTTTGTAACTCATCACACAGTAGGTAATCATGGAGATGATGGAGAGAGGCTCATACACAGAACTTTACTCAGTTCTTCTCATAACTATAAAAAACTCAGAAGTTTTACAGATGCTTTCTCACTCAGAGAATCCCGACTATACACAGTCATACAAAATGAGTTCTTCTCACTTTCTCTCTCTTCCTCCTTCTTCTTCTCTTCTCTCTCACTCTCCGCGTCAGTTGATACAAACTAACTTATATAGATTTTCGTATTCTCGTGATTTTAAAAAACTTCTAGAACTAAAGTGAACTAACTTTACAAATATGATACACTTGTGAATTTGTCCCTTCACATAGGCATGGGGTTTTCTTCCTAAGATTTGACCTTCAAATATATGTCTAATTAGTGAGTGTTTCTCCAACAGCATTGTGGGTGTAGTGAGCACTCCAAACCTAGGAGGAGGAGTCTACCCTATGTCATTGTATTGAGAGAGCTATACAAGCTCCTAATTTGTAAGTTCCCCATGTCTTTGTAATAGTTTCTATTTCAATCAAGTTCATTTCTCCAATTCCTTCCATTTCCATTACCTTGAACCCTTGCTTATTCTATCCAATACACCCTCTCTTCTTCTCTCATTTCCTACTCCCTCCATATTCCTTCCCTCTTCTCCATCATTCCCAAAACCCATTGAAGATTGTGGTATCACTTGGCTCCTCTTGTCATTGAGAATATCTTTCTTGTGAGTGTTTTGTGTTTTCTGTGTTGGTACTAAGAGGGCAGTGTGGACAACCCCTGCCTTAAGAGTACTTGTGTAATGTTTGTGTGTTGGTGCTAAGAGGGCAATGTGAATCACCCCTACCTTTAGAGTACCTTTGTGTTGATTGTGTTTAAGTATACTAAGAGGGCGATGTGGAACTCCCACCCTAAGAGTGCCATTGTATTTGTGTGACAAAGCGGCACGGACCACCCCTGCTTTGGTAGTGCTATGCGTGTTTTTCATGTGAGTGATTTTGTAGGAGCCTGGTGTCCCTCATCTTCAATTCCATTCTTTGTTTATGAGTTGAGCATCGAGGAAGTGTTAGAGGCCATTTCCTTAGTGCCCCTCTCATAACCTGGTGCCCCCACTAAGGAACTCATTAATGAATCTTCAAAACCCCAATAACCAAAACTGTCCCATCCGTCCCAACGAACCCTATCAACCAAGACCCCTTCTCTCCATCCACATCACATACAGTAGGAAGATTTTGTTTGAGCAACGCATAGTGTATCACTTCGGAGCTGAATGTTTAGGAGAAATCCTTGCATCTCCTGAGCCATTCATCTTCCCAATTCTAGAGTACACTTTGAGCTTCGACGTCTATATCTTTATTCTTTTGTAAGAAATCCACCTTCAAGATCACAATGGCATCAATCTTCCCGCATTTCTATGGAAGACTCAATGAAGATGCTCGGGAATTTCTTGACAACTTGGAGATGGCATACCTTATCTCTGGAAGAGATCAAGAAACAGTCAAGCTTAGGGCCTTCCCACTGATCCTGAAGGAGGAAGCTAGAACGTGGTACAACAATCTTCCGAATGAGGCAACAGGAAGTTGGGAAGCAGTGCGTGCAACATTTCTTGCGAGATATGGGAAAAGGGAGACACCTGAAGGATTGTGGCAACAATTGCTCGAATTAAGGCAAGTAAATCTTGAAGATTTCTCAAACTATGAGTCAAAATCTCAATGTATTTGGAATAATTGGGAAGCTAGTCTAGGAGCAAATGAAGTAGCTCCATAATTTCTAAAAAGGGATAGGTTTATCTCGGGACTATTCCCTTCTTTGAAACAAAAGGTGGAGTCACAATTTCCAGGGACCTTTGAAGAAGCTTTAGAAGTAGCAAGAGTGAAGTGCAGGAAATTGAAGTTTCAGTCTTCAAGGTGGAAAAACTAGAGCATATGGATATTGTTCCCGCTGTACCAGCTACACAAGCAGAGAATGAAGGAACTTCAAAACAAGATATTTTGCAGAAGCTCACGCCACAGCTGGAACAACTAACACTCAACTTGGTGAGGAGCCAACAAGATAGACCACAAAGGGAACAAAATCGAGGACAACGACGACAAGCACAAGAGTTTATATGCTACAATTGCAAGGAACGTGGCCATGGTATGTATAATTACCCTCATCCTAGAAGAAATCTAGGAGATATGTATCCTGTCAGGAGGCGGCCACAATATGCACAGGAACAACAACAATAGCAAGCAAATATTCCACCTGTCCCAATGGCTCAAGGTGATCAAAGAAAAGTAAATGTTTTAGAGCTGACCAAGGAACAAGAGACTATGGATACAATGCCAATCAAGAGGACAAGGGTGCAAGACAGAGACCGATCTCAAGATGAAGATTCCAGCATGGGTACACAAACGAAGAAAGGAAAAGTTGCAGATGGAGAAGCTAGTAAAAGAAAGAGAAGGCCAAGAAGGAAGATCACGATGGAAGACTTTCCTCTAGGTAAGGGTATCGAACCTTATGACTTGATTGAGGATATATCTACACAAAAACCAAATATCACTTGGCCACAATTACCTCCAACTATCTTCAAAAACTAGGAGGGAATGGTCCAAGCTAGTAAGCACTAGGAGGGCTAAAAACAAGGAACTTAACCTTATAAGAGCCAATGCATGTGATGATGTGGTACCCACAGTGGATGCGTATGTGAAAGGAAGAAGAGTTTCAAATGTATACGTGGATGGCGGAGCACAGATGTGTGTGATGAGAGAAAAAACAATGCATAGGTTAGGCTTGGATGTAACAAGACCATCTGCATATCAAGCTAAAATGGCAAATAATAGTGTTGTTAAATGTGTTGGTGTAATTGAAAATTTAAGAATCAGGGTATGTGATATAGAGGTTGCTTTGGATATATATGTCATTGCAACCAAGGGGGAGGGCTACCCTATCATATTAGGACGTCCATGGTTAATTGTGGTGAAAGCAGATCAGAAATGGGGTTCTGGCCTTCTAGTTCTCAAACCAAATGATAGAACAAAGTCAGTTATGTATGATTTGAAGGACCAAAAGAAGGAAGATCATAGGTATGAAACAACAGTAGATGAAGAAAGTTCTTGCTATGATAGTGATTCTAGCAGTGAGGAATCGACAACCGAAAATGATTCATCAACACTCGAAGTCATGGGCGTGATCTTTCAAGGAAAGGAAGATGGAGGCAAAAAGGATTATTTACAACAAGCACAAAGTGAGGACTCCATTCCTGAAGTGGATCTCCAAAAGATGCTAGTGGAAGACCTCACCTCAGAGGAAAGGACCATGTACATCAACATGCTTAAAAGGTATCCTAAATGTTCATTAAAGATTATAATGAGATACAAGGTGTAATTGATATTCAACATCATATAGAAATCAAGCCAGAAGCAAAGCCAATTGTGCAAAAGCTCAGAAGGATCGGAACTCTTCAACAAGAGGCTC
The DNA here is from genome assembly GCA_020310875.1 of Ceratopteris richardii. Classification (NCBI taxonomy): domain Eukaryota; kingdom Viridiplantae; phylum Streptophyta; class Polypodiopsida; order Polypodiales; family Pteridaceae; genus Ceratopteris; species Ceratopteris richardii. The sequence continues at coordinate 102,162,798 of CM035407.1, forward strand.
TATTAAATGAGGTAAATAGACTCATAAAGGCTGGTTTCATTTACCCTGTATCAAATTCAGAATGGGTGTCTCCAGCAGTAGTTACCCCAAAGAAGAATCGTAAATGGAGGGTGTGTGTAGACTATAAACCCTTAAATGCAACAACAAAGAGAGATCATTTTCCACTCCCCTTCCAAGATGAGATTCTAAATGAAGTGGCAGGTCATGAAAGGTACACTGTATGTGATGGATACTCAGGATACTTTCAAATCTGGATAGCCGAGGAGGACCAAAGGAAGACCACATTCATTTCGCCATGGGGATGCTTTGCTTATCGGGTAATGCCTTTTGGCCTAACCAATGCACCTGCAACATTTCAAAGGTTTATGAACTATGTTTTTCAACCATTATTTGGATCATCAATAAGGGTGTACATGGATGACTTCTGCATATATAGCACTAGAGTTATGCATTGTCAAAAAGTGGAAGAAGGATTAAAAAGATTGTATGAGCTTGGAGGTCAATTGAATCTTGATAAGTGTCATATTGCTGAGAAAGAAGTAGTTCTTCTTGGACATCTCATATCAGAAAAGGGGATTCAGGCTGATCCATCCAAAGTGGAAGCCTTATTGGCTCTAGCTCCTCCAACAACAACAAAGCAGACCCTCACTTTTGTACAAAAGGTACACTACATGTCACGATTCATCCACCTTCTATCTGAAATCATATCTCCATTGCAAAAGCTTGCACAAGATAGTGTCTTTGCATGGGAGGATATCCATAATGAATGTTTTGAAGAAATCAAAAGAGTACTCAGCACTCTACCCACATTGATGCCACCAAATATGGGAGAGATGTTCTATGTGTGTCCAAGTGCAAGTGAAGAACCAATGGGAGTGGTCTTACTCCAGAAGGATACAAAGTTATCTCACATGCATCCTGTTTACTTTGCTAGCAAGGTAATGAAAGAAAATGAGAAGAGATACACAGATGCAGAGAAACTCATGAATGCACTTATGTTTGGAGTAAGGAAGTTTCGGTCTTACCTTCTTGCTAGGCCTTTCATTGTTCTTACAACAGATCATGCATTTCCATATGTGGTACAACATATGAGCATCTCATCTAGAATAGCTAAATGGGTTCTTGAACTTCAAGAATACAACTATACTTTTGTAGTAGAGGAAAGCACAAGAGCCAGTCTTGCAAACATACTCACCTACAGGAAGTGGGAGAGGAAAATATCCAATGAGAGGGACAGGGGAGCAACCTTGCATGAAGAAGATATTGAAGATGCACATACTGTATTTTTTGATGGAGCATATAAGAAGCATGTTGACAAAGCAACAGGAGGATTTTTGATATATGATCAAAACAAGGAGCTCATCTTCAAGAAAGGTATAGCTCTTCCTAACGCTCATTCAAATAATGAAGCAGAATATGCAGCACTATTTGAGGCCTTGCATGAATGTGTTCAACATGGTATCAAAAGGTTGATCATCAAAGGAGACTCAATGTTGATAATTAAGCAATTACAAAATGTTTGGTGTTGTAAAAGCCAAAATTTGCTTGAATGGTTGAAAAAGGTAAGAGTGTTATTGAAACAATTTGATAACACTCAAATATGTCATGTACCAAGGACCAAAAATAAGGAAGCAGATGCATTAGCAAATGAGCAATTTGATGGTTTCATAGCATCCATGAAGCTGGGAGACAACATATTTGTAGGTCAAGAAGGATTACAAGATATCATCGAGTTTTTGGAAACTGGAGAAGCACCCAAGCACCTAAACAAGGTACAAAGGCATAGATTAGCGAAGAAGGCTCTACAATACCAACTCATAGGAGACCATCTCTATGAGAAAGGTAAGGATCTTATCCTTAGAAGGATCCCCATATTAGATGAAATAAAGAGCATTCTGGAGTCATGTCATGATCATGCATGTGGAGGACA